>JAOVVA010000041.1:21494119-21521596 GCA_028565275.1 Leiocassis micropogon | reverse complement strand
TATGATGAACGGTGTGTAGCATTTGTTGGTGTATGATGACTGGTGTGAAAAGTTATTGGTGTATGATGACTGGTGCATAGCATTTATTGGTGTATAATTGGTGTGTAACGTTTATTTGTGTATAATGATTGGTCTGTAACATTTGTTGGTGTATAATGATTGGTCTGTGACATTTGTTGGTGTATAATGATTGGTCAGTGACATTTGTTGGTGTATAATGATTGGTCTGTAACATTTGTTGGTGTATGATGACTGTTGCGTATTGTTTTTTTTTGATGATGGGTGTGTAGCGTTTGTTGGTGTATAATGACTTGTGTGTATTGTTTTTATGCGATGTCTGGTGTGTAGTGTTTGTTGGTGTATGTTGAGTAGTGTCTAATGTTTTTTGGTGGATGATGACTGGTGTGTAGTGTTTATTGGTGCATGATGACAGGTGTGCGGAATTTGTTGGTCTGTAATGACTAATGTATATTTTTCTATCAGTGTGTGATGACTTGTGTAGCATTTGTTGGTGTGTCATGAGTTGTCTTTAGTGTTTGTTGGTGTAGGATGACTGTTGTGTAACATTTGTTAGTGTGTGATGACTGGTCTGTATTGTTTTTTTGGTGTATGATGACTGCGGTGGGTTGTTGTAAGATGATTACTGATGTGTATTGTTTTTCGTGTAATGCCTGGTGTGTAGTGTTAGTTGGTGTATAATGTCTGGTGTGTATTGTTTGTTGGTATGATGCCTGGTGTGTAGTGTTTGTTGGTGTGTTGATTGGTGTGTGGTGTTTGTTGGTGTAAAATGACTGGTGTGTAGAATTAGTTAGAGTATGAGGACTGGTTTATAGTGTTTGTTGGTGTTTGATGACTGGTGTGTATAATTTTTTGGAGTATGATGACTGGTGTGTAGCATTTGTTCATAAAAAGTCCTTAATAATTTAGGAAACATTTATAGGTGTTAATATTCAGGCAGGATGTAATGTTGATTTCTTGAGTTATAGAGATGTGAAGTTTTTTACAGTGTACCCTCTGTAACGCGAACGATAACGCTGTGTCTTTTTTGTGCAGTTCAATTGCGCAAGCGTGCAGAACAGAGAAACAAATCTGTATTCCAATTTAAAAAAACTGTATCGGTCTGGGACGTTCCACTGTATAGCTTTTCACTCACTCACTCACTCATTGTCTATACTGTACTGCTTAATCCTGTATACAGGGTCATGGGGGCCCTGGAGCCTATCCCAGGAGACACAAGGACGGGTACATCCTGGCCACAGGGCACACACAAAAACAAAAACATACATATACATTATTTAAAACCTTTTCATATATTATAGATTATAAAGGCTACCTTGACACTGTCCTTGTCTGAACATGATTTTAAACATATTTATTAAAGCTTTTTAATATTTGTATAAAACAATTATTGTTAACCTTATCTAATCTAATGTAGTTCAGTTGAAGGATGCTATCAGCATGCAGCTACATAATTTTTTAGGTGTACAGTATGTTAAACTGAGTAAAGTAATGTAACTCTGCTGCATGCTGATAGCAGCTGGTACTTATCAGCTAGATAACATCAGATAATGTTTGGAATGATTTTTTTTAAACAATGCATTTAAACTGCAGTAAAACAGATGAATTTGTAAATCAAATTTTTTAAAGAACAAATGGTGCTGACGACACTGTTTACATACAATATTAAAGAACTTCTGCTTTGTTAGCTTTTATAAGCAGCACTGTGTCTAAGCTGGTCAGACCTGATAGTAGAAAATATCGGTCCATGAAGGGGGTAACTGGAACAGACAACAGAGTGATGTATTAGGGGCATATACACCCAAAATATTTCTGGCCAGAATATATTTTAATTGTTTCACTACTCATCCAAGTAGCTTGGTCAGTCTGAGGGAAGTTGGTGGAAGTCCACAAATTTGTATGCTCCAGGGTCAACGATCTTCGCCTGCCTGGATGTGCTCATTAGGTGAACAACTGAGAAGGTGAGAGTCGGAGAGAGAGTCATTAGAGAGTACGAAAGAGAAAGTTGTTAAGAAGAACCAATAATAGAGATTAGGGAGAGTCATTAAGATGTAACAACCAGAGAATGTGAAAAGAAAGGGAGCCCTTAGGCTTTCTTGGTGGACCTGTGAAGAGGTCTTGATCTTCAGCATGTAAAATAGGAGACAGGTTGTGCCTAAAACCTTCACCTCTGTTGAGAGACAGATTTTCCACTTACACCTATACTGTATCTCCTCCTTTACACCTCTCTTGGACCACCTGTCCACTATGTCCAAAATTTGTGTATTATTTTCCTTTAGTCCTGAGATGTTGCCTGTTCTGTGCTAGTACATTTTGCTATGTACTCTGTGTGTACTAAAGCTCAACACACCATTCACTGCCTTGGACTGTATATATTGCATTGCTCTACTCATATTTCAATGTTGGGTCTTTGTGGTGGACAAGACACTGTCTTACTGAATTGGTGAATTGGTGTGAACTGGTATTGCTGTTTCCCAAAAATCCTTTTTAGCTTCTTGGACCCACCAGCCATGGATGGCAAGGTTTTCCATTGGCTCTGGGTCTCAGCTCTATGTGTTCTTCTGCTGGACCTGGAAGCTATCTTGTTAAAAACCCACTTAGGGTATCCATAGGCCTTGAGAGCTGTGCTTGTCTTTCTTCTTTTTTTGGCTTAAGTGGAGGTGGGGATGTTTTCTGTCCTGTGGTGCAGTGGCTAAAGACACCTAATTTGTGTTGCAGTAGGTGGAGGCAATTAAATTGCAGGTATTGTTCTACTTCTATTTCTAGATTCCCAATATTCTCTATGAGAACGGCACAGTCCAGGAAGGCCTTCACCCAACTTAATCTTCACCCAACTGTCTACTGTCTACTATCTACATATAGTACCTGAACCAATGGGTTGGTGCAGTTCTCGTAAAAGTGTTGGGTGCTTCTTCTCCACTTCCCCATGTATGGGTTGGCCACATTTGTTGACACTGATGAGCCCATAGTGCAGTTGTGGTTCTGTCTGTAGATATCACCTTTGTACACATCACCTCCTGATGTAGCCTAGGATGTTTCAATCAACACCTTAAATTTGATTGGATTCCGACAAGAAGAGTAGGAGTGGGAAATACAGAAAGTAAATAGTTAAAATATCCCAGAGCAATTTGCGTGTATGCTGCTGAATTATCAACTCTTTAAGAGCGAATGTGACATATACTGCAGGTGCTAAATTTGGTTTGAATAATCTAGTCATAGAGGCTATATTCAGTAATTAATCTGCTATGGTGGTTGCTCAGTTTAACAGAGATAAATGATAAAGGTATTAACATACAAAAGTCTCTAGGCAGAGCATTTATGCCAATGCATTTACAAATCTTTCTAAAATGAACAGGAAAACAAGAAGACAGAGGTGCAAACAGCAACAGCTGCAAGCTTTGGCAACCCTAAATATGTTTTTCCCTTGCCATCCCCTAGAAATCAAAAAGCATGTTTTTGTCTGAGTTTGGTGTGTTTAGTTTGGTTCAGCAACATGTCAGCTAATGTGTGATCCCTAGTTGTTAGTGTGAGATCCTCAGTTGTTTAATATTCATTTCCCAATTTCCAGGTGATAAAATAGTCAAAAAAGAACTTATTAGGAAAGTGTGATATTCTATTAGGACTGTAAAAGTTTTGTAATATAACCTTTAAAAAAATAAAAAAAAGTCTAAAAGTTTCATTCACCCAAACGTTTTCAAAACATTTGAATTTTCTTCAGTACTGTGCATTAATTTTTAGGAGCAGTTAGGTGGGGCTGAAGCCCTCGGGACTGAACTTGGATGGGGCATCTGGTTAGTTGTCATTTAATTGACATGTAGCTTGATTATAGAACAAGTAAGTGGGAACACCAGCATTGAATCATATATATAGCGTCTAGTACATACTGACAGTGATCTGCCTTGGCCTTTTAAATTGTGAACTATTATTCCAAATGTGGATTTAGCTCCACCTTATATTGCCTGTTACCAACTCCAGGACCACACTTTTCCTTTAATAAATAAATAAATAAATCACTTGCAGTCTGCTAGTGGGTAGGACAGACGGATCCACCTGACATGCATCTCCCTGGAATATGTCATGGTTAGAGATATAAATTATCAAAGATTTCACCTCTTGTAAGGCCCGGGATCAGTGTATCACTATCTAGTACTCACAGCAGGTGTACACCTGCAGCAACCACCCACGTTCTGTACGGGTCACTGTCGTCTCACAGTACTAAAAAATCAGCAACAATCTGCTGTATCTTTATCTGAAATGATTTAGACATGTGCCTGATGTTTGTAGTGGCCTGGAATGAAAAAGAGAGGTGAAAATGGTGAATAAGATCAGTTTGAAAGGAATCACATCCATGCATTTCTAGGTGCCAGCAAATGTAGAATATTAGGAACTATCTGATAAGCCCTAAGCTCAGTGCTGCAAGGCAGGATTTTAAATCTAAGCTAGGATTTGAATAACATCAGCATGGTGATCATTAGTGGTGGCGCTTAATACACCACTTCGAGCACAGGTCTGAATAAATGTAAAGGCCTTTATCAGATCAATATATATATATATATATAAAAAAAAACTAACAGTCAGAGAATACCCACTCTCTTGCTGTAGAATTAATTTTAACTTTTAGAAAAGAAAAATACATAATTTTTGGACATGATGTCCTTACTTTTCAATAAGCTTTGTCCATCTGTCAACAAGCTTTCATATTTCCTCATGTAACCGTTCAACAAGGCCGAGAGAAACACAGACCCCAAATTACTGTACAGAAGTGCAAACAGAATCATCTTCTTAATGTATAATGATGTAATGAATGGTCAGACACACTACATCTGAAAGCTCTGTGAGTTCTCTTTGTAGTCTTCGAGCGTGGAGCTGTCTATTGCTCCGCTGCCAGAGGCACTGGCTTACAGCACGCCATCACACCGCATTTAAAAAATATTTAAGGTTGAGCTGCAAGCAATGAATGCACAGCTGTCTTCACTTCCTCATCAGAAGTGACTCGTCCTCGTAGGGCTGCTTTCATGGAATCAAACAGGTGAAAGTCTGATGAAGCGACATCAGGACTATGGGGAGGATGCTTTAACCCTGCAAAACGGAATTTTTGCAAAGGATTGACAGTGTGGCCAGAAGTTCGCGGATGTGCATCAGCATGCAAGATCACAACATCCTTGGATAGCAGTCCTCTGGGTTTTATCAGAAGTTCATGCTTCAGCTTTTCAATAAACATCTCACTGTAACGATCTCACTGAACGATGATTGTTTTTCATGGTAATGTTCCAATACTTACCCTTAAGAATCCCTGAAAATTGTAAGTATACATTTTTCAGCTGATAGTTTTCCATAATTTTCCATACCTTTCTCTGACATTTACTCTGAAGCTTGTACTGTAGTGATGAATAAAAAAAAAAACCCTAATTACTGCACGTTGCTCTTCTTTTGTTAAAATCACAAGTGGGGCATTCAGTTTCTTTCTTGCACTGCATGTACAAATGTGTACAAAATGATGTAACACGTTCATACCTGCGCAGCAGTGACTGGGGAGAAAGTAACCTTAAACGAAAAGTGCTGATAAGGCAGTGCAGCCAACAGAAGGTTTAATAGAACCAGAGCGCAGATAATTTTTTGACTCACCCGTGTATATAATATACAATATACTGTATAGACAAATGTATGTGTATTCCTGACCATCACTGCTACACTACAAAAAAAACCATCCAATTTAAAACCATTCTTTAAATCATTATAGATAATATTTTTAGATTATAGATCTATACAGCTTATCCTGTGCAGGGTTAGGGCCTGGAGCCTATCCCAGGGATCCAAGGGCACAAAGTGAGGTTCACTCTAGAAGGGGTGCCAATTGCACACTACAGGAAACCCCAATGCAATTCGACTGCAAGGCTTTTAACTATGAGAGGAAACCAGAGTACCCAGAGGGAACCCACTAAGCACAGAGGAAATATGCAGACTCTCCTGTTTAACCAATGGGCATTTGTTCATGGGCAGTTAGCATTCGAATGTCTTGTGTTCAAATGCAACGTGTTCAGTGTGGTTGGGTTCAGATATCAATGGAGATCACTTGAAGCCTACACCCAACTACTTTAAACCATTTCATGGACCTTGTATTGTGCTAAAAAAGTGGTGTATGCCGAAAGAGGTTTTGGTCTTAGTCCAAGTAAAGGGAAATCTAAACACTACAGTGTCCAAAACCATTATAGTTGATTGAGTGCTTCTAACAACAGACTGAGGAAAGGCCACATATGGATGTGATGGTCAGGCATCCACATACTGTACCTTTTTGCCATATACTGTATAAAGAAAGGCTGACTGCTCTGAGTTATAGATGTTTGGGAATTTTACTGCTAACATTCCAAACTACATGTACTGTACATTGTATCCTGGGAGCACTGGATGTGTGGTCTTACTCATTATTTACTATACCGCTTATTCTGTACAGGGTTGTGGGATGACATCAGGGTACATCATGGACAGGTTGCCAGTCCATTGAGGGTTAAGATGGCATGCACACACTCATGCACACACTTTGGGCAATTTAGAAATGCTAATTATCATGTCTGTGGACTGTGGAAGCAAAGTGAGATTACTGTCTATCGCAGTGCAACTTGAATGGGAAGCCACTCCATTGCAGGGCAGTAGATATGCACATTCAAACTAGGTCATTTGGTCTGATGAGTACAAATCACTTATCTTATTCCAGAGCAATGGGTGTGTCAGTATAATAAGGGAAGCACATGAAGCGATGCATCCATCATAAATAGTGGCCTCTGTACAAGCCTCTGGAGGCAGTGTTATGATCTGGGGTTGCTACATGTGGTCAGGTCTAGACTATGCAACGCTATTTTGCTATAAAATAAAGTCAGCTGACGACCTGAATGTACTGAATGACCAGATTACTGTATCAATGGATTTTTTTCTTCCTTGATGGCACAGGCTACAATACCAAGATTTATCAGGCTCAAATTGTGAAAGTGTGGTTCTGGGAGCTTGAATAATAATTTTCACACAAGATTTCACCCTCAAATAAAGTCTCTCTGATGCGCTGGAGAAGACTTGATGAAGTGGTTCAACTTTCGTGTTAACACAATGTTATGTGCAACTTGTGTTAACACAAATGTTATTGTAGAATAGAATAGAATAGACAATAAAAATATATTTATTGTCATTGGAACTTGTGGGAAGTCCAACGAAACTAGGTGCTTTACACATATTACACAAGATACACAAATTACACTTTACACACTTTATACACAACATAAATTATGCTAGAAACAGTGTGGCATTTGGAGAAATTATGCAACTATGAAACTATGCCATGGTGAATGCTGGCCATAATCAAAGCTAAATGAGTTTAAATTAAATATTGGTGTGCAATAATTTTTTTTACCAGGCAGTATATACAGTATCCATCATCCATCTAGAAACCTCTGTAGTCTAGCTAGAGACTGTGGAGACCAAAGGTGATTACCATTGTATTTATTCTCATTTTTTGACTGTATCACACATGCATTCACGGCAATTTGGGAATGTCAATTAGCCTAACCTACATGTCTTTGGATTATGGGAAGAAACTGGAGTACCCAGAGGAAACCCACCAAGCACAGTGAGAAGAACATGCAAACTTCAATCACACAGACCCCGAGGTGGGACTCGAACCCAGACCCTGAAGGTGCAAGGTGACAGTGCTAACCACTAAGCCACCGTGCTGCCTACATGTGTTTTTTCAAAATGACTTTTCTTAATTTGTGACATTGAAATATCAATAAAATCTCATACAGATGATCCTCTAGCACTACTTGACTATACCCACTATCTCTCAGCACACAAAAAAAGTCAAACATCAAGGCTTTTCTTTGTTCTGGCACATAGGTGGTTGGAATGAACGTCCCCATGATGTCCAAAAAGCAGAGTCACTTGTTGTCTCCAAGTGATGACTAAGACGTTTCTATTCAAAGAATACTTAAATTAGCACAAACTTTTTAATGTATCTACACTATGTTTACTTCCTTATTTTAGTGATTATAGTCTCAGTCCATGAAATAGCTAACCATTATCAGGATGTATTTATTTCTAGAGACTTTAAATCACTTGTGTAATTTGCTCTGAATAAGGGCGTCTGCATGGAGATGTAAATGAGGCTGTGTGCAGTGTGTCGCTAATATGATTGACATTTAAGTTGAAATGTTTTTGAATCTCAACGCACAATACAGTGATTTAGAATTTAGTATATTCAAATACACTAAAAGCTGAAACATAATATTTAATTTATTCCATGCTTAGAAAGAAAGTGTAGATAATTTGATATTTAAAGGTCATTTTCCAGGCATAATGTGTTTTTTATTTAAGATTTTTTTTTCTGAAGCTCATTAAGAATTCGACTGAATACACAGCTTGTAAATAAATAAGTAATCTGACTGCCCCCAGTTTCAAGGTGCAACAGTTTTATTTCCATTGTTTTATTTTATTTAGAGCCTTTATTTTATTTATAGCTTATTTAAAAGCATTGTGCTCTTTAAGGCATTGTTAAGTTTTTAAGCTCTCGTCCCACTCATCATGCATCTCTTATTCTTATATGAACCGTTTGGCTTGTTAATAGATAAAATAATAATTAAAAAAAAACTGTTTTTAAACTATTCATATTTTTTTTCTTTTGAATCACATTTATTTTCCTTTGTGGCATCCTACAAAACATGCGCATCATGAGTATGCACGGGTATCACCTCTGAGCTGTCTACTAAATGAGCCGGTTGAGTTACTCTACTAGCTGGTGGGCAGAGATACAAAATTTCCTCCATGTAAAATGATGTTTCATCATCAGCCTTAGGCTGCTTTTTGATTGTCCAAGTACAAACGGAGGAAGTGTTGAAGTTACAAGCTACAACAAGAAAATGTCTAGCTTCCCCTCACAGAACATTTGTCATGCTTTTGTCATGCTTCACTGGTGCATCCTATTAAGATTTTTACTCAATAGTTTTTTTTTTCTTTCTTTAATGTCTTGCTCTTCCTCTGGTCGGTGTCTCTCGTGGGGTCTGAGGTCTTTAATGTTCTGGTGGCTTAGCTTTAAAAAGAAGTTTAGTTTTAACTGCTGCACCATGTTGTAAATTATTCAGCAGCAAGCTGTCTTGTAGAACAGAATAACTTGCCCCTCTGTGGGAGAGACAAGCCTTCTGTTGTTTATGCAGACCCTGGTTCTCCACGATCCTACATTTACCTTCCCCTTGGCTCTAGTGTAAATGGTTCAGGGAATAGAGTCACTTGACTGACTTTATTTTATCTGCTGTTGCAGCCCAGTGACTAACCACATCATCCCAGGAGCTTCGCTGACACACCCCGATCATGTCGCACTCCGGGAAACGACAGGTTTTAATGCTTTCCATGCCAAATGGGGGGAAGTAACAGAATAGCCTAGGGTATAAGTTTAAAAGTGTGTCTTATGAATATGTTCCTATTGCTATAAACTGCAGCTGTGTCCTGAGGGGCTGGTTTGTGGTCTGTTTCTGTTGCCTTTGGCAATGGTTCAGGATGTAGGGGAGTAAAAGAAAAAAAAAAAATCCAGAGTTTACTATCTTGGTCCTTACTGAATTCCTTATCTAGCACTTGTCGGGCCATCTGTAACTGGAAAATTAGGCAGTGATGAATTACCCGAATCAAGGGACTTATTTGGGGCAGCTACCACAGGGAACTAACAGGATGCTGGGAGATGTTTTATTTACAGTACAGAAAATAAGTGCTGTAGTTGAGGCTGAATAGTTAGGTTAATGCATTGAGGCAGTGCATGACTCCATGATCTATCAGAGGAATCGGTGTTAGTAGCTGACATCTACAGTAAACGCTCCTCTATCTCTGTTGCCTCTGTAATGCTAAACTGAGCTGACCAAGCTTCATATCACACAGCCATGTTTCATTATTACCATCTGGACTGAATTCTTTCACTCTTCCATGCCGTCTTTGTGCATTCTGGTGGCACTAGTGGTGTGGGGACAGCTAGCAATGCCGTTCAGTGGTTTCTGACATTCCATTATCTGAATGTAAGGGTGGTGCAGCATCTTTTGATGGTTCTGTATCACACTTCATATGCTTCATCTTGCAGCATTGCTTGTCGCAGATGCAGGTGAGCGTGGCGGCCCTGTTGTCTTTTATTTATTTTAGCATATTTAAAATACTAAACACAATGGCATTTATGGCATGTATACATGAATAAGGTTTTTGTGTACAGGTTTAGAAGAATGTAATACTTGAAGAGTCCAGTAAGTAACTTCTAAACACTGCATGAGACGGGTAAGCCATGAGAAGGTTAAGTATATTGATTTATTCTAAAATTTTATTTAAGTTAAGCTAGAATGTTCACCAGCTTACGCTAAGTTTACAAATAGTAAAATAGTCTGTTGATTATTAGGACTTAAAGACATTTCACTGTCCACTCATGGCCCATGTGTCAGGTTTTTTTTTTACTATATAACTACTCACAATTCAATTGTTCTATCTTTAGGGTCACCCAATTACACTGTCCTCTCTCTAGAACAACCCGATTACACTGTCCTCTCTCTAGAACCACCCAATTATACTGTCATATCTTTTGGGTTACCATATTGGCACTGTCCTTTCTCCAGGACCAACAAGCCACACTGTCCTCTCTCTAGGACCTCCAAATTACACTATCTCTCTCTAGGACCACCCAATTACACTGTCCTCTCTCTAAGACCTCCAAATTACACTATCTCTCTCTAGGACCACCCAATTACACTGTCCTCTCTCTAGGACCTCCAAATTACACTATCTCTCTCTAGGACCACCCAATTACACTGTCCTCTCTCTAGGACTGCCCAATTACACTGTCATATCTCTAGGACTACCGAATTGCACTGTCCTTTCTCCAGGACCAACCAGCCACACTGTCCTCTCTCAAGGACCAACCAGCCACACTGTCCTCTCTCTAGGACCACCCAATTACACTATCCTTTCTCTAGGACCACCCAATTACACTCTCCTTTCTCTAGGACCACCCAGCTACACTCTGTTCTCTCTAGGACCACTCAGTTACACTGTTCCCTCTCTTTGGAATGCCTTCATTACACTGTCCTTTCTATAGGACCACTCTGTTACATTGTGCTCTTTCTAGGACCACCCAATTACACTGTCCTCTCTTTAGGACCACTCAATTACACCGTGCTACAGTATCTCTAGGACCACTAAATGACACTGTGCTCTCTCCAGGACCAAATTACACTGTCCTCTTTCTAGGACGACTCAATTACACTGTCTTCTTTCTCTAGGACAACTCAATTTCACTGTCCACACTTTAGAATCACCCAATTAAAGTGTGCTTTTTCTAGGACCACCCAATTACACTGTCCTGTCCTGAGGACTAACCAATTACACTGTCTACTCTCTAGGACAACTCAATTACACTGTCCATGCGCTAGGACAACTCAATTTCACTATCCACCCTCTAGGACGATTCCCAATTATTAGACCCACCCAATTATACTATGCTCTTTCTTTAGGACCACTCAGTTATACTGTCCTCTCTCCAATCTCTAGGACTACCTAGTTACACTGTCCTCCATAAAACCACCGGATTACACTGTTTCCACTCTAGGACCACTCAGTAATACTGTCCTCTCTCTTAAACAAAACCACCACCAACAAAAAAAAAAACACTGCCCTCTCTTTAGGATGACTCAGTTACACAGATCTCTCTCTAATGACTCTATTACAGTCTTATCTTTAGGACCACTCAGTTGCACTGTCCTCTTGCTAGGACCACTCAGTGACACTGTGCTCTCTCTTAAGCCCCCTCATTACACTGCAAGACATGATGTTTGGAGAATTTAATCTGCAGTGGTTTAGTTTTTGAAAGGACAAGCCACTGGGAATTGGAACCACACTAGAAATGTGTAGACTTTGTTCACTTGGATCTGAAAAAACTATTAAACATTCCTGCCTTGACAGATTTCAGAACACAGTACTTAAATATACAGATGGCAGAGGCTATGTAAACTTTTAACCACTAAACTCCGAAGTGTTTACTTGTCGTGCAATAAGCTCTCCATTTCTGTAATCTCTCCGTGTGTGTGTGTGTGCATGTTTGTATATTTCTGTTAAGAGAGTCTGCTGAGCCTCTGTTGACAGTACTGACATTGCTCTTACTTAAAGAACATCTGTGCCAGAGTAGCTCGCAGACCGACAAGAACAGGATTAAAAATAGCTATCAATCTGCCTTCATTGTGAGAAACAGTCTGAAAGGGTCGTCAGACATCTAAAAAATCTGGACATTTAATTTCGTGACAAGAAAAAAACAACAACTTCTACTTACAGTACCATTACCCATGTGGATATGGTGGGAAAATAAATAAATAAATAACTTCAGCTGTATTATTCATCTAGCACCTGTGTGTGACTGACAGGGCGAACGCAGGGTATTTTTGTAACTCAGCAGAAGCTTTAACTTTACAGTAATTAGTCATGCATTCAGGCACTTTATTGTCTTGTCTTTGGATGACATTTCTTAATATCTCTTTTTGAATGACGTACTACATAGCTAAGTCTACATCTTCATCTATTACTGCTGTCATAACACAGACGAATGGATTTTAAAGATCCATTTGCTACAGTAGATGTTTGAAAGTTGCACGAGATTGTAAGGATATAGAACATTAACCCTAGCTTTCACTTCTGCCTTTGACCATCACACCTCATTAAATGCTTGGTGGTTTAAATTTCAATAGTCAACATCATTAAACCCCAAATTAAACATAATGTCAATTAGGTTATAAAGCGTAAAGGGTAGTGCTGGTTATACATAAATTATGAAAAAACATGAATTATCACTTCGAATTATCACTTTCTTTTATTCCACAACAATTTCTCAACTCATATGTCATAGATTTCATCAGGTTATAGTTTATATATATTTAATGTTGTGGATTTAACCACGAAACCAGTTTGTTCTTCTTATTACTTACTTTACAGCAGATTTAAAATGCTTCTCTCGCTTGCAAGTATCAGAACAAGCGCTTTAAAATAATCCCTTCAGCCTCGCAATATAAGCTGCTGTCAGAGCTGTTCTGTTATAGAAATTTAATCAACATCTTCTGAACAATCAGTATTGATTGTTCAACAGCACTGTGGTATAAATATATCTAAATTGCACAACCCTTCAAAGTATTGCATTATGAGTTCCCTGAACATAAATTAGTGGGAGATCCCCCCAAAAAAAGCATCTGGGATTATTTAGAATTAACACTGCTGGCATCTGTTTCTGGCAGGATTGATGCTGACATTAAGGCAATAGGTGGTGTAACAAAGTGTTGTAATTTTTGTCTGTGCTTCCACTGATTAAGTGCACAATTCACAATTAGTGCCTGTTTCACCTGCCGTTTAAGTAGCTTTTTTTTTTTTTTTTTGCACCAAAGCACAAACTACAACTAATCAACAAAGATTTGTGTGCCACTCATATACGTAGTAGGTGTAATATGGTAGTCAGTGGAAAATCCATTGCTGTAGGTGACACACAAGATGAACTATCTAAAGCATTTCCAGGAACAATGATCTCAATACCCTTGGGTTTTGTGTGTGAAATTACAAGCAGGGTCTTTATTATTCATCTGTATTTTTACCTTGTCATGGGCTTGTAAATATGTATGTATATTTTATATGCAAGGTACAGGAAATGCTGAATTATTTATTTACACTTTCCTCCTCATGCACACTGCATTTGAAAGCCAACAGATGCCTGTCTTGAAACCGACAACAAACTGAGTCAGGCTTTCTTGTTTATTTGCTTTTGAAAAATTCTAAAATTCTAATTTTCACCATGTTTTTTTTTTTTTTTTTCCCCCAGGGGCATTTATATAAAAGGCTTCATTTGAAATAACGTCACTGCATCGTCCAGTGATGAAATCACATAGGGCTGTATTATAGATGGTGTGAGTCTTTCTGTTGATTTCAGCTGACAGGTGTACTGTAGGTGCACACAGCTTTCTGCATGATTCCAACATGCGAAGATGCAAGAATTCAATTACAGTAGCACTTTAATAAAATGTATAAACTCAACTCACTCATAGTCTATACAGGGTCAGGGGATGCCTGAAGCCTATCCCAGGGGACTTGGGGCATGAGGCGGGGTACACCCTGAATGGGATTTTATATTATACTGTATAATATTAATGCTTAAGGAATTTTGTGGTGGGTCTATTCGGAGTTCATAAAACAGTGATATACCACAGGGAAATGAAGTATAAATAAGGGATCAAACAATTTTAGGAGCTGCTACAGTATGTCAGAAAGTGGCTATTTTTTTCTGTAACAAAAAAGGAAATGATTGCAAATTTTATTCTAATAACAATTGACATTCGTTTTATCACTCATCACTCATTGTTTATAACACTTAATCCTGGGGAGAGATTCATGGGTGGCCTGGAGAATATCCCAGGACACTTAGGGCATGAGGAGCGGTACGCCCTGGACAGGGTGTAAATCCATCGCAGTGCAAACACATGCACTCATTCACACACTACGGGCAATTTGGGAATGCCATTTAACCTAATCTGCCTGGCTAATCACTAAGCCACCATGCTCCCATGTTCATTTAAACTATTGCTATATTGTAGTTCCAAGTAATATTTACATGATTAGTTAGTTCCCATTATTGTGTTTATTATTACAGCCATAAACACTCCTCCCCACACTAGTACCCTGTCTGTTTTCTCTCTCTTGTATTTAATACAACACCAACCGCAAGAAAAAGAAATGCAGCTTTTCGTGTTACTGAGAATCTAGAACTCCCATGTCCTGAAGACTCTCTGGTGGCAGAAAACTTATTGACCACTATAAAGCTCAGACACTGGAGACTCGTTCAATAAATGTTACATAAGCATATTCTTCCAGAAAAGACCCTGTGAATAAGCTGTTTCTGCAGTAATAATAACACATTATAATGTGTTCCCTAATACAAACCCATCATTTTTTATTATATAAAAAAAAAAAAAAAACTCTTGTCAGAGCCATGCTGCTATAGATAATTATTCCACACATTTCGAATTGGGAATTCAGCACTCCTGTGGTATAAAAACACTTTTAGATATGCCATTGTTTCCCCCCCTGCTGCTCTTAAGACCAAATGTATTTTGCAGCCATCTTTGTTATTAAGGGCATAGAGATTTCCTTTCCCCTGGTTGTTGTTAAGGGCAGACACGGTGAGCATTTCAGCGAGATTCACCAGCACAGCGAAAGGCTGAGCAAGAGATTCTCAGCACGTTTGTCTCCGGATGGGGATCATGTGCTTGATCCTGCCATTGCATCATCGCACAGTTAACTGGAAATAGAGGAGAGTTCTGATACTCCAGCACCAAAAATGGATCTTTCAAGCAGCTCTGTCTCAGGGCACATGCCTCATGTATTAAACATAAAAGTAAAAGGTAAAACGCAGGTAAGAGAAAAAAGAAGTGCAAAGAGTCAGGGACTGAAGACCAGACTTTCCCCAGGGCAGGTTCTTAGATGGACTAAAAGTGCATGCTGAACTTAAATGCAGTGTAGTACTAGATTTAACTTTATTACTCCAGGCATGTTATTGTTGTTTTCAAATTTTTCCTTTTTATTATTTTTTTTATAGAGTACAAATATGAGGTTGGGACACATGTACAATCTCTTTGACATCCATCACCATGACAACACAACTCAAATAAGGCTCTTGCAGTCACATCATCGAGTCAATATGTCTGCCTTTTATTGAGGTAGTCATGTCTGCCACAGATAATACCAACGCGCCAAATAATACTCAATCGCTTGCTACATTTCCACCCCTGATTTTACAGCTATCTCAGCAGATAAAATTCAATGTTAAATTAGCATATAGTAAATTTTAATAAAAAAAGCATTCCTTGAAGCAGTCCATCAGCTCAGTTCATATTCTGTTGTTAAACATGCCAGTTTCTGACCTATTTTTATCCCTACACCTTGCCATCCACCTGTCACCTTGCCATCTGTGCTGTCTGACTGACTGACAACTGACTGAGATTGTTGTGCAATAGGTCAGAGTTGTGTATTTAGCTGTTTAGTGAGAAAGATAAAACAGAGAATATTGATCTAACTGTAAAAATAGAGGAAATGCTGACTGTATATTGTTGAGATATTAGATTACATTTGATTATATATTATATAACCCATATACCAGTTCAGTCGCAATTTAACTTGCATGTACTCTTAACTAGCTCTAAACTTAATCCAAGCAAATGATGTAATGCAATATACAGTATGTACGGTACATACATTTATCTATACACCAATTATCCATAACATTAAAACCACCAAGTTTTGGGTTGCCCTTATGTCACCAGGGTGGCTCTGACCCCTCAGGGTGTGGCTCTGCAAGGCCTCTGGGGGTGTGCTGGCCTTTGGTCCCCATGGGCGTGGGTGAGTCTTGTCACTAATTTACTGTTGTATAGTTGGTTACGGAAGGCCCGGGTTCGATTCCCAGCCAGTGCCCAAACCCCAGCCACTGGATGCAGTGCTGGTCCTAAGCCCGGATAAAAAATGGGAGGGTTGCGTTAGGAAGGGCATCCGGCTGGGTATTCCGCTGTGGCGACCCCTTGCCAGGAGCAGCCGAAAGACCAACAACAACATAGTTGGTTTACTTTACCTGGTGGTGGTGATTGCTGTACATCCATGTCTATAATGCTCACCTTGTGTAGGGATGTGGGGAGCCTGGAGCAAGGTGACATTGCTAACCATCATGCTGCTATATTGGATATTTAATGCATTACATTTATTAATCCTTAGAAGAAATTGTTATGACATAAACACTAGTAATCATCAGCATTTTTCTCCGCTTTTTGTCTCTTTGCTTTTCATCACAGCGAAGATGATAAAACTATCTTCCAGGCTTTTGACCTCATTTGTTGTGGTGTCTTCATGCACAACAGCAGTCCAGCATTGTAAAACCTGCCTGCCAAAATGGTGGCTGGTTTGGTTTAGATCACACAAGCAAGAGCTCTATAGCGCTTTGACACCTTTTGTTTTTGGAAAGACGGGGACATGGGATTATACATAAAGTACAGTATGTAGAATATAATACAATATATATATATAATGTCTAACTAACTTTTTTTTAAAGAGTAACTTATAAAAACTTGGTTTTATTAAGTGCTTTATCCTGGTCAGAGTAATTTTATAACCACAGCTTATTCTAGGAACACTGGGTGCAAGGTGGGAATACTCCCTGAATGGGATGCCAATTTATCAAAGGGCACCATACACACATTCACACACTTATTCACATCTAGGGGGATTTATCTTAGATGATTCACTGACGTGCATACAGAGAGAACACGACACACACACACACACACACACACACACACACACACACCAAATGCTTGTTATGGTGTTACATTTACATTTATGGCATTTGGCAGACATCCTTCTCCAGAGCGACTTACATTTATCTCATTATACTTCTGAGCAGTTGAGGGTTAAGGGCTTTGCTCAAGCACCCAACAATCATAGCTTGGTGCTCCTGGGGTCTGAACCTGTGACCTTCCGATTCATAGTCCATCAACGTAACCACCGAGCTACCCTTGCCCCTGTACCCAGTGTCTTTGTAGTTAAGAATTAGAATTCTGTCTCCTCTTCAATGAACCGATCAGAATACAGTTTAAATATTAAAACTGGGCATTGCTTTTAAGATAGGCCTGCAAGATATGGTGATGAAGCATTGATGTTTAGTTCTTTTTTTTCCTGGCTAGTTTTCACACAATTGTCATAGTAGTGAAGACTGATGGCACTGCAAAATTGTATTATTTCCTGGAATATTTTAGCCCCAAAACACATTTGCCCTTTCCAGGAAAAATATGATTGGCTGTACATTGAGATTTTCAAAAGAGAAAAAGAGGAAATTGTTTCAGGGAGAAAAAAATAATGATGTGCAATGGCTATCTCAGCCTCTACACTTGAGAAATCTGAAATTGTGAACTATATACAGTGCTCTGCAAAGAGTCCTTATTTTTTTCAAATTAAATTAAATGAAATTGTTATATCAGATTAAATAAATGGGATCACATGCTTTACTATAACAGGCTACAAAATGCATTTAGATGCAATTTAAAAATTGGTTGTTCATGTAACAACCTCAGCTGCAACCTCATTTCTCCTCTCGTCTATTTCAGCTACTCAGCATTCAGCATCACCAGTATACTAATCGCCCGTCTGATCATCTGTCATCGTCTGCACCTGTTTTCCACTTGTTCATGCCTTTAATTGGATGGTTTTTTTTTTATGTTTGAGTGATTCATAGGTCACTGTGTGGTTTAACAAGCAAAAAGATTTCTTGGTCAGGTAGAGGGACTGGACTAAAAATGAGAGCCAAAAACTTGCCAACCACGAGAGCCAAAAAATTTCTTCAGGAAGCCTGGATAATGATTCCTCATGACAACAGTAAAAGTAAAAAAATATATAGTAAAGTCTGGCTCCTTGGAAGCAAAATATGAAGAAATGCGAGGAGGCTCAGGACTTTTCCACAGTACTGTATTCCATATTGTTAAGTGCAATTTGTATGCATTCTCTACAATGATATTTACTTTGAAGGTAACAATCCTTTCTAAATTGTTTACTGTAAATTATTATTTAAAACATGAATGACTCACATAATCGTCTCTTAGATGGATCGGCAGACGACTTTAGGGAAAAAGACTATCAAAGAGATGACACACATAGACATGATCTAGCAATAAGGAGGTTTTGATGAACAGAAAGAGTAATGACATTACTATTAGATGAGAACAACGACACCAACCATTTATAATAGAAGTAAAAAAGATAGTTCTCACATGTTGGTTAAAGATGTCTGCAGCAGTCTGATAATGACATCACTTGCACTCTTTTAAGCCCTGTGCGTGTGTGTGTGTGTGTGTGTGTGTGTGTGTGTTTTATACCTCTATTTCTAGCTTCATTTTCTAGGCTCTGGCTGAATTGTGGCAAGTTTGATGTAGCACTGCTCAAACAGAAGGCATGTCAGCATTAAACACTTCAAAAAGCAGTGCGGAAAAAAAATCAGCTCTCGCCAAATCATATGTTATTATGACATAAAGGTCTCTAAATTCAGAAAGTGCAGGAATCGCAAATTAAAGAGTCTTACCCTTAGGGATGTGCAAAGATACAGTACATACTGTACAAATTAAGTGTGCATTCATGATAATTTAATAGGAAACCAACTAATATTGTGATAATGCTGGTGTAATATTACTCTATACCAGAATAACATTTATAATAATAACAATTAAAATACTAGCAATGATATAATATTTTGTAAATAAAAAAATATGAAATACATATTGTAAGTGGGATATAAATATATATATATATAATTATTATTATTATTTCTTTTATCAGTATTGCCACGCCTGCTGTATTTGGAAAATTGCACACTAACACTGATGTTATGTTCCTTCAGAAATCACCCTGGTTCTACAGATTAAATAGTGAAAAATTGTTCAATTAAATGTCTATATTATTTCTGAAGTATTACTATACCGGGGATGATGACCTACGGTTATATTTTCCTGCTGTGTGTTAGCGAGAGCTTATTAAACCTCCATGAATACAGCCGCCTTGTCTTGTGAAAAACGCATTAGTGAAATTGTGATATCTTTTACAACCCCTGGCAAATATTACGGAATTACCACATTTGGACGATGTTCACCCAGGTTTATGACTTTGTAGCAAATAAACAAATCACAGATATGTCACAACATTATTTTGTTTAACAGCTAACATTTCTGGCTTCATAAAACACGCCTCAAACCAATTAAATTAAGTTCCTTCAGTTAAAGGTATATTTCTTACAGATTGAGAAAAATGGAATCATATTAGTGCTCCTTTGTTTCTCCTTGGGTTTTTATGAAGGTGTGAAATCTTTGAGTCATGGGCTTCATCAAGCTGATTCCACCTTTCTTGAATAGTCAGCTTTGCAGGATAGACCCTTATATCGGACCAATTTGTAAATATTTAACCTTATCATTAGTTCAGTCGTTGAACGGAAAATTGCTTTTAGACATAGTTTAAAGGTTAAAGCTAAAAACAAGCTCATCAGCTTTAATGTAATCAGTGATATTATTATTTTAGGTAAAATTTTTTAAGTTGAGAATTTTACAACTTGTTTACACTAAATTGTACTTCATTCATCATTAGCCAAATACACTTCCTGTTCGGTTAAGAAGTGAATCACAGATGAGAAATCGAAAAAGTAGATTGGATAAACATAACGTTCTGTCTCAAAACAATTTCAAAAAAATTTTTTGAAAAAAATTCCAGCGCATCAAAATTCACAACCTGTGCGACTTAATACCTGACTTAATAGAACAGGTCACATTTTTCCCCCTTCATTTAGTAATGCATATTTATTTTTAAGGCCTAATCCTTTGGTTTATTTATCATCAAAAGCTTTGTCATCTTTGAGCTACCTGTACCACTAAATGTTAGATACCTGTGGACTAATTTGCATTTTTAGATTTTTAGACATGTATTTACTTTAAAAATGATTCCATACATACACTTTGTGTGACTATAAATATTTTTTCCTATTTGAAAAATATGCCATTCATTTAACTAATTCATTTTTATACATTTTTATATTTGTTTTTGTGACATATCTGTGATATGTTTATGTGCCATTAAAAAAAAAAGCTGGGTTGACATGCTTAGTTTGGTGATTCCATAATTGTTTGCAATAATAACATAAACACTTTTTAAACACTGCCATAATCATGGTGTTTTTTTTGTTGTTGTTTTTTTTTTGCAACATGTGGATATGAAACAAGACAGTATAAACATTCCAGGATGTTAATTTCCTCCCTGACGATTCATTTAGGTGTTTGTTAGCACAAACTGTTTACAAACAGAAAATGCTTTGGTGTGGGTATATTCTCTAAAAGCAACCAAAATTGAGTCATGGGAAATAAAATGATATAGCTTAAAATGATTAAAATAATATCTCAACCTATCTTGTGCAAGAATGGCATCCATTTCTTGATGCAGAACCCCATCCATTGATCAGACAAGTCAGACCACTCTTAGGGCCGCTCCGGAATTCCAGATAATTTGGGGAGGGTTGGATCAGGAAGGGCATTCTGGGGTCCGGGTTCCAGGTCTCTGTGTGCATGGTGTTTGCATGTTCTCCCCGTGCTTGGTGGGTTTCCTCTGGGCACTCTGGTTTCCTCCCACAGTCCAAAGACATGTAGGTTAGATTAATTTTCTGTTCCCAAATTGCCCGCAGTGTGTGAATGAGTGTGTGAGTGTTTGTATGTGTGTGTGCCCTGCGATGGATTGGCACCCTGTCCAGGGTGTACCCAGTCTCCCGGGATAGGCTCCAGGCCCCCCGCGACCCAGAATACAGGACAAAGCGGTATAGATGATGAGTGAGTGAGTGAGTGAGTGGATGATCACTTATAGGAACAACAAAGGAAAACATGTACAAATTACAGAATGGAAGTTTATATTCACATACATTTCTCAGTAAAAATATCTACTGTATGTTTTTCAGGTCTTGGAAGCTGACAAAGTATTTAAATTCAGTATAAATTATGATTTTAATGTGTGCACATAATTTTAAAAAAGCAGCAATTATTGTAATTAAAAGAATAAAGCCTTTAAATATTTCATGTTACATGTAATTAATCTAGTATATATACAGTATAAGAGTTTCACTTTCACAAGTTTCTAGTTGTTCCAGACTTGGACTTGTTCTATACGCTTTTGCAAGCTTAGTACTTTTCTTTAATGTTATTTTATATATTCTATATTAGAAGGCTAACTGATTACACGGGCTTAAACCAAGGCAATAAAATATGATGCACTCTCATATGCAAATCGGACTCTGGAAAAATTAAGTGCACTGTTGGTAATGATGGCAAACCTTTTTCAGAGAAGCATACAGTAGGTCTGTGTATTATCATTCTACTGACTGTGAACTTTCTCATCTTTGTATGGATGTCTGTATGGATGTCATACTCCTCTAAGTTATCCATGCTAAGCTCTTTACTTCCACCCTTTTACCTTTTCTTCACTTTGGCAGGCTTGCATGTTAGCCTGTCCAGAGCCGGTGAATTCAAGCGTATCAGCAAGACATGTGAGACACAGCGCTCACTTACTCTCATTCTTCAGCTTATTACCTGTGAATCACATGTCTGTGCTCCTGTTCATTTTGCAGATTCTGCACATTCCAGTACATTCACTGTGCTCTGTGCTACAAAGGTCATGTTGGATTTAATAACAAACATTCAAAGCTTCATCATTTATACTGTAGTTTGCGGGGACCAACATTAATCTCTACCCATACAGAAAGGTTTTCATATATGTTACATATATATAGGAGTATACAGTATGTGACCCTTACATGTAAATACTGTACATGCAAATATCTCTCTCACACACACACAAAGAGTACTGTGCAAAAGTCCCACCATCATTTGGCCCGGTGTTTCCCGTCTCTGTGTGCATGGAGTTTGCATGTTCTCCCCGTGCAAAAACCTGCAGATTAGGCTAATTGGCGTTCCCAAATTGTCCATAGTGTGTATGTGTGTGTGCCCTGCGATGGATTGGCACCCTGTCCAGGTTGTACCCTGCCTCGTTCCCCAAGTCTTCTGGGATAGGCTCCAGGCCCCCCCGCGACCCTGAATACAGGATAAAGCAGTATAGATGATGAGTGAGTGAGAGAGTGAGAAAATTAACTATTTCATACTATTAAATTTTTTGTGATGCACTGAGAGAGTGAGATGGAGAGAGAAACAGAGAGACAGAGAGAGAGAGAGATTTTATAGTTAGTGCAGAGTTTACTGAACAGCAAATGACACATGAAACTATAGTCAGAAACCAAGCCAGGCCAAAATATGAAAAGTCAGACCCACTGCTGAGCAAATCCTAAGGGCCAGGCAAAACCAGCAAGCATGATTTAGAGTTAGATTTACCAGCCTCTCAAAAATCAGGAAACAAGCAGCTCAGAATTGCATCTGGTAAAGTAGGGAAGACTTCACAAAGACTAATTGGAAACTACTGTTTACACAATATAGTGACTCTGCATAATGAATTGATGGGAACCAGGAAAACAAAGTGACCCATGGTGTTAGTGTGTATCAGTGTTGGATGTAACGCATTACAAAGTAAATTGGATTACTTTTTTGACGTAGCGAGTAATCTAACGCATTAGGTCCGCCAATTAAGTACTCTGTCATTTAGTTATATTTTCAAAAATTTTATCCGTTATTCAGACAATTTGTGTAATCCGTGAGCCAGACAGCAGTCATTCCGTTATTGTGTGTGTGTGTGAAAGTCATCCTACAAGCCCCGCCCGCCCTATAACCCCTATAAGGTGTGTCTATAAGCCCTATAAAGGAGTTTTCATTTTCTGCAATAGAAAAGTACTCGAACTAGTTACTTTTATCAGAAAGTAACGCTGTAATGTAACTGATTACTTTTTAATGACAGTAATTAGCTACTTTAAAAAGTAACGTCCCCCAACACTGTGTAGGATAGTCCTCAGGTGATGGGGACCTTTGGTGCTATGAGGTCAACTTCTCAGGGGATACAGGGGAGATCATATGTGTCAATAGGCAACAAGAACTTTTCAATGTAAAAATAATTTAGGCGATACACTTTTTTTTTTATAATGAATCGTTAAGCTGCTCTCAACAGCTAACTAGCTATGAACCTAATGAGAGTTGATTTACCAATACTTATTCAAATTAACATAGATGCAGCTTTTAACTTCTGTATTTGAATTAATAAATTTAGTAAAACTGCAAATATAAAATCCCATAAAGACACAACCCAGAGAGTTAGCTAGAGTAGTGTTCAATTTGATACTGTGTTTTTCATTTTTCAGCACCAGATGGATAAAGGATCTGCTGATCTTGATCTATCATCATCTTCCCAAGACATATCTAACTTGGAATCCTTTCAAATTGCATTTTTCGTCTTTACTGACCATAAGGGGTACCAAAATGGACCATGAACTTATTTTTTGTTGAAGAAATAAAAATACAATGAAGTTTGTACACACATGGCTCCCATAGCTGGCAGCAGCTACAGTATCTGCACTACTTATAGCAAAAAAAAAGAAAAAGAAAAAAAGTCTCTGCTAAGGCCTGACCAGAAAATTCAGCCAACACAACACACATTTCACTTGGTCATGAAATTGGAAATGTTTAATGTCTGATTTATAGCCAGAAAAGTATGATCAAATGTTGCACACACTGTAGCTTGCAAAAGCTTGTAATGAAAATGAGAATATTTTTAATGGTGTGATGAAAGACAAGATGTGATAGTAACCTATGCCTTTCAATTTACACTGTATATCTTTGATTATGACAGTAAAAAGTACGGTTAGAATTACCGTAAGCACTCTATCCTTATCCACTGCTTTTTTTTTTTTTTTAGTTATTTTCTTATGAGACAAAGCGTAGAGATGGTGAAAGACATCTTTTCAAAAAGTTCTCAAGGCTTAACGTCTATACATTAAAGGATGCTCATACAATAATGTGCAAAAGATTTGAGCCACCCCACATTTCCTTATATCTCACTTCCAAAGGGTCTGACTTTCTTGTTTGTTTTAACGTAGTCGTTAGGAATAGTTCTCCAAGCTTCCAGAAGGACTTTTTTGGCTCTCATTTTCAGTCTAGAACTTTCAGAGGAATGTTTTTGTTTGTTGTAAATAGTATACAGACGATGCTGAATTCTGACTGGTTGGAACAGACGAGAGGGGAAATGAGGTTGCTGCTGAGGTTGCTACATCCATTTTTTAAATCATGTTTTTAGGCATTTTGCAGCCTTATGCAGTACACATTTGTTCCTTTTTTATTTATTGTTCTTTTTTATTTATTCTACATGTTTAATTTAATTGAATAAAAAGAAATGAGGGGTTGATCAAGACTTTTGGACAGTACTGTAGTACAGTAGGTTGTGCATTTTTTTCTTTGTGTGCATGGAGTGGTGTGAAATTTTATTTAAGACATTCTAACTGAGATTAAATAACCTCATTTATCCACTTAATGTTTGTTCTTCCAAGTCATACCAATGGTGGCCCAGTATAAATGTTCAGCATTACCATAATTTTACAACATTTACATTGACAGTGGCAAATAAAATGAGAGCCAGGCAGCTGAGTTGATGAGAAAAGCAAGTGCAGGGTTTAACTCTGCATCACAAATAGCCTGTTCACAAGCTGGTATACATTTTGGATATCCACAGCGGAATTATTGAACAAAAATTCCAGTGTATCATGACATAGGAGACTAGTGTGTCAGCCTGTGAATGGAATTAATGGAGCAATCTGATGACCTATGCATAAAACAAAACAAAAAATAATCCTGCTGTTGATATGGCAGTTGTTATTTTGCATGTGTTTGTTTATGTACACAGGGGGAAAGAATTCGGGCATGATGTCGATATGGCAGTTAATATTTTGCATGTGTTTGTTTATGTACACAGGGGGAAAGAATTCGGGCATGATGTCGATTTTCTCCTTATTGTACCCGGGCCTGGTAAAGAGGTCGGACTTTTGCCTGCTATGATTGACCAACTTAGAAGTCAGGTATTGTAACAGCTTTTGGCTTTTAACCTTTTCATCAGCAATTATGAACATAACGTCTAAGTGCACGTTCCCTATTCTTTCCCTAAGACTTTTGCTTTATGAAAAGGACACCTACACCATGCCATAATTAGTACATTGACGTGTTGAAGCTTGCCATATTACATAAGGATTTATACATTATAGGGTCAAATTCAGAGTTCACTTGCAAACGCATAGTTAGAAATTAATACTAAAATTACTGTATGTAAACCTGTATTCTGAACAAAGATGTAACAACAGCCTAATGGATTATTTTTTATCAAGGTTATGGACACAGTGTAAAGATTGTTGGGATACACACTGTGATGTGTCTCGCTAGAATTATTCTGAACAGCGTTAAGTCTGGCTTCACTGTTCCCTTAAACAACTCTTTAATTTCTAGGACTATATAGTATTTACCAAATTTCACACCTATTTTAATCCATTAAAAGAGTCAGCATGTCTTACACCTATGTGCAAATTCAAAGGATCACTGCTAAGAAAGTAACCGTACTTGAAGCTTTCCATGTGTTTTTTTTTCACTTGTTTGTTTAGCCAATTATTTTGAGTGTGAATAAAAGTACATTACACCGAGAGAACAGCATTCCAAGTGTAAAGCAGCTCTTTGAGTAATGAGTAAAACAACCCATCTGTTCCACTTTTTAAAATTAATTTATTTCCCCTTCCTTTGTGTGCGTGGCAAAAAAAGTGAAGCTGCCAAGACAGAATTTGAGCTTTCCCTGTGAATAATAAAAGATCACTTCGCTTATTTCATATGTAAATGGGTGAAGGCTTTAAACAAATGGGTTTCTAACGAGTTAGATCCAGGGGTTCCACTCCTACTTCAGAATCTTGGAAGAGGAAAAAGAACAAATCAACACTTTAGCCTCCCAAGACACACAAAAAAAAATCTCACTCTCTGTACTACCATATGAATAGAGAAGAATTTGCACTTCTCTATTCATGAATTTGGCAGAGTTACATGTAACAAAATTTCTCTTTGCTAAACAGTTTAACTTCTGTAGAAAATTTTGGACTCCATATTTTGTCTCAAAAAACGAATTGCGTGCATGCATGCATCTATCCATGCATCCATCCATTCATCCATCTCTCTCTTATGGGTGCTGAATAGAAAATGACACTTTCCAAAATAAAAAAAATATATAAACCTATTTATTTACCAGGCCACCAAGCCCCTGCTCACCATCATCTAGGTATATACACTGTCTGGCCAACAAAATTATCTACACTTATTTAATTCATCTTCCTTTAGCTTCAACTACAGCATGCAATGTGGTGGCCAATTCATGTGTTAAAATGATTCCTTGTGCTCCGAGAGCCACTTATACAAGTTAAGGCCTGCAGCATACCTGTGCCATCAGCGCGGAAAAAAACATTGATAGATATACTAATCTTGTCATTCATCAAGTTTATTAATGTAGTCAGCTGACTTCATTTTATTGCAGACCTTACCAACGGAAACAACCCCAAATCATAACATTAGCTCTAGAAGCTAGTACAGTGGGCACTATGCATGACGGTGCATCGCTTCATGTATAGTACTTCCCTTCTAACACTGATGCACCCATCGCTTTGGAATAGGGTCAATCTGAACGCATCAGACCATATGAACTGTTTCCATTTGTCCAAAAATTTTTCTTAAATAAAAACTGAAGCCTTGGTAACTTTTTTTCTGATTAGCCTTAATTAATTGTCTTATGGACACACATCTGATTAGTCCCAATCCTGTGAGTTCTCATCACTATTAACTTATAAACTTATCTATCTATTGTATCTATCTATCTATCTATCTATCTACTGTATCTATCTATCTATCTATCTATCTATCT
>JAOVVA010000041.1:21458975-21473210 GCA_028565275.1 Leiocassis micropogon | reverse complement strand
CCCCACAACCACCAAGTTGCCACTGTTGGGCCCTTGAGCAAGGCCCTCAACTGCTCAGATGTGTAATAAGATAAAAATGTAAGTCGTTCTGGATAAGAGCGTCTGCTAAATGTATTTAGACATTTTTTTAAGTCTGCATTTTTTTTTTAAAGTACATAATTCAGACATTTATAGGTTTGACATAGGATGTGATGCCTTTTGTGCTTATTCCTTATTGTATATGTTAAAGTGTCAAGGATTCGCAAGGATTTGTTTCTCCCAGAAAAGGAAAAAAAAATTGATAATCCTTTAGCCATTTTTAATCATTTTTATTAAGTTATTTATTTTTCTTTATGTATTAAACAGTTTCCTTCATTTACTAGAGTCCTTTTTATATTTATGGATCTATCATTTCAGTAGCTGCATGGCATGAGCAAGGGGTTCCTGCTGAAGGCATCATTGTTGTGCTCAGCACGATTCCTAAAAAAAAAAACAGTTGGAAGTCTTAGCAAGATTGCAAAACTGAAAAAAACCCTCTCACTTAAGGACAATAAAGTCTAAAATAGTGCAGGAGAAAACAAAGACAAACCCTGCAGGAATTAAATTTAGATATGGCCATATTTTTGCACAAGCATTTGTATAAATTCACTGAAGGTCACTGTAACTATTATCACGATATTGGAAATACTCTGCAGCTGGGATAAAATTATGTTAAGTCAAGAATACCTTGGTTAATGTTTATATATATATATATATATATACACACTCCCTGTTTAAGTTTGCTGTTTCTTATACTCTTTCACTACTTTTTTTTCCTGAGCTTTATTATGCATGTTTGTGGGGGTCTCAGTACCTAATTTTTAAATTTGGCAATGCCACATTATTAGTTAGTATGAAACAAACTTGTTGCTGTGTCTTTAAGACACAAGTTGCTGTGTTCCTGCAAACAACATGGTCATCTGTAGTGAAAACTCTGCTATCGAAATACTGCCAAATGTACTGTTATCCATCTAGAGTCACATGCTGAATCTGAGAGGACAGCAGGTAATGAAACTGCTCACCCACTCCATAACCACATGTTTCAGCATACAGCTTGCTTCACTAAACATTTCTTCAGTCCTTATTATTGTGCAGTAACATCTGTTTTAAGTAAAATACTAATACTACCATTAGGCTACTACTACTACAGCCGTGGCCAAAAGTTTTGAGAACGAAACAAATATTAATTATCACAAAGTCCGATGATTTTTTAAAATCAGATTATGGTATTACTATGGTATACTGAAGTGTAACTACAAGCATTTCATAAGTGTCGAAGGCTTTTATTGTTAATTACATTACGTTTATGCAAAGAGTCAATATTTGCAGTGTTGACCCTTCCTTTTCAAGACCTCTGCAATTTGCCCTGGCATGCTGTCAATCAACTTCTTGGCCACATCCTGCCCATTCTTGCATAATTCATTTTTGGAGTTTATTAGAATTTGTGAGTTTTAGTTTATCCATCTGTCTCTTGAGGATTGACCACAACTTCTAAACGGGATTAATGTCTGGGGAGTTTCCTGGGCATGGACCCAAAATTTCTATGTTTTGTTCTTCGAGCTACTTAGTTATCACTTTCGTCTTCTGGAAAAGTGCTCCATCATGCTGGAAAAGGCATTGCTTATCACCAAACTGTTCTTGGATGGTTGGGAGAAGTTGCTCATAGAGAAGCGACCACACACGTAAATGGTCTTAGGATGCCTTACTGTTGGCATGACACAGGACTGTTGGTAGCAGTAACACTTTTTTTAAAAAGAGTAATCAAGAAGCAGTCATAGTTCCAGTAAGCTTTGGCAGTGTAACAGCAATATTTGAGCATTTAGGAATGATGTGCAAGAAAGCAAAATCCGCTTATTTCAGATACAGTATGTATTATGGGAACTAATTCATTGACAATTTATGGGAAAGTGCTTAACTGTGAACACAAGCCAGGACTAAAATTCCAGAAGATGGAGATGGAGTTGACTGTGATAAAAATTTGAGTATTATTCATGGGAAAAATTATCCAGGCGGCTCATGTTTGAATACATTATGAGGAAACTGGATGACATCTTGATGATTCGCTTTCCTAAGACGGTCTGACACGTTTTTAAAACACTTGCAGTAAAACATATGCAAATGTATGCAAGTAACGGCACCTTACAGCATATGCTTATTTATTAATAACACACCACTCTATGTGGGATTTACAGTATTATGTCACTTTTTGTGCTATTGGGCTTTTAAGGGGAAATATGAATGTGTGAATTCCGCATAAAATTGTGTTTATGTGTAAGTTTGATAGATGCATATTCTAATCTACTGTACAGTAATCAAGGCATGCAGATAATAATCCTGAACTGTTTTGTTTTAAAAGCATCATCATTTTGCCTTAATATTTCAGTCCTATCTTTGCAATGAAGTAATCAGGCATGTACATTAACTGGAAGTTATAGGATCAGTACTCAACGTGCTATTCTAGGCCATTATTTGTGAAGTGTAATTGTTAAGGTGGAAATTCATTCAGTGGAAATACCCCAAATACACTGTATTTGGTGTATTTCCAGTGCAAATTAGTTTCCACCATAAGAAATACCATATAGTTAATCCATTGTATTTGGGGTATTTCCAGTGCAAATGAATTTCCTTTCCAGTTTTGCATGCTCTGCCTGCGTTTGTATAGGCTTCTGTTTTTTCTTCTTCTGGTTTTCTGGTTTCCCCCTCCTCCTAAAAACATGCTAGGTGGAATGGTAATAAGTATGACATGTTAATTGTCTGTAGCTGCGAATGTGTGAGTGTTTGTGTGAAATTTGATACACTATATGTGCAGACCTGACCAATCACATGTGCTTTTATAATAACCGCCATTCTTCTAGGAAGGCTTTTTACTTGATTTTGAAGAGTGGCTCTGGGGATTTTTCTACTGAGCCAGAAAAGCACAAGAGTTTTGCATAGATCCCAAGTATCATGGGGGCCACTCTGCTTTGCGACAATGTCAATTGTTCAAAGCGCTATACAAATAAAATTGAATTGAATTGAACTCTGTCCGTTTTTCCACCAATTTAGCTGCAAACATGACATTAAAGTGGTGTTTCAATAAAAAAACAGTTTGTTTCTGACTGATTAATCTGATTAGAGAGAGGCATTCCTTAAGTTGTGATATAGAGCATAACAACACCAAGATGTTCAACCATATGTATCATTCCATGTCACTGGGGTTCTAACAGTTGCCAGTCTACAGAACTAGAAAGAGGGGAGAGGAGTTACCTGCCAAAACCCACATTCAAAACCACCCATGGAAGCAGTTTCATCAAGAAAAACACCTCTGATAATGTTATGTCCCCTAAACAACCATTTGTCCAAGTTGTTTAAAATTGCCCCAGAACAGTCCATGTTGATCTGTTTGTGGCTAATGCGTGCTACAAAGCTAACTAGCTTTTATCAGAAGTGACATGAGCACCCAAAGGTCATCTATAAAACAATGTAGCACAAATTGCTAAAAAAAAAAGTTAATGCTGGCCGTAATAGAAAGATTTCAGAACACACAGTGCATCACAAATGTACATTATGGGGCTTCAAAGACAAAAAGTTCACAGATCCACAGATTAATCTGACCGAGCATACAGTATATGGGATGTGCAGGAACAAACAAGACTGATCCACGGAGGCCCCACCTCCAACCAACAGCACTCAAAGGATCTGCCACCAATGCACACCATTGTATATACTGTATGTTTCTTGCCAACTGTATTTATATGGTAAAATTATTATCATTAAAACACTTTTTATTGTCTGTGTGCAGACATAAAAGAAACAGTAAAATATCTAAGGAAATGCTACAGTAGTTATGTAATCACTCAAATAGATCAATGGGCTCAACTGGGGTCTATGGGTTTGGCAGTGAAGTTAGGTGAGGAAACCTGCTGCACAGTCAACATTTAAGATCATTTATGACCGTCAGTTTGTACACAGGGGATTGTAGTACTGCAACAGGTTTGGGCCTCTTGGTTGCCGAGAGCTGGCCAGGTGGCACAAGGGAACTCTACACAATACTGGGCTTAATGGTTTGCATTGTAATGTTATGGCTGATGGATGTTTAAGCCAATGTTCCATTAAATTGCTCAGTTTTCTTGATATTGCACCATTTTCCATGGAGATATTATTGCACCAAGTGTTTAAAAATAGGAACTAAAACAATAGCTACTAGAGTCCCATTGGCCAAGGATCACAATGGGTGGGTGAGGGGTATGGGGTTGCAAGCTTAGGCTAGTTAAAGAAAAAAAAGAAAAAAAAAGTCTGTAGCCTTTAAGATTGGGAAACACAAGAAGAATATATGCTATATACCATATACTATATGCTGGATGACGAAGTGTTGTTGACTCAAAACTGCTTATAATAGGATTAGCCTAAAAAATTGATTCGCAGTATTCTATAGCATGATTTTTGATGCTTGATTTTGCTTGAGTCTTTGCTTGAGTGTTATTAATTAGGGGCGGGGGTGGCTTGGTGGTTAAGGTGTTGGATTGCGGACTAGGATGTCCTCGGTTTAAGCCCCAATGCTGAATGCTCTTCATGACCAGTGGTTTATAGTCACAAACTACTGTTGCTCACAGGGATAGTGAGTAAAAAAAAACAACAAAAAAAAAACAAAGGCATATGCTCTTGTGTGACTCTTACTAGAATAAAGTGACGAGATGATTCTCTCTTCATTTCTGGTGATAAATGAAGTGAAAGAAGAGCAAGGAAAAACAGGTTTTCTAAAACATCTGTTAATTAAGATGTTTGTCAGTTTTGTGTGAGGTGACAGGGACCTTCCTGTTGCCATGCAGTATGTCAGATGCCACCAAAAATATAACTAATGTGCAAGTTTATCTCAACATCAGCAATGCCACATCATGCAAGATCCAACACCGCATGCTTTAAGCTTTTCAGTCCCAGTGAGTTCAAAGGGAATTTGTAAGATGGTTCGGAGGTTCTCCTGAAATAGTGCCTATCAGTCCTGGATCAGGTAAAAACATAGCACTTGATAGTGGCTATAAATAGACATGTCATCAATCTGAGAGATTTAGACATATGCTCTTATCACCTTTTTAGACACTCTTCATCTTCAAAGACACACACATACACCATGGTGTACACACCTTCGCATACAGATTCATCATAGGCAGCGAGAAGCAGGGTATAAACTTTGTGCATGCACTTATTCTTTCTAATAAATCCTGGTGCATGTCCTTCTTTGTTTGAATCAAACACACACACACATACACACACACACACACACCTCTGAGCAGTGAGCAGTGGATGAGTAGACAATAACAGGGCAATTGCGTTGGGCTTTGGGGAGTAACGCTTTTCAAAACTCCCAGCTGCTGTGTCTGTGTGCGTATGTGTGTGTGTGTGTGTATTCTGGTATGGGTCATGATGAGGTAGGTCTGCCGTAAAAAGAAAACTGGATGAGCAAAATGGTTTAATTTAGTCTCGGTTTACATCTACTAATAATCGTATACTGTACAGACAAAAATACTTGCATACACTCGCGTCGCACGTTGTGTGCACCAGTTACATAATGTAGCAGCAGAGAGTATACATGTATCATCATCCTTAATTGGGTCCTATTGACGTATGTGTTACAGAGAAATGTCTTGTCACCTTCGCCTCTTCTCCCTCTGGAGCTTTGACTCACTGTTTGATTATGCGCGTGTGATATGTGTGTGTGTGTGTGTGTATATGTGTGTGTGAGCGCACTTTTGGTGCCCAGGTCATGGTAGAGGAGATTGCAGATCTTTTTTGTTCTAGTGAATGATTACTGAAGCTTTCTCGAAGAACGCAGTGGGGATAAAAGATGGAGCTTCACCAGCCACAGAGGACTTCACGGCCTCTTCGGTCAGGGCTTTAGCAGTCAAGGTCAGCATCTCTGACACATGCTTGGCTTTCAACATCAAATTCTTCTGATAAATGGATGAGTTTGTTCATAGTGATTTTACAAAGCAGAAAGCCTTTGAGGAGTCCAACCTACTGGATCCTGTCAGCTGGGCATATGATAAAAGACGTTTAAATTTTTTTTCTGTAAATCAGAAAGGCTGTGTGGGTGGACCATACATCAGGGGGAAAAAAATCCAGCTCAAGATGAATAAGAATGAGCATTCAGTTGTTAAAAGCTGAATGCGTTCATCTTAGCCGTACACAAGAATCTGTCTACTTAAATGAGTAGTCTCTCTCTCTCTTTCTCTCTCTCTGTCTCTCTCTTGTCGTACATACAGATATGTTCACCAAAATTCTAACATGTAGTAAATGCCACGCATTGCTGCATGCAAATCTAATTAATTCACTATCCATACAATCTAATTAATAAGAATGAGCACTGAACAGTCTGATTGATATAAACAAATACAATAATATGTTATTTTTGTCCTAATTAAAATTTAATTAACCTTGGTGCATTGCTTAATATCCATTAACTAATAAAGCCAAAATCTGCTTAAAAATGGCAACAGATGTTTGTGCATGACAGTGGCACATGCCAGTGAAATGACTGTCATCTTAAATCTCTAGTCTGTAATAATTTAGCCTTGAATAAACATTATTTACTCATCATTTTAAAAAAAGGCAGCATTTGACTAAATATGACATATTATCATTTTTAAAAAGCAGAATTAGACTATGCAGTTAAAAAAAGTGGTAAATCATTTTTCAATTTATGGAATATGACATAATAATAATTATTATAATAATGATAATCATTATCATCATCAGCTATAACAGCATCATATAGCAATTTTACCTTATTCTGCAGAAGTGACAATTATTTGTCATTAACAGCATTGTATATATGTTATTGTATATATAATCTCAGTCTCGTGTGTTATTGTGTATAACAATGTGGGTGTGATGCTTTTGTCTTTGGCTCTTCAGCCAGCAGGCATGTTTGGTTTTCTAAATATTGTGGCAATGCTAATTTGGTACAGACTTTGGGACACTGCTGGTAAGTCTTGAGTCACCCCTCACTTTTCCATATTAAATTAAATTATGTATGCTAAATAAAAAATGTGAACAAAGATTTTACTGCGACAGGCTGCAAAGTGCCTAAAGTTGCAATTTAAAAATTGGTTGTTTTTGTAACAACCTCAGCAGCAGCCTCATTTCCCCTCTCGTCTGTTCCAGTCACTCAGCATTCAGCATTACCAGTATACTAATCGTCTGCCTGATCATCTGTCATCATCTGCACCTGTTTCTCACTGGTTCATGCCTTAAGTTAGATGGTTTTTATGCTTAAAAGATTCATAGATCACTTTGTGGCGTAACAAACAAAAAACATTCCTCTGAAACTGCTCAGGTGCAGGGACTGGATTGAAAATGAGAGCTGAAAACTTGCCAAAAAATGTGAACCAAAAGTCATTCAGGAGGCCTGGAGGACTATTCCTCAACACTACATCAAAAATTCAACAAAGTCTGGCTCTTTGGAAGCAAAATATTCAGAAATGAGGGATGGCTCAAGACTTTTGAACACTTTTGAACTTTTGAACATGTATTTTATATAGTGAGAATGCTGTTCATTGGTGCACCAGGGAACCTGCTGCTGAGATGTGTGTGGTAAATGCACATATCTTGCTTTGTCAAACAACAAGCACCACAAAATAACTTCTCCAAGGGGAAAAATTCTAGACGACTGCAATTTACCAAACCAATAAATCGGAAAGGGAAAAAAAAGCATCAGCAGTTTGAGGATGTCAGGGATGTACAGGTATGCAGCAGTGACTGTCTGAAATCTGTTCGGTTAAAGCCGATGCTGTACAAATGAATGTTTAACTGCATAAATGCTATGAATAAATGTTAATATTCTGTTGTTTAGTGATTGAATTGGCAACATTGCGTTGCAGCAATTCATTTAACGCTATTTCAGGGTCATTTTATCAAATTCATTCTAACTTTCAAAAGCAACTTTTCCCAGTGTTGTGTTTTGAGTGAACAGCATCACAACCTAATTACAACTATCCTGTATGAGCGTTAGGGTTCCTGCTGGGCAGCTTGTGTGTAATACCAGCCGCAATCATAGCATGATTCGTTATAGATCGAGATGTTACGTGTTTTTTTGGAAGTACCGTCTGTAAATACTCTGGAGATTGATTAAAGATTGATTATGTCATAGTTTTATACAATGCGTCATAGTTTTATGTTCCTGGTATCCTGGTTTATCACACTGGTAGATATTGGTGCCCTGAGATTTTTACATTTTTGTAACATAATAGTTTTTTTTACATCTCTTTCTGCAGGATTCCACAGTGTTTTTTGCCACTGGACCAGCTTGCTCTATAAAAAAATAAATTACATTAATGTGCCAGATTTTCCATAATAAACCCCTCCCCCCCCTTTTTTTGCTAAAAGCGTCATAAAAACTAATAATAACATTGGCAATTTGTGATTTTTGTCCACTTTTCTTGCACTGTCTAGTTCTTTTCTAGTCTTCGAGATGAGTAATCAAAGCTGACACATAGTGGTGATGTATTTAGTCTGAAGACAGCAGGCCTGTTCCACACCAGCTTACTGATAAAGTAATGTATTACACACAATATGTCTGCAAAATGGCTCGATCCTTCAGAGCAGTCTTGAGTGAGTGTATGGTAATGTTCCTCAGCAGGAGGTGTGATGCTATTCTGCTCCTGTCTTCAGCTCATCCTGTAAAGTGGAAGAAGGCCAGGGATCATTGTCAGACATTATGTGGTGTGCCATCCACTTTCCCGTTGTGCTAATCGTAGTATTGAGGCATGGAGATGGGATCTCAGTATGTGGCTAGCCTAGAGGCAGAACATGATTGATCTTCAGAACTGTACCGTCTAAGGGGGCCATGTCCTAAAAAGATCGCTTTGGGAGACATTAAAGTGCATTCTGGCTTTTTATGCTCATTTGAATCGGCACGACACGTGTGAATGCATGAGGGGAATATTCCTAACCGACTGTAAAGTTATGCACGTAAGCAGATTCACAAGTTTTTGTAATGGAAATAAGAGTATGTACAGTAAAAAGGAACTAGGATGGTTTGTAGTGAAGCATTTTCCAAGTACACAATTGGCAATTTAACACAATGGTACTCTGAGTTGAGTTACATGTACAGTATACAGTACATACTGAAAACTACAAAAATGCACAACTCAGTATTCAGACCTCAGATGTGCCTGCAGGCTTTCGTGCTATTTGGATGGATACGCAGTACCTGCATGGCTAGAGTTTGCCAAAAGCAAAGGCATGTCCTCAGTTATGCGCCATTCTGTCCTTGAACTTAAGTCGATTTTTCTGCTGTGATATTGGCAGCATTAATTTCAGCTCCAGTGTCTGACAGTTAAATGTAACCATAGTATGTTACTCTGAAATTCCTGGTTTCGGCTGTAAACACCTCAAAGCAAATAATATCATTTGAAACAAACAAACAAAAATTTTTTGCTTTTTTTGTTAAACAGATGAGAATTCTTTTGATCAGAGAAACTTGCCTATTTCAGTAACTGAATTTTGTATGGATAAAATTAATAACTAGCCTGAATATAGAGTCAGTTGTATGCAAAGAAATACAGTAATTGGTGATATCTTTATAAATTTGCAAATTAAATGGATGGTAAAATAGCATATACCCTGTGAACACAAATTTTTTTTCATGACCTTGATTTTTTTTTTTATTATTCTGCAGCCAGTGTAAATTGTGCTCACACTTTAATATGGCCATGATTTAGCATCTTAGGCTGACATTTAATTGCATGCACGATTAACTATTGGCACATTATATATACATCTAAATGAAGGTACAGTACTGTATATAAAATAATAATATATGTAAAATACCTAATGAAGAAGACACATATACTAGACTTGTTTCATGACTCTTAATTTATATCTCATTTGCATCAAACACTGCAACTAAGCAAAATGTTTCTCAATAAAAAAAAATTAATGAAATAAATTCTCATTTTGCTTTTACAATAAGAGCACATAGGTCCACAGAGGCTACTCAATTCCAGAATGGTGCAAACTATCAAGATCAAAAACAAGAATAGCACTAATTAATCAAGTACAGCGATCTAGTGCCATTTTGGGAGCGAAAAATAGTTTAGTCCATAAAAAAAAAAAAAAAAAGCATACTCATACGTACTTTAGTTGTCCTTCTTTACTTTATACTTTGTGTTGAACCGTGCAGCTTATCATAGAAATACAAGCAAGACTTTCCATTGCCTGTTATATTGCCTGTTCAAACTGTTTATTTCCAATCAAAATGTTGGACATCATCTCAGCTTGCAGCAGCAACAACAGCAACAACAACAACATCTTGGATTGTTAAATGTTTATTGCAATACTGATGCATCTTACCAGTTTTACATAATCGTCGTTTTTTATTAAGTTGTTTTTCTTTTGTAATTTTGCTTTTATTTTTCATCATATTGCATTAAACAGCATTAAAAAACTTTTACCACCAAATAAAACAACACTCTGCTTTTTACATTGCAATTTTGGAATTAAAAGCAGGCTTTTAAAACCATTAATTTGGATGTTATTACTTTGGATGCCTGTACTAAAGAAAGAATTCTGCAAGTAACATTTTTTTACTACCTGGCATCTCAAAAAAATCTGCTTAATTATGCAGTTGGAACTTAAAACATTTCTGCAGTCAAGGTAAAAGTACTGCTGGATATATTCAGCCTAAATCTCCTATTTTACTTGCCAACTCTGAATACAGCCAGGAAAAACCTCTTGACATAATGTCATTAAGACTATTTGACAATTTTGATATTAGGCAGATACATAACATGAGTCAAGTGACATTTGTTTTGACATAATGTAGTGTTATGACACGTTCTGGGCTGCCTTAGATTAGAATGTCATAACTGACGTAGTACTGTAGCTCGGTGTATTTCTGGGAAGTCATGTTGGAAATGGTATGACACAGCCTGTCGAGTGAGTTTAATTGGAAAAATGGAGGCGAGAACTTCCAGTGTAGTGTCTTCTGAACTCAGCACTTATCTCAGAAAGTGTCACTTGACCCAGGCGTTAGCTGTTGGAATAATACTAATTTTAATAACTGTATATTTCTTACTCACTGTCTATATTGCCCAATCCTGTATACAGGGCCGTGGGGGGCCTGGAGCCTATCCCAGGAAACTTAGGGCACAAGGTGGGGTACACCCTGGACAGGTTGCCAGTCCATTGCAGGGCACACACACACACACATACAAACTCATTCACACACTACAGGCAAAGTGGGGACGCCAATTAGTCTAATCTGCATGCCTTTGGACTGTGATAGGAAACCCACCAAGTACGTGTAAACTCCATGCACACATACTGTAGGCTGAAACCAACCTGGCTGGGAATCGAACATGGACCCTGGAGGTGCAAGGTGAGACGTACTACTAACCACTTAGCCATCGTGCCGCCTAATTGTATATTTCTACTTAGGATATTTGCACGAAAGCTTATAGATGCTTAAAGAATTGACTTTAAATGAAAGAATTCAGATTCAATTCCTTCATTTGAAGCTACATTTTTAATACTATAGTAGAGTCCGAGATACTTAAAAAACAAGCCAAGAATATTTAGAAGACAATGTCCCCTCCGTCTGCTCCTGCTGGTTTTGCCTTGCAACCTGTATGGTGCAAATAGTTTTCTAGGTTTATGAGCTTTGTTGTTGACTGAATATTATTATACACAAACACACAGACACACACACACACACAAATGCCAAGCCCTGACAAATGACTCCTCATATCCAATTCGCATTTTCTCTGAAATGGAATTATAAAGAGAGAAATTGGACTTTCATTTCAAGCCCCAGTCATTTTGTAGGGATTTATTCCATGGAGGTCAGCAAAACAATTAAGGGAGGTGTAATAGGAGTGTAAGAAGTAGAGGAGAGAATGTTAAATTTGATGGTGCATGAGCAGTGCGTGACGGATGGAGCGTTAAACTGGTGTGACACGAGTTGGTAGTGTGTGGGTGTGAAATAATGCGTGGGTATGAAATCTCTATTTCTTGTATGTGTAAAATGAGTGGCTCTGTCTCTGCTATGCAAGACGTTTGTTTTGCAGGACTGAAGGGCATGAAATATAAATCTGATCTCTCAAACTGTAAATCGTATCATTTTATGTGTTGCATTCAGTATAATTTTTTTTTTAAATTCCTTTCAGATTTATCGTTTAATTGAATATCCTCTCTGGCTCTCTGGTACTGGAATGGGTTTTTGTTGATCTTTTCATAATATCCTCATAATTGTGAAATTATCCGAAATTATCTGTTCCAGAGTAGTTTAGAATGTCCATTTCTCAATGGGTTAATCTACTGCAGGGCTCTAGGTTCTTTTATGAAGAACCCATTAAAAGGCTCTTCTTACAGTATATGAACCCCTTCAGAATGTAACGACATGAGGGGCCGAACCACGCAAAAATACTCTGCACGTTGTCCCCGTGCTTGGTGGGTTTCCTCCGGTTAATCCGGTTTCCTCCCACAATCCAAAGACCTGCAGATTAGGCTAATTGGTGTTTCCAAATTGCTCGTAGTGTCTGAGTGAGTGTATGTGTTTGTGCCCTGCGATGGATTGGCACCCTGTCCAGGGTGTAACCCCGCCTCGTGCCCTAAGCCACCTGGGATAGGCTCCAGGCCCCCGTGACCCTGAATACAGGATAAAGCGGTATAGACGATAAGTGAGTGAGCGAGTAGGTGTTTGGAACGGGCAGATCTGCAGGCTCCTGAGTTCTGAACAGGCAGTGGCGCGGACAGCAAATGCAATCATGCGAGCGTGCCACACCTGGCAGCGTGTCTATTTAAGGGCCCTGATACCTGTGCACTTCATGCAATCATTACCGGTAAAGGTATCACGACCAAGACAAAGACAAGTGCGCTTCAAAGATCAAAGGCAAAAGACCCAGCCTTAGTCTTCACAACAAGCCGGCATGACAGAGAGAGAAAGAGCGGCGTGCAGTGCGATTGGCGTTCATGCTTGCTCTAAGTTAAATCACACAAATAAAGTAAATCCTTTGTAAGGGCAAATGCCCAGAGAGGATCATAAAATTATTTTTATTATTCAGAGCTCTGTCTCATTTTGGACAAAGGAAATGTTTACTACGATGGCTTAGTGGTTAGTACTGTAGCCTCACACTTCCACAGTCCGGGTTTGATTTTCTGCCTAAGATCTGTGTGCATGGAGTTTGCAGGTTCTCCTCGTGCTTGGTGGTTTTCCTCCAGGTACTCTCACTTTACTCTTAGGTTCCTCTCACAGTATAAAGACATGCAAATTAGTCTAGTTTGCATTTCCATATCGCCCTGCTATGTGAATAAGCATGTGTGTGTGCCCTGAGATGGATTAGCACCCGTTCAGGGTGTATACAGCCTCGTGCCTCAAGTGCCCACCAAAGGCCATGTCTTTGATTGAGATGCTAGACGTGCTTTAAAGAAACCCATGTCTCTGATTGACGATACCAGTTTAGGTGGCTTGAAGCCAACTGCAGTCATTCCTGTGAACAATCAGCGAATGGAATGCTCTCAAGTAAATCGGCCTGGTTTGGTCACCAAAGTCACGCTCTCAAACTGCTCCTCACACGACTTGCACGTTAAAGGAACTCCGCTGGGAATTATTGCCACATCCTTCTTAAAGTCCTGACCTCCCACCAAGTAATTTTCACATGTTTGGGCTATTAACAGAGTTTCTGGGAGGCTGAGTACTGAGAAAACGTTCTACCTTGATGGTATCCAAGCACTAGTGAAACACTGGGATGAGTGCATTAGTGCAGCTGGGGATTACTGTATATGCAGAAATAAAGGGAGTTTTTACATAAATGTGATCCGTTTTTCTGCACAATCAAAAGTCATGGTTTAACAGGAAACATTTTGCATAACATATTGCTTAACATAGTTCTAATGGCGGCACAATGGTATAGGGGTTAGCACTGTCGCTTTACACCTCCAGGGTCCAGGTTCAAATCCAGGCTAGGGTTGATTCCAGTCTTTGTGAGCAAGGAGTTTTCATGGTCTCCCCATGCTTGGTGGGTTTCCTCAGGATACTCCAGTTTCCTTCCACAGTCCAAAGACGTACAGATTAGGTTAATTGTGTATGTTTGTGTGTGTGCCCTGTAATGGATTGGCACCCTGTCCAGGGTGTACCCCACCTTGTGCCATAAGTCATTTACATTTACACTACCGTTTAAAAGTTTGGGGTCACTTGCAAATTTCTTTGTTTTTGTTTAGTGATTTATTTTCTACATTCTA
>JAOVVA010000041.1:21439922-21453337 GCA_028565275.1 Leiocassis micropogon | reverse complement strand
AAAAGTAGAAGTACACAAAAAATCTACTCAATTACAGTAATGCGAGTAAATGTAATTCATTACTTTCCATCTCTGCAGAATATAAGCATCAACGAAACCCTTCATGTTTACGGAGCTCACATTCACTTTCTCTGAAACACTCAGTTTACCGGAAAACAAGCATGTACTGTACAACGAACGGTCCTTTTCTTAGCAAGTTCATGCAAACACTGTCTGCTTATATCAGGAAATAAAAATGGATAAAAGCCAGATTTGAATCTGTAATACAGTGGCAAATTATTACACTTAAACAATATCTAAAATTACATGGGAGATCAAATACAGTAATGTTAAATCAAATAAATAACCAGGTACAATATGTGAAAGTTGGCAAACCTTTTTTTTTTTTTTTTGCTAAACATTACCTAATAAAATTTTAGTTATAGTGCTGTTCTTGCTGTGAAGTGCTGTTTTTTTAGGTGCCTGAGAGGAAACATAGGGAGAACAAGGACAAAAAACTCCAGACAGACAGTAACCCCAGCCAGGATTGAAGCCGAGCCTCTAAAGCTGTGAGACAACAAAGCAGCCCAGCGTGTCACATGGCCTGATCTAGCACTTTGCAGTGCTATTTACGTATGCGAAAGGTTCTATTTAGAACCTTGCAAGAGACTGTTTACCTACACCATTTTGTAATAAAGCCAATGATTCAGAAGATGGTTTAACTTAAGCTTGGGAACGATAAATCCAGATGTCAGAAGTCATCTCTCAACATTTTTTCGCCAACTAGAATAAAATCTGACAGATGAGAGCGTCAGTCCAAGCGGTACACATCCATCAAAGAGACCGTGTGAATTTTTTTTTTTACAGTGTGATTCTCACTGTGATCTGCACTCTGCAATTCATCTAATCTCTCAGATGCTGTCTTATCTCTAAGCAGCCTGATCTCATGAAAAATTCGTGCTAATTTGAGCAGTAAAGGCAACGAGGTTGGACCGGGTATGATTTTCATGCAAATGAGATGGTAGGAAACTTAAATCACAGCCCAGGTCCAAACCTTGACCTTTATAACATTTCATACAAAACAAATTTGTGTGAATTCTTACAGAGTTGCGAACACGAGACCAGGTGACTATACTGTACATTTGCAGGGCAGGATTTCTGAGTAGCCTTTTCAACAGAGCAACTGTATTAAAAAAAAAAAAAAAAAAAAACACTGTTCTTTTGATCAGAACTACCATGCATTTATGATGAGAGAGTTTGAATGATCTGGAGAAGAAGGCCATGCATGGTGTAAGACACTATGAAGAGACTGAAAGGAGCAAAGCACTGGCCTGGTCTTGTAGCTGTGACTATTATTTCCATGCTGGCTGTAATCGTAGAATTGATTAGTAAGGGAACTGTATCCTTTTTTTCCCTATGTGTGTGTGTGTGTGAAAAGCTGTTCAATCAGAGAGAACAGAGAGACTGAGTGTCTAATCGACTTTCCCCTGCTTTCTGCCTTCATCAGCTTTTCCATGTCTGGCAGCAATATAGACAAATTAGCTTTAAGGCAATCAAAAGACAATTCAATTTATCAGTTCCCTGCTCCCAACATCCAGTTTCCCCTGCCTGGCAGTAAAACCATAAGGAAAATAAAAAAAAAGCAGCTGTAACAATATGTGCTACAATCTCCGGAGCAATATTGTATCATTGTAATGCAGAAGAAGGCTTGACCTGTAGTAACTGTGTGCGTGGGTGTTGCGCTGTAATCCACTGCATATTCGCTTCCTTTCATCAAAAGGCAAAATCTCCAAATAAATATGGCTTTATAGTAAATAATCCGGAAGAAACAAGTCAGTGCCTGGATAACTACTTTATTTCAGTCATTTACTACAAACTCATTTCGTCTCACACAAATGAGGAGATATAATTCGGAGGAGTTTCATTTCATGGCAAGTCATTTTGATTATTTCTTTTTAGGCGAGTGAACCAAGAGGGCATTCAGTAGACTAGAACCATTAGGCATTTCTGAATCTTTTTTAATTGGAGGTTTTTCCTGTCTTTTTTCCTTCATTATGTCTGCAGAATGAAAGGCAGCAGCCAGCAGCTTTTAGTTCACAGTCTAGACGTACACACCACAGCAGCTTAGATGAAAGCCTCTTTTACAAATTCTGCTGGTGAGAGCTGTATAGTGCTTTATGATAGAGCTCGTAACGACTTCCGAACAATGTTAGGGTTCTTACAACTTTCATCCAGGTCTTTTTCAGAAAGTTTTCCACTAATAAAGCTTCTTCCCTTGTCCTAACACAGCCTTGAGGTCCAACAGCATTGCCTTTGTATGGAGAGAGAAAAAAAAGTCTTTATTCCAGTAAGAGCAACAAATGAAAGACAGGAAAACCACCTTAGGTTCAGTTGACTCGGAATGAATCCTGAGTCTTTGAAACTTTTACACTACGGCGCCTTGCATAAGTATTAACTTACTCTACTACAGTCGTAATTGCTCTGGACGGGGTTTTGTATAACATTTGAGTGTACAAAATATTTTTTATGATAACTCAAAGTAAACAAAAAAAATGTATACAAAATTTATTAGTCGAAACAGCATTCATCATCCTGAGTTGAACTGCTCGAGCTTTGTAAAATTGGACACATAGGCAGATATTCACATACGGTAATAGAATAAAGAATGAAGATTTTCAGTCACATCTGGGCTTTGACTTTGAGTCATGACGCTGATATCATGTGATTTTTAAAGTTGCATACACATTGACTGTTTTCAACAAATTATATGAATTTTGCAGGCAACTGGTTGTGCCACAACTAAACCGTGTGGTTTCAGGAGGACTAAAACTTATGCAAACACAACTTTTATTAATTAATTAATTAATTTATTTATTTATATATGTTTAGTAATAAATTAATAAATTACCTAATTTTATTTCCTCCTGCACATGAGTTTTATGAGCAATTATACACAAGTTAAATCAGGTAGGCGGCACAGTGGCTTAGTGGTTAGCACTTTCTCCTTGCACTTCAAGGGCTTTATTCCCACCTTGGGTCTGTGTGCATGGAGTTTGCATGTTTTCCCCATGCTTGGAGAGTTTTCTCCAGGTTATCTTATTTCCTTACACTGTCCAAAGTCATGCAGCTTAGGTTAATTGATATCCAACAATGAGTGTGTGTGCTTCTGCATTAGATTGGCAAATTGTCCAGTGGGCCATGCCCTAAGTCTCATGGGAAAGGCTCCACGCCCACTTAACCCTGTGTACAAGGATAAAGTGGTATAGACGATCAGTGAGTGAGTGCATTCCATGAGTGATGATATAGAGCATAACAGCACTGAGATGTTTAACTGTATGCATCACTTCATATCACAGGTGTTCTAATAATCATTAATCACAATATCGGTCATCAGCATGAGTGAAAGTAGGTGAAAACCAGTCATAAAGCACCCTGCTTTTATTGTAAACAACACTGTGTTCCCTTAGTAACTACTTCAAAGTCGTTCCAAATTGCCTCTAAACAATCCCATTCCCACTTAACGCGTGGTACTAAGCTAACTAGCTTCTAACACAAGTCTGAATCCCAAATCTCTCTCTCCCTAACCCTTGATCACGGGCACTACTTGATGTATGGGACAAGAGATTCTAACCTACACTCTCCATTTAGTGTGATTTAGAATTCAACCCCATAAACCCACGAAAGTTAGCTTATATTCTATATTTCCACTTATTATACTTTAAAGTAAATTGTAAGTTTCTCAGGACTGTCCACCGCCTCCATGGTTTATTCTCCTCACCTATTGGCTATACATTACCGGTACTGTAAGTATTGAAATCTAACTTCACCCCTGCTAATTATACTAACTGTTGTTCGCCCGCCAGCTGAATGCTACTTCCTGCAGTCGCAGAAAGACATGTATTGGTATTGGCAGAGCAAAATAACAATTTAAATAAACAAACAAATCATAATCTGTTGATCATAAATGCTGTTAGTGGAACTGATATAAAAGCAATTTCGCTCTCGAGGTTGTGCTGTTGTACCAAGTATCAGCATGGCTGTGATGACTTCTTCGCCCTATGACCGCATGATCGTGTTACTCAGTACAGTAGTATGACCTCAAGGGTGATATTTTTTGGTAATACTTACTGTAGATTCACAACAAAGAATTGCAATTAAGATCATTTTCAAAAGTTCAACGGGGTGAATATTTATCACTCTAGGCACACCGATCTAATTGCAACTGATACCAATTAACATTATTATGAGCAGTCAGCATGCAGGTGAACAATTTTCATCAGAGTGATCTGAGTGGTTGTGAAATAACAGGATTTGAGAACGAGCAAACATTCATTTTAAGATTCATTTTTAAACTTAACATCTCTGCACAGCGAAACAGGAAAAATCTCAATCATTTTCAACCAGATATTCCAAACAGCAGTTTGATGAAAAAAAAATCAAAGAAGGAGAGAAATGAAAAATGAAATGGATTGTCTAATAGTTTAGCAGAGGTTATGACCATGGCCACTGGGAAATTATAGCTATTTTTTATTTTTCCTCAATTTTTTCCTAATTTAGTCGTGTCCATTTTACACTAGGGGTCACTAGGGGGCTCCCACATTAAGGCTGCGTTCCATTCCAAAGTGTACTTCACTGGGTGCTCCCTACTCCCTGCTCCATTTGCAGGGAATGTTGGTGAAGGGAACTTCCCTCGACAAAACACAACCATTCTGAACACCCTGTGAAGTCACCAGCGCAGACGTCACTTCCTCTGTGCGTTACCATGGTAACATAAGCTCCTCGGATACCTATCGTTGCTGCCATGAAAATTTCACACTATGGACATTAAATATTGAATATTTATTGAAACAAAAACTGATAACATTATAAAACATACCATTAAAACGTGTATAACTTGCGTTTGGAAGGCACCTTAAGCCTACTACTACCAGTCAGGGAGGGCCAAAGACTATAACGGGTTTCATCCAAACCACATGACCGCTCTTTTCAAACCTCTTCCTCACGCCCTGGGGGGGGGGTGGCGTAAAACTCGGAGGACAGCGCTATCCACTTCCACTTGCGTGAGTTTACAGATGCCCATAGAGCCATGATTGATGTGAGAGCACTAAGTGATTTTACCAATTACTGTACTTGGCTAACTATAACTAGCCACACATACAACATAATCATGGCAATGGGAGATTTATTTTAAAAACATAAATAATAAAAGATTTGTCTGCTGCAAGCTAACATAAGATGTTTCATTAAAGAACATAAACACTAGCACAAAAATGGGCTTACCTCTACATCTTTTGGATTTACTACTTATAAGATATTATTTATTATAAGAAGAAATTGTTTGAGAATGACGCAGGCAGAGAAGGCATTTGAAAATGAATGACTCTTTTTTCTTTTCTTCTCTGTAATTTTTTCCAGGCTGTTGCCCTGATCTCATAATATAATGTTCCTAAGTAGGTACATCTAATATGTGCACCCAACAGGTCAAAGTAAACTAGCCAAAATAAAGCCTGGTTGGTGTGCTTCCTGTGCTTCAGTTTAGACAATAGCTAGTTTTTTAACACTCATAATTAAGAAGGAAAAACAGTATTAGAGTACAAAGTATGATATTTTACTTTGAATGTTGTGGGGTTAAATTTAATGACCCCTAAAATCGAAATACTTATGTAAAGTACAGATACGAGGGGCGTTCAAGTCAAACCAGGACTTGTGATGAAATTGTAAATGAAAGCATAAAACCAACTGACATTTACAGAAGCCTTCAAGCTTCAAGCATAGAACAGTGATGAGACTCTCAGCCGCGGTGAGACATGTGAAAGGTGCAAACATTTAAAAAAAGGCTGTACATCATCAATGATGATCCTGGCAGATGTGACTTTACCGCACAAACTGTAGTCGCTCCTGTGAATATTCACACATTCATTGTGTTGTGTTATTCTGCACAATCAAAAGTCATTCCCAGTTTAAATTAAACGCTAGTCAAAAAATTACAGTAAAAGGTTACATTTCCTCATTACTGTTCACCAGTGTTGGGTGTAACGCGTTACAAAGTAACTTTTTTGATGTAACGAGTAATCTAACGCGTTGGGTCCGCCATTTAAGTACTCAGTTATTTAGTTATATTTTCAAAAAGTGTAATCCGTTATTCAGAAAATTTATGCAATTCCCATTCCGTTAGTGTGTGTGTGTGTGTGTGTGTGTGTGTGTAAAAGTCGTCCTAAAAGCCCCACCCCTGATAACCTGCCCCCATCTGTTATTCATGCTGTTATACCCCTATCTCACCTATGCGGTTTGACTATGCGAGGACCAACACGGAAGGATGGAAACTTAATCACAGCGACAAAACTCGACAAAATATTTTGTAATGTAATTAGTTACTTTAAAAAGTAACATCCCCCAACACTACTGTTCACCAGTGATTATTTGTACAACTTTTAGCAGACACACCATATTTTTTATATTCCTTTTGTTGTTTTTTTAAATGCTCTTCACAACTGATTATAAAATGGATCTTTTCAAGTTCTTTTCTTTAACAGGGCTACCTAGTTGTTGTACTTGAATTTACATTTTATTAAAAACATACTGTATATTATACATTTTTTTATCATATTCATTTATCGTACTGTATGAATCATTATAAAAGAAACTGGCAAAAGGGCCGTAACTATAGAATGCATGACACATCATTTACTTTGTTGACAGAAAGCCAAGGACATATCTATGGAACATATTAGTGTTTGTGTGTGCTAAGAATGTGGTGCATTGAACCAATCCTATTGAAGGTTATGGACTCGGATGACTGTCTGGTGGCTGGATCCTGTTTTGAATGTGTATTTTGACCCTCAGTTGAGTCTGTAGTATGTCCTTGAGACATGTCTAACAAAGCTTATTAGTTTCTGCACAGTTTTTAAGTTGCTGCATTTACTCAAAAAGAAACTTTTTAAATAGAGATAATATCAACATTTATTGATATTGGGCATTTATGTTCCAGGAAGTGGAGAACATAAATACAGTTGGGCTTGTTTAGGTAAACTAGCTTGTGTCAATACTGTACTGTATGTCTGGGTTTTGAACATGTGAGTTCTTTTTTTCCTATAGAAGGAAACTCAAATGAGTATCTTTTATGCTGATATAAATATGATAAAAATAAAGCCTAGTGGGTAAGGTCTGGAAGGTCTGAGGTTCAAACCCCACCACCGCCACTCATTTGCCCCTGTTGGGCCCTTGAACAAGAACCTTAACCTTCAATTACTGTGCTAATGTAAAATGAGATACAAATGCAAGTCGCTCTGGATAAGGATGTCTGCCAAATGCTGAAATGAAAGGTATGTGTACGCACATGTAAAGGTATTGCTTCTTGTTATTAAATGTAAATAAACCCACCTACACAAAATTTCATATTGATTACTAGTAAGGCCACATCAAACGCTTGAGAGTTCAAAAGTGTCTGGATAATTATATTTAAAAACTATTCAAGTGGCTATTTAAAAGTTCTTTGCATATTTTAATTTATACTGTCTAGCATTTTCTGATCTGAGCTACAATCAGAGGCTTAAAGCAGCAGGAAAACAATATGTGTGCTTTTCCTAGAAATACAGTACATCCTAGTACTATACCACAAGAAATTTCACACTGTCAGTGACCACTGTGCACTCTACTTCTTTGTTTTTTACTGATTACAAAATGTTGTGAAAGTGCCTATGCCCCAAGTTCAGTATTGTATTTTTTTAAATCCCACATTTTCTTTCCCATTTGATTCCAACCTGCCCACGAAGGAGGGTGAAAGCAAACACATTTTTCCTTTTGGACACATCAACCACATCTTTTTTTACTGTCACTCATGCTACAGTACTACTTTCACACACACATTACAAGCAACACACTCAAAGAAGAGTGCCATCTTCCATGTACAGTACATGATACCTGTGATTGACTAGTGTCACTGTGATTGTCTAACTTCTTGGTTGATCCAGTGAGTTCTGTCAAAAAAAAGGCTTTATATTGGCGTAAAGAAGCTACCAGCTGTAGTCACGATCACTAACAGGAGGTTCAGGTGCCTTGGGCCTGGCAAATTTAAAGACATTCAGGACTTTTAGAATCACTGAATTCATAATCTAACTGACTGTATGTGTGCTTATGTACACAGTTCTTTTAAATTTTTACCCTTTGTTGTCAAAAAACACTAAATTAATTCAATCTTGTTCTCCAAATTCCTTTTGAGTCTACTGTACAGTATGTAAACTTTTACACTTTTATACAATTATACTTTACTATTTCCAAATCAAATGTATAATTGGCACAAAATGCAAACAAAAAAACAAAAACAAAAAACGCTTCACTTGGCTTCCCACTGACGCAAACAAATAAAAACGGCACCTCGGACATGTGTACAACTGTGTTCGGTTCGGCTCGGTTCGTTTGCTCGTATGCTGAAAATGCTTCGTATGCCGAGGTTTTTACGGATTTTCAAACTGAAAAGTGAAACAACTAGCTAGCTAATTTAAGAAATGAAATTTTGCAAGAAATTTTCCATGGCATATAAACGAACGAACCGAGCCAAATGCAGCTAAGTTGTGTGTACGTTCGGAAGTCACTTACAATATAATGTTTTATATATACACACTTAAGATCAGTTAAACTCGAGAGACTGAAGATCCCAAGAGATCAGCGATTAGTAGTTTCTCAAATTGTCAAACCAGCCTACCTGGCACCACAGTTAAAGTCGCAGAGATCACACTTTCTACTCATTCTGATGTTTGATACGAACATTACTTAAAGCTCAATTTGACCTGCATCTACATGATTGTATGCATTATGCTGCTGCTGCCTTAGTGCCTAGAGGCCAGAATAAATGCAACAGCAGTTAGAAAGTGTTGGCACAAGAAAGATTGGGGGCCTACTATATATGACATTCAAGGAGCCCAGAATATCTAACATGACTGGTTGCCTGGATAAGTGTATAAATGAACCCATACACAGGTATTCCTATTAAATTGGACAGTTACTGTAAATATATAATCTTAAAGTAAACAAAACCTTCATCAGAATTTTGAGAGTGCAACACCAAGTCCAAACCGAATTAGGTAATATTCTGAGCGTTAAATTCTACTTTCTATTTTTTATTTAAGCAATTACTTGACTGGGATTCAACTTAAAAAGTTATACAGTGTCAACTAAAACTGAATCTGATCCACAATAGCCTTTACAAATTCATATAATCATTCAGGCATTTTTATTTGCATATCACTGCCCCACTAAAAGTGTTCTAGCGACAAGTGTTCAGGGTGTTGAACAGTTCCGGTGTGTACTGTACTATCTCACTGCTTCAAAGTACCTCATTGGTGCTTTGTGCATCCTAATCCTAATTCTCATATTGTCTTCATTTCTTTCACAACAGTCTAAGATAAAGACGTCTCTGATTTCTTATTGTATTATTCTTCTCTGCACTTGCAACACTTTCTGGATTCCTTTTATCATCTCCTTTTACTTTCTTGGACCCAAATTGGACCCAAATGTAAAATAAAATAAAAAAAAAAAGATTCGTTCTGAACAGATTTAACTACAGGGAAAAACAGAAGGTGCAATCTTTTAGAATCTTCCCAGAATGTTCCACATGGCATCTGGTTGAGCCTAAAAGTAAAGTATGCAGCGGGTCTGGGATCCTAAAGGATGCAAAAAAGTAGCAAGAGCAGTCAGGTATAAAGGCTTATAATGAATGTGCATTTACAGTAATCCTAGTGACTGCTGGGATAGGGATGTACTATGTTTTTTTTTTCTTTTTGAGACCTTTTACAAACCTATTAAATACTGTTTAGCTGAGCAATGTAGATGAGGTTGAGATTGAATTGTAAAAGCCAGAATTCACAAACCATGCTTACACTGCCAGTTTTTCATCCCAGTCTTTATCTGTGTTTCCAGGGGTACTTTTAGTGTTACTACTGTATTTGGTTAAAAAAAAAAAAAAAAAAAATTGGTTTAGATCTCATCCACTTTAGGTTAAAATGTCCTTTTTATTTAGTGACTACATCACACCACCGCTTGTATGAATCATTTTCAGTCTTTCAGGTTATGCAGCTCTACAAATCTGTCAAGTACTTTGTATCATTGCACCATAAGCTGTTTGCACTTTTTTCTGAGTTGCTCTGGAGCAGAGAATCTACCAATAACTAAATATATATTTAAATGTATTAGGTGTTTAAGAAGTTGTTAAATTCAACTACTTCTCCTGTGAGCTGTATTTATCCTTTATTCTGACCCCTACACATAGATCAGCCAGGACATTAACACCACAGCCGGGTGAATTGAATAACTTTATCACAGTTTTATCACTGTGAGCTGCTGACAAGCTCATGGGCACCCAAAGCACACGTACGCCTGCGGGGACCAAAGATCAGCCCGTCTGGCCCGATTCCATACAAAGCCAATGCAGCAAAACCTGACGAAAAAAAAAATCAACACTGGCAAAGACAGAAATGGTTCAGAACACCTAGCGCATCACAGCCTGCCACACATAGGGCTTAGAAGGCAAAGAATTCAAGGCTGTTGATTCAGCCTCCAAATTCCCCTAGATCCCAATCCGATCAAGCATCCATGGAATGACCTGGTCAAACAAGCATGATCCACGGAGCCCCCACCCCACAACCCACAGCACCCAAAATATCTGCTGCCAACATCCTGGTGCCAGACACCACAGCACCCCAGAGGTCCCATTCAGCCACACCCTGAGGGACCAGGGCTGTCCCACAAAGGGTGCACAAAGGGAACCTAAAGCCTAGGTGATTTTAATGTTAATGGTTTTAAAGTGTGTATAAGACTCCTAGTTGCTGCGTGTTAATTCCTCATGTTCTATTTCTTCATTCACCCTTATTTTTCTTGTAGAACAAGTGCTTAATTTCTTCTTTATTTGATTAGTAAGTAAAGCACTGAGATGGAACAATAATCTTCTTTAAAGTAACTGTGTCCAACATGGGAAATGCTCTTGTTTAACACCGCATTTTAATTTCCCCAGCCTTTAATCCTGCAAGCTAAACAGATCACAGTGAATTCGCTCTACATTTTAAAGTGATTTCAAAATATCAAGGCTTAGGAATATCAACTATGTGACTCTTTAGTAAGATTTTAAAATAGAGTAATTACTTATGGTGTCATTATAGTGATTGCTAGAATGGAGAGAAAGTGTACACAGATACTCCTATAGTGTCTATGAAGTTTAGTTCAAATTCTCATTCATTAAAACTGACTAATATTGTTAACACATTGACCAACTGTATATGGGATTCAGGTGAGTTAGATGTGAGGGGTAACTAAATCAAGCGGAAAGGTTGATCCGCTCTTGGAGGATAGCAACCACTGATGTAGGCCTGGATTAGTCCAAAGCTTATTAATAAACAGGATAGTTCAGAAGTTAATATTTTGTAAACTTTTCACCAAGTCCTTGGAAAATGGTGTTTAATCAATCAATCAATCAATCAATCAATCAATTAACATTTATTTGTATAGGACCTTACAGCAACCTGAGTTGAACCAAGGTGCTTCACAGCATTAAAACAAAATAAAACACATAAAATTATTTAAAAAAAACACATGAAACTAAAAAATCTAAAAAGGCATTCTAAATAGGTGCATCTTAAGTTTTGTATAAAAAAAATAATTAATAATTAATTAACATAAAATAAAATAATAATAATATAGCAGTAAAAGTACAAACAAACTTAAAAAATTAATTATAAAATCATAAAAGACATGATGTTATAAATCATTTAAAGCATTATAATGCTTGTTCTGAAAGATCACAACGTCTTAGTGGGTAGATTGTGTCTTCCTTTTTACTTATACCTACGTGCTTGGTGAAATATGAGCATCAGTGTATATTTTTATATCTATTTATTTTATCTTGACATTTGTAATAAGCATTTCACTGCACATTGTACTCTGTATGGATGTGCGTGTGTGACAAATACAATTTTAATCTGCTTTGAACCAAGAATGCAAGAGCATTCAATACTTTATGTATACAGTAGATCTATGCTGCAAAGTTGAAAATAAAAAAGAAAGATTTATTGTGAGCAATAAATTGTGATTTGTACAATGTAAAAGGCAGACACCTGAAAAAGTTTTCTAAAAATTTAATTTATCTTTAGAGATGACTACGTATAAATCTGTATGTTGATAAAAAAGAGGCAAGGATAATAAAAAGAGGCACATGGTAATATAGTGTAATAATAGACATTTAGACACATGACCCTACATACAATCTCTCTCATTATCTTTCTGATTCAGACACCTATTATCCCTCTGCAGCACTGTTTTTTTCAGTTTTTTTTCCTTCTGATGTTTAAAACAAGATTTATTCATCATTATATGAGGGTGAATAAGGGAAATTTAAACATACTTGAAATCAAACACTTTACCTGCAGCCACTGCTAAAGTTGCTCTGTGGTTAAAAAGATAAATCAGACAATAGAAGTCTGAGAATGAATTAGTTCAATGTAAGATAATTAATTAAATAAAAATAAGACAGTGACCGCTGGTAAAAAAAAAAAAATAAATAAAAAAAAATTAAATGTAACTTGGCTAAGACTTTCAGGTTGAGTCATGCATATCCCTGTAGATGAAATTCTGCTATTTTCTCCCGAAGGTGGGTTGTTCTTGTCAATCTCTCTTCTGTTGAAATTTCAGGTATCTGGCTGCTTGCATATTTGGCAACAGCTAATGTCTCCTATTGAGCATGTTTAGGCAGCCAAAGATGCCATATAGCCTGAAACTTATGACATGGTTTAAAAGTGCCAATCATTTTTAAAGGACTACAAAAATCTTGGTCCAGGTTGTCTCAAAACAGGAAATCATATAATAAGCAATTCAAAACTAACCTAATGAAAATACCCAGATTTTCTTATGAGGTTATAGAGGCAAAAAATTTGTTACTTAGTCTTTTTGTATAGTAGTGAAATTCTCAGATCTTTCTCTTAGCCCTCTGTGCAATTTAAAGCATACTTTCTTATAGCCACTAAAATGTTTGCCAACTACAATACAGTACGTACAGGTGAAACTCTGTATACAGTGTGCCTCTCCATTGTTCCTCCAGACTCTGGGTCCTTTGTTTCCAAATGAGATGCAAATGTTTCTCTCGTTAAAAAAGAGGACTTTGGACCACTGAGCAACAGACCAGATCTTTTTTCTTTAGCCTTTAGGACATTTGAAGCCCATGTCCAGGATCAGTGTGTGTGGTGGCTCTTGATGCACCGACTCCAGCCTCAGTCCACTCCTTGTGAAAGTCCCCAACACGTTTGAATGGCCTTTTCCTGACAATCCTCTCCAGGCTGCGGTCATCCCTGCTGCTTATGCACCTTTTTCTTCCACACGTTTTTCTTCCACATAACTTTCTATTAATGTGCTTTGATACAGCACTTTGGGAACATCCAACTTCTTTTGCAATTACC
>JAOVVA010000041.1:21421263-21439822 GCA_028565275.1 Leiocassis micropogon | reverse complement strand
GAACCAGACTGAGAGACCATTTAAAGGCTCAGGAACCCTTTGCAGGTGTTATGGCTTAATTAGCTGATTAGAGTGGGCCACTTTGAGCCTAGAATATTGAACCTTTCACAATATTCTAATTTTCTGAGATTGTGGATTGGGGTTCTCATGAGCTGTAATCCATAATCATCTCAATTATGACAAATCACGCTTTTCTTGCTTTGCATGTAATGAGTCTATCTCAATGCGTCTAACTTTTGCACTTTTTGAGTTTCACCTGTAGGTTTACTACATACAGTATCTTTTTTGGAAACTATGAAAAGCAACACCTTTGTACATAGCTTTGAAGAGGGAGTGAAAAAACAGGTTTGTTGGACTAAAATGCACTGAAATCTGAGCAAAGATGAGTTTAAAGTGGCTACTTGAACTGAACATGAAATTGTGGCTGTAGAAATGTTAAGCCTTTAAAACTCTCAATTTGCTTTTAAATAAGGTCAAATTGCAAAAATTGTGCCCACATTTTTTGCAGTCTATTAAACATAACATACCAAAACTGTTATCTGTGTCTGGCTAAAGCTCAGGTGTAGTTCACAAGTTGTTTTTTTTTGGATTGTAAAATTTAAAAAATACTTTTTTTTTCTTCTTTTTTTTTATTCGGATGTGTTATCGAGATAAAGTGAGAGTACATAATGACATTCCTGTGAGCAAGAGGACTAACGATATATTTGGTGCTAAATCAGACAATTCCCCTTCTGGCAGGATTTCAGTCAGATCGTCAGAATCTGTAGTATTCGATCAAATGTGTTGGTTTTTAATAATAATGTAAGTGGGTACATGTACAGTATACGAACAGTGTGACAAAATAATGAGAACTAGTTTGAAGCAAGAAGAGCAAGAATTTTCTGAAAACTCTTAGAAAATTCTTTTTTTAGTCACAATGGTGCTAAAAAGCACAAATGCCTAAAGAATAAGCCAAAATGGTTTTGGTTGTATAGGTGTGAATCTTTGAGTGATTTTTCAAAAAACTCCCACAATTTTGTCACAATGGATAATTCAGCCTGCAGTTACTGTATATTGGTGGTAATGTAAATATGCAATTTGGGATCAACAATATGTTGGTCCACCAACAGGTATGCAGCATTTAATGACTGTTTCAGAACAGCTTTCCCACAGACAGTGTGAGCATCCCATTTCTCTTGTACCCAAAGTTTGCATGGTGTGTGTTCTGATCTCTAAATATATTAACATATAAATAGACACATATTGTATACATGGGTGATATGTAAAGTAGGTAACAGAATCTAATTAAATGCCAACATTAAAACTAACATGCCAACATTGAGGAGGGTGCATACTGAAGCGTTATAGTTTCGTTCCACATTACTTTCGTTGGTCTTTTGACTTTATGCACTTTAAGTCTGCTTTTTTGGAGATAACATATAGTTATGACTCTGAGGAGTGAGATTTGTGCCACAGTCCAGCTGTACAGTATATTTGTGTCAGCAGTGAACAATACCAAATGCACAATTTATCAGTGGAATTCACACTGATGGTTCAAACTTCTCATGTGTCTTTGTATTGCAACAGTAAATGCAGACTTATGTCGAAGTAGGATCACCCAGAACAAAGGGCTAAAAAATAATCAGATGTTTAAAAAAAAAAAAAAAGAAAGAAAAAAAGAAAATGAAAGAACTCAGAGATATTTGTGACTTCCTGGAGGTGCGATGAGGCAGATCAGTGTTCCTTTCTCTCCTCATTCCAGTTGTGATCAGATTCCAATTCACATTCCCACAATGACTTCAGTTTGGGGACAACCTTTTGCATGTTTAAAAAATGCCTACGATCTGACACAAACATGACCTAGTTGTGAGTTCCCTGAGCATTTGAGGAACTACATGCATTTCAAATTCACGTTTGCACACACTGTCACACAAATACCACAGTATATCAAAAAGGAGAATATAAATGTCTTCAGCAAATTTCAGATGTATTTGAAATGAAAGTGTTTTTTGGTAATATATCACTAGGTTTGGATAACCAACTTCCCCGCTGTTTTCCTGGAGTCTTGTCTGTTGGGGTCATCTTTGTTGTCTGTTATCTTGCAAGTAACATCAATCGAGCTCCACCGAACACTTTATAACTAACCCAGGAAGCCAAAATGTGTTTATGTAAACAAATAGTGTTTTATCTAACCCTGTGTTGAGCTTTCTTGGTACTGTATGGTTTATGTCTGTCTATGTAAAAAATGTCAATTTAAGGGTTATCTCACTGGCAACATTCATACATAGTACTGTAGCAAACTCTATATGAAAAATTAAGTGGATCAAAATGTACTGCCAAAAGTGAAAGCCATCAGAGTATATATTGTTTCAAACTTAATAAGGATATAAATCACTACAATAAAGTACTGTATATCTAAATAATCAGGCTCTCTTAATGTTAAGCCTAAGAAAACCTTGAGAATCAAGAGTGGGTTTGCGGTAACCCTTTATACTGATAAGCTACTGTGTACTGTAAAAAAAAAAAAAAGGCAGTAGGCAGAATATAAGATCTTTCACATATAAAGCACTTATTACTGTTTAATTATTAATTAAATTACTAGAGTAGATTACTACTCAGGAGTTTACTGCACTGTGTTGAACAAAACATGCATTAAACCAAATGAGTATGTAGTTTTAAATTAAGTCAGCCTCATCTAACTGGCAGAGGAGGAGGCAACACGATTCTTTATAATCATATTCTAGGTGTCACACGAAACCTGGCCAAAAATTTAACACAACTGAAGTTCAATATACTAACATATGTAGCTACAAAGAAAGTAAGTGTACTGAGTCAGTTACCCTAATTATTATTAACAGACCAGATATAGTGCATAATCTGATTGGCATTACCAATTTGCCAGTAGTTTATTGTTGCGTCTGTGAGTGTGTGTACTATTCATTTAAGGTGTACCCCAGATTGTGTCCTAAGTTCCCTGGGATAGGGTTATTGTAGATTAAATGAAAGAAATGGGAACAAATATTTTACTGCAACAGGCTGCAAAGTGCCTACAGATACAATTTAATAACTGGCTGTTTATGTAACAACCTCAGCAGCAACCTCATTCCCCCTTTTGTGTGTTTCAAGCATCACCAGTATACTAATCACTGGCCTGATCACCTGTTGTCATCTGTATCTGCTTCTCCCTAGTTTGGGCTTTAAGTTTAGCTAGTAAGACGGTTATTATTCTTGAATGATTCATAGGTCACTGAGAGGCTTAACAGGCAAAAAACATCCCTCTGAAACTGGTCAGGTACAGCGACTGCTCTGGAAACGAGAACCAAAAACTTGCCAAATATGAGACGCCAAAAGAGGAAGCCTGGAAAACTTGATTCAGTCTGTATATTATTTGCTAAATACCATTTTGACACATTTAACCATAAAATGTATATATTTTGCTGATCGATTATAATAGTCCATTCATGAACAGGTTGATGGCAATTTCTATTCTTTGTTAAAGGTGAGTTGCACATGACAATCTTGCTTCTGCTGTCTGCATATTTGGTAAAAGCCAATAGGTGGTTCCCTGTAAAAAGGTAAAAAATAGTGTTACCAAATTTAATGTACTGTAAACGAGAACGGTTCTTTCTATCATAAACTTCCCAAGTTCACAAGGACAAACAGTAAACTGATGCACGGATGTGCCATATAAAAATAAAGCAAAGAATGGTTAGTTTGGACCTGCCAACAAGAGAATAAACTCAAATTACAAATTATCTAACGTGTTAGAACTGCCAAAAGAGCCAGATGCTACCACAGCAGTAGCTGTAGATAAAATATATGACCAAGCCTCCTATGATGATAAATAGAGTTTAATGTACCTTTGAAAATAAAAAATACAAACTCAAAACTCAATCATAAAATCCTGTAGCCATAAAGCTACAAAATGTCTATGGGCAGGTGAGCAAACTGAGTCATTGAAAGCACTGCAATGATAAAAGGTAATCCACCTGTAAACAAACAGAACACAGAGTCTACATATCCGTCACCATGGTAACAACGAAGACCAGTGGACTGTTCCTTTGAACAACAGACCTGAAAAGGCAGGTGTACATACAAGTGCCAAAGTGGCCAAGAAAATATTTACTTAAGTACAACATGATAGTTAAGAAAAGACTGCAAATATTAAAGCACCTCTGTACATAAAACCAGTTTTATATAGACTCATAAATTGTTTATTGGTTTTATGCCCAAGGAACTACTTCATGAGCTAGGATTATGTACTGTACATGCTCATAATTAATGCAATGATCTATAAAGGCGCATGCATATACTGTACAAATTGGAAATGCTGTTGTGTGTTCATATAACCCTTCTTACTCTTTCCATTTTGCACACTACCCTGGAAGTGGAAGATTGGAGTATACAGTGCATACTGTATATGGTTCCAGTTATGAATTATTTATTTCGTTGTTATTTTTATTAATCTGGTAAAGTACAAGGAAATCAACACCATATTGAATGACAGAGTACATTAATTATAATATTAGCATATTTTAACATAATTTCCATCTTCTATATACATTTCAATCATCTTTTCACATCACATATCCCCATCTAATCTCATCTATTTCAGTTCACTTTTTTAAACATCTTTTACAACCTGTTCTTTCTGCTATGTTCATGTGTTAATAAATCCTGATTTTCCCAATAAGGTCCATTGCAAATCATTATGCATGCACATCTGCATACTAATTCAATCATATGGGCACTTCAGTGCAGCCAGAGCACCTTTTGTTGTATGAAGTAACTGGAGGAACCAGGAGGAAAAGCATGTAAACACTGGAAAAACACATGTGAAGCTCTATAAGACTAAAGCCCGCCTGCTGTGCTACCATGCTGCATAATGAAAAAAACATACCTGATGCAAATGATCTGAAGCAACTATCTAAAAGAGATTAACCATGTAGGGTTACTTTGATAGATAGCTGATAAGAAAACTAAAAATAAATAGCTGAAAGATAACTAATAAAATAATTAACCGGTCAATATATTAGCTATTAACATCACCAGATAGAGCCAAATGCAACATTTATGATGAAAAATTTCCAGTTGAGCAGAGTGATCAGCTTGTGTTGAAAGTGAGTGTGTCAAAATTGAAGTGTGATTCATAGCCTTTGTATTTTTTGTAGGGAAAATACAAATATTTTAGCAAACACTATGTTCCAAGATCTATGTTTAAATTCATTCAAATGTTGCCCTTGGTAGTCCTTCTACCAAGAAAAGTAGAAAACCTCAAAAAGCAATAGAGCTTACTGAATAGATAATAGCAATGTACTTGTTGTCAAGCCAGACAAAATAAAGATTTAAACTCAGAGTGCATTGCATAGCTCCAGAAATTTAGTCATTTTAAATAATAATAATAATAATAATAATAATAATAATAATAATAATATTATTATTATTATTATTATTATTATTAATAATAATAATAATAATAATAATAATAATAATAATAATAATTTGGGGGGTTTGGGGGGGTGAGGTGTTCAAATCTCACCTCCAGTCTGTGTGTGTGGAGTTTGCATGTACTTCCTGTGTTTTGTGAGTTTCCTACATGTCCTCCAGTTACAAAGACATGTAGTGTAGGCTGATTGGCATCCCCAATTTCCCTGTAGTCCTGTCCCTGGGGATAAGCGGTATAGACAATGGATGGATTACTTGTGTGTTGTATGACAAAATTCATGTCATGGATGAGAGTTTATTGGAGGCTGGTAAAGAACCATCGACATGAATTTGAATTGGGGAAAATTATATATCAGATTTTGTATGTTCAGTCACCAAAGGTGGTCTGAAATCCATTCAAGTTCAAGAAGTAAGAGCACTAGTAACATGATATCCAAATATACTGGAAGTGTATATAAGATAATAGGATTTTTTTTTACAAAAATCATGTAAAAAAATTTTTTTAGGATCAAAGACAAGTGAAACATTTGTTTATAAACGCATAAAAGTAAAACTCACCTCCCATGGACAGCACAGATTCTGTATGTGGGATCAAATCAAAGACACCTAACATTTAAGGAAATCTCTGATGATTTGGTAGTATTTATTTGGTCTTTCACGGCTTTATAACAAGTGAACTAGAGAAGCTCTGAAAAAGATATTACTAAAAACAAAGAACAACAAAATATATAACCAAAACCAAGACCTATTATAGTGCACATAGTGCAGTTAATCCATTAGTTATTTAGTCAGGCATTTAGTCAATCTCTCAATAGTCAATCGTCAGTTGAGTCATTCTGTCAGTCAATCAGTCTTCTAGTCAGTACATAGTCAGGACATTAAAGTCTGATGATTTGAGTCAGTCATTCAGTAGGTTAGTTATTCAGTCAGTGAATCTTTTAGATTCAAGCCCACTTCAAAAGGTTGTATGTATTTAAATATTTCTTATATTTTCAACTCAAAGGAAATAAAATGGGGAAGAATTAAGTTTCAGACTTTCAGATCTGTGTGGACGCAGCTGTGTCTGGTTGTATTTGTACTCTAATTTCAGCATTATACAGTATTTCACCCAGCAATTATTGCTAAGCTTTTCCAGTACTAAGTACTGGCCAGATTGTAGGGGGATTTTATGGAATTGGTTTCTTTCAGTTCAACTGCCCATTTCAGCTTCTGGTCCACAATCAGGCCTAATTTGGCTGCTGCTTAAATCAGTTCCAATATTGTTCTCTGTTTGCCTGCTAGCTGGATGGGGTAGTTCTCTGCTCAAGTGCAAGTGCTCTGTGTCTTATTTCAAGTCTTACCACATGCTTTCCAAATCTCATCAAATCTTGATGAATACAACACGTTTCTCCTTTTTTTTTTGAACATTTCTTTTTTCACAAATATTTTTTTGCATGGTTGCCAAGTATTTGGTTCGAAACTCATGAATTTCTGTCCAGTGCCATGCAGTCACACTACACAAAACATCTTCCATAGCCAAGTGAATCTAAATTAATTTCCCACCTAACAGTGTATTATACAACAGTTAGTTCTGACCGAGTAATCAGAATGGACAAGAGGCGTTCCATAAGTGGTGATCAGAGGTGGGTAGAGTAGCCAAAAAATGTACTCAAGTAAGAGTATCTGTACTTCAAAATACTGTAATATTACTCAAGTAGAAGTAAAAAGTAGTCATGCAAAATATTACTCAAGTAAGAGTAAAAAAAAGTATTTGGTGAAAAGACTACTCAAGTACTGAGTAACTGTTTCAATCGTAATGTCTGATTTAAAAAAAAATTTTCTAGAAATTAGAATTTTTATATATTAGTGTATATATACTGTATATATACCGGTATACTGTATATGCTGAAGTGTGTGTCTGTTTTGGCAGATAGAGAAGAGACAGTTTGACACTGTTCTTTTGCAAGCGAAACATGCTTTGTATATGATGCCAGGGATGCATCATATTTTTTGGGACGTGTGTTGCCAATTAATTCTGTACTGAGTGGGACCACAAGATCCCATTAGTAGCAGCATGGATTTATAAAATTAGAGAAAGATGCAGGAACTTTTCTTTGCGCAGTGAGCAGATGTAGGACGGATTCACAGGTACAGCGGGATGAATTTATAGAACACAGGGTAAAGACCTGATTGGTCAAATGGCGTCATGTGATTATTGTTGCTACATCTGATTGGTGAAACAGTCATGCGGTAGATCCACCGGCTGCATGTATAGAATAAATGTTTAGAAAAGTAACGAGTCGAGTGTAGCCGAATGTAGGGGAGTAAGAGTAGCGTTTCTTCTTCAGAGATCTACTCAAGTAAAAGTAAAAAGTATGGTGCTTATAGAAGTATATATTTTTTTTCAAAAAGTTTCTCAAGTAAATGTAACGGTGTAAATGTAACTCGTTACTACCTGCCTCTGGTGGTGATATAGAGCGTAACTATATGTATCACTCCACATCACAGGTATTCCAGCAACTGTTAATTACACAAACTGTCGGTCACAGCATGAATAAGAGGACATGGGTGAGAACAGCTGCCTACCAAAACCCCACATTCAAAACCAGTCACTGAAGCACTTTCAGCAAGAAAACGCATCTGATACTGTTATGTCATCTTAAAAAACACTTTGTCTCCTTAGAAACTGCTACTAAGTTGTTCTCAATTGCCTCTGAAGTGTTTGTGTTGTCCTGTTCATTTCTAATGCAAACTACAAAGCTAACTAGCTTCAAACATAAGGCTGAATCCCAAATCACTCTTTAACCCCTGATCAAGGGTGCTACTGGTGTGTGGAACAGGGGATTTTACACCCTACTGTAAATAGTGCACTAGCTTTCCTTTAATACTGTTTGGGATCCAACCCTGGAGCCCAGATGTTAGCTGATATTGTAAAGCGTGCAATAAGTGCAAATATCAAGTAAATCTTGTAAGTTTCTCAGTAGTGTCCACTACCTCCATGGTTTATTCTCCTCACTTTTTGGTTACATAGTGCCTTTAAAAATGTAAAACTACTTTTACTTCTGTTAATATCTGTCAGTCACTATCTGTCAGTCTCCAGCTGTCCTGTCCTGCCTGTTATGGAAGGATATGTGTTGGCAGAGCAAAATAACTGATTAAATAAATAAGCAAATCATAATCTGTTAATATCAAAGGATATTTGTTGAACCTCTCCAACCCTTGCTTAACTATACTCTGATGCAGACAGTGGTGGTCAAAAGCATGATCATCATTAAAATGCTAAAGAAATGTCAATATACATTCATTTAAATGTGTCCCCTTAGAGTTCCTTAAAACCTTTTCAATTAAACCTCATCCATAATTACTGAGATTATGTCTTCAATCACAATTCAGTTGATGTCTGTGGTTTGATTACCCTTTTATTTCAGTTTGCTAATAATTCCAGTAAACCCACATCCGAGCTCTGCATAAGTAAAGAGAGGATGGTCTATTAAAATAAGATCCAGCAATATAATGAATAGTTATATAATGGGAGGAATAAGCAAATGTTGCATGAGATGAAGGTCATGATGACTTTACTAACAAGCATAATTTACCCAGTGTGTGATCTTTTGATTCATAAGGAAGTACAAATAACCAGTGAGTGATATTTGCTCAGTCAGAGACCAGGTGTCCTCTGCCTGTGCTCATTCAGCACACAAATCATTGTAAACACACGCACACAAACCATTGTAAGCACTCACACAGCACAGATATGAATCTCTGACCATTCTGTACCTGATTTGCATTTTAAACAACCCTTTAATAGACAATATAAGCCAAAGGCCTGGAGCAATTTCTCTCCCAGCTCTTGCACCAGTTTATAATTCCTGTTGTCTGTGCACAGAGAACTTATCTGTTTTTCCCTCTTCTCTTCTTCATCCTTTGCCTCATTTTGACATGCTACTTCCAGCTTAACACTTCAAGGCAGGATATGTCAGATTTATAGCTTCCTCTTGGCCTCATCAGCCTTGCCTTGGGCCCGCAGATAACTGTCTGTACATGGCATTACAGCATCACGCAGAGAGCCTGGTTTTCCATCCCTTTAATGCCATGTGTAAAACTGCTTATTAGATACACATACTTTCTTTATCTTGTCACCAGCAAACTTTTTGTTATCTACTGCCACATACTGCTGCCAGGTACCAGACCCTTTAGCTGTAAAATAACTTTCTACACCCTGTAGTACAAATTCCTGCCAACTGTTAGAATATTGGGCTTGTTGTTTAACTACACTCACAATTACTTCTGTTCTACTGCACTTAAATGCAAATAACAATTACATCAATTACATGAGAGCAACTCAATGATTTTAGGCACGTAGACATTTTGAAGACGATCTGATCTAAGTTCAAGCTGAGTATCATAATGGGATTTAGACACACAGCTATCTCTAGGGTTTATAAAAAATGGTCTGAAAAGAGAATATATCCAGTGAGTGGGAGTTCTCTGGGCGAAAATCCTTTGTTGATGCCAAAGGACAGAGGAGACTGGCCAGACTGGTTCGAGCAGATATAAAGGCAGCAGTAACTCAAATAACATCTCATTATAGCAGAGGTTTGCCATAGTGCATCTCTAAACGCACAACCAATCGAACCTTGAAGCAGATGGGCTACAGCAGCGGGAGACCACACTAGGTACCACTCCCGTCAGGAGGAATGGGAAGCTGAGGCCACAATTCTAATGGGCTCAACAAATTAGGACGATAGAAGATTCGAAAAATCTTGTTGCCTGGTCTGATGAGTCTGCTGTGATATTCAGATGGTAGGGTCAGCATTTAGTGTGAACAATATGAAAGCATGGATTCATCCTGCCTTGTATCAATGTTTCTGCCTACCTGAATACCTATATTTTTCCTGGAACACGTTGGGCTCCTTGGTACCAAGTGAGCATTGTTTGAATGTGACAGCCAACCTGACGATAGTTGCTGAACATGTCCATCCTTTTATGACCACAGGATAACAGGTCATGTCACAAAGCTAAAATAATCTCAAAAATGATTTCTTGAACATGACAATGAGTTCACTACACTCAAATGGCCTCAACAGATACCCGATCTCAATCCAATATAGCACCTTTGGGATGAGATGAAACCCAGTAAGGCTTACGTATGTCAAACCTAATGTAATGTAAACCTAATAAAGTGGTCAGCGAGTATATACAGTACAGTATATATACCATAATGATCTTGCTATTTATTAGACCCATGATGAAAGTTGAACACCACTGAACCCATTAAAGCCAACCTGCCATTGTTAATTGGCCTATGTGTTTTTGAGTTATTCAAGCAACCACTCAAAGAAATCAACAACTACAGAAATAAGGAATTGAATTAGTAATAAATAGAACAACATTAATAAGGGTTGATTTAAAAATTTATAATGGACCCTATTTTGTGAACCACTAATTTATAAAAAATATTATGCTTTAACTTTTGCTTTGTCTGTTTTCTTTTGTTATGTAAACTAATTACATGGAATGACTGTGTTCTTGGATTGTCTTTGGAAAGCGGTCCATGTTCCAAGTTAATATGAACACAAATTTGGTTTTGGGTTCTTTTGATTATATCTGGATCTTGTTGCAGCTGGAAGTGTTGCCATCTCACAGCTCCAGAGTACCTAGTTTGATCCAGAGCTTTTGTGTTCTCGTCTTTGTGTGGATTTCCTCTCCCGATTTTGTCTAACCTTGCTGGTAAAATATGCTGGTAAGTGGATTGAATATGTTAAATTGCCCTTAGGTACGAATAAAGTGTGTGCATAGTGGTCTGCTACGGACTTGCATCCCATGCATGTTGAATCTTCCACCTTTCTCCTAGTGTTCCTGGGATCGACTTCAGATCCACCGTGGATCTACATGCTCGCGGGGACAAATAAATCATTTCTGAACACCTTTAATAAGCTCGAGGAATGAAATCATCTTGGGAAATATACATAATTCTTCCAGTCAACCTAAATGTGTCTCATCATGATCATGGCTCATATCTGTGTGGCTAATTAGACTTTCCAAAAGCCAGCTCTCGTGACACAATTATGAAAATGCAATAAAACCAGTAGTGGGTGTTGCAATAAATGCTGCAAAGACTGAAGTCTCATAGGGAAAAATAGTTATGGCTTTTCAAAGCACTTGGCTTGCCTGATCCACCAAAGTGGCAGCCTCTTACAGTTTACACATGCTTCCTTTCAGATAGAATTTACAGTACAGTATATTATCCTGTTAGAGGTTTCCAACCCTGTCTGACCTTATGAAAAACAGCAGCATCATCACTATGACTCTTTGTCTTCTATCAGTTCCCTAGGGAAATATACAGTAGCTGGTCAAATACAACCAATGTTTACAAAAATGCCAGTTCGTCTCTGTCTTCGTCATCACCTAAGATTTCTTGTAACTTTTTAGGCCTATGCAGTTCAATTGTTAAACACTTCATGTCAGTGCTGTTTTGCTTTTTTTTCCCCCTCTATTATCTCTAGAATACCTTCCTGCAGGCTAAGACAGAAGAGGACATCTTCACCCATTTGGGATTGGACTATATTGAGCCTTGGCAGAGGAATGCTTAGACCTCGCCCTATTCATCAAATGTGCACATTCCTGCAGCTAATCTCCCCTCATAGCACACTGCTAGACTGCACAGATTCAATGTCATCAATGATTTATTTCACATAAAACCAAAATGGTAATGCTTTTCCCCCCCTCTTAATACACGTGCTACAATTTGATGAAATATATGGGCATATGTTTCATGTTGTTATGTTATGCAATGCTATGCTATGCTATGCTATGTAATGTTAAGTTATGTTATGTTATGTTATAAATTAATTTTCTTTTTCTTGTAGAAAAGCTAAAACGTAAAAAATACTGCATATGTGTTATATGTTTTTGCTATACAGTCAAGGTAACAGAGTTAGGGAAAATGAATTGCTGTAATTACATCAAACCAGATGAGACTAGACTGTCTAGGACCTCATGTGGTGCTAATAAGCACAGGTGGAGTTTAACAGCAGTATAAGTGATATTGGATTCCAGCTTTAGTGAGCATCATTTACTGAATCCTTGGTTCCTCATTACAAGAGAATAACTGTGCTGGAGAAATCATCTACTTTCTTTTTAATAGATCACATACACTTAGAATGATTTTTGCAAGTACATGGATATTTAGTATTCATGCAACATTGTTGAATTGCTTTTCTATTTTACAGTGCCAGGTAAGTTCAGGTTTTAAATATGATACAATTTTGACTGCTTCTTTGCTATACAGTACATATGAAAGGAATAAAATGTCTCCCTAAAATACCCGTATGGTGTGTTTTTGTCTAGTATTATGGATTGTTTGTGCTTACTTCAAAGAAAGAGCTTATATACACTCATACGGAGCTATTAAATGATAAAATTGTTCTTTAGTACGAAGCCATTAGTGGCACAATTCTGGTGTTAGGTATACAAATAAATTGCGTTCAAAAAATGTAAATAAATTTGTGGAATATAAATCACAATATAGGAATCATACACATGATTCTATCAGTAATCGGTTTTCAAATCATCTATTGTCTTTGAATTTTTGCATTTGTTTTTATGTTTCTGCCTGTCACCCCCAAAAATATGCCATTTCAGAAGGGTAAAATGATTGACCTGTATCAAGTAAAGAAATAAAACTAAGAAATATTGCTAAAATTACAGGAATTAAGTTAGAAATTGTCCAAAACATTATTCAAACTCGGAACCATACTGTTGACCCATCAACTTAGGGGAAAACAAAAAAAATCATGAATGAAGATCATTTAACACTGGAAATCACAGCTATGTTTAATAGTGACAGTAAGATCAATTCCACGCATGATCCAATAAGAACTTACAGGACTGGAAATAAAGAGTTGTGTCGGTTTGCTAGGGAGCATAAAGATTGGACTTTGGTGCAATGGAAAATTATCCATTAAAAAGTGATGGGTGTGTCAGTTTAAGAAGGGAAGCGCATGATGTGATATACCCATCATGCATAGTGGCCCCTGTACAAGCCTCTGGAGGCAGTGGTATGATCTGGGATTGCTCCAGTCTAGATGCAGCAACGTTCTGTGGCAATAAAATGAAGTCAGTTGATAACCTAAATGTACTGAATGACAAGGTTACCACATCAGGGGATTTTTGTTTTCATCTTTGATGGCACAGGCATATTCCAGGATTCAAACTGTGAAAAAATTTCTCCTGGGAAATGGGAGCATGAGGAATCATTTCCACACGTGAATGGGCCACCAGATTGCACACTGTAATCAAATCTACATGACGCCATAGGAGATCTGGGCGATGCAACATTTCTTGTACAAACATTTTGTGACTGATCTTTACAACTAAAGCATGACGGCTTATTTAAATGTCAGGGATCATAACATCATGTTTTGCAGTGGCGTTTAGGCATCCTGAATGTGATCACAGGTTTTCTATACAAGATCTGTTAGAAATTGGTTAATTCCCATATAATAAAAGCAGGCACACTTTAACTTTACATGCTTGTTTTAATAGATGCAGTGTGTTCCTCTTAGCATTTACTGTCCCTCTTAATTGTATCACACAGTGAGAGGCCACTGTGTTCCAGCCAAAAACGCGCCCTCTTGATACTCACAAGGGCCTATGTACCCTGTTATGTCTAAGAACACAGATGCTCCTATTTAAAGAGCTGTAAATAGAGCAGTCCAGGCGTTTCCAGGACTCGACCCCAGGGTCTTCGCACTTTTTCTGTCCAGAAAGGCCTCAGTGCAAAACAGAGTCAAATTCTGGTGTTCAAACTAGGTTAACTACGGTTGCTCTCCTTTAAAATTCCTTTAAATCAAGCTTCAAAGTCAAATATCAGAAATCGTTATTTTTCAGAGAGTCAGTAGCTTAGCCAAAAATGTGTTGGCACAGCAATTTGATGAGCAACAATCTGTCCTCACAATCTGTCCTCAGGAGAACATGAGTTTGAATCCTGACAATTCCACAGTCATCTGTGTGGTGCAGGAGAACAAATTTGGCTGTGGTTTCTGGGTGGGAGGAGTGGCATCAGGGAGACATTGGTTAAGGGGTGGTAGTTGTCAACCTAAGTACAATGCGGTGAAAAAGTATTTGCCTCCTGAATTTTTACTTTTCACTTAAATGATTCAGATTATCAAATTCAATTTTAGTATTACACAAAGATAACCCAAGTAATACAAAATGCAGTTTTTTTAAAATCATGATTTCATTATTAAGGGCTAAATCATGAATGGACTAAGATTTTTAGAAAGCTGGGTAAAATATCACTTGCCACACTCAGGTCTGATTACCACCACACTTGTTGAATCAAGAAATCACTTAAACAGAACCTATCTGACAAAGTGAAGCGTGACAAAAGATATCAAAAAGCAACACAATCTAAAAAAAAATATTAAGAACAGATGAGGAGTAGTTGACATTAATCAGTCTGGAAAAGGTTACAAACCTATTTCTAAGGCTTTTAGACTCCACAGTCAGTATCCACAGTGGTGAACCTTTCCAGAGTGGCTGGCCTACTAAAATTACTACTCAAGTACAACAACGACACATCCAGGAGCTCATAAAAGAACCCAGAATCTACTTGCAGGCCTCACTTGCCTCAAGGTCAGTGTTCATGATTTAACAATACAAAAGAGACTGGGCAAAAATGGCACTCATGGGTCAAGTTCCATGGTGAAAGCGACTGCTGACCAAAAAAAAAGAACACAAAGGCTTGTCTCACATTTGCCAAAAAAAATCTTTTGGGCAAATATTCTGTGGGCAAATATTCTGTTTCATAAAAAGAATATCATACCAACATGTGGTATTGGTAGTGTGATGGTCTGGGGCTGCTTTGCAGCTTCAGGACCTTGACGACTTACCATAATCGATGGAACCATGAATTCTGTGCTCTACCAGAAAATGACTCCTACTCCTTAAGAAGAAGACCATCAGTTCATAACCTTAAGATCAAGTGCACTTTGGATATGCAACAGGATAATGTTCTGAAACATACCACAAAGTCCACCTCTGAATGGCTCAGAAAGAAAAAAACAAAAAGGATTTTGGAGTGGCCTCGTCAAAGTCCGGATGTAAATTCAGGTTAAACCCTCTAGCGTGGCTGAATTAAAACAATTCTAAAAAGAAAAGTGGACCAAAATTCCTCCACAGCAATGTGGAAGGCTCAATGCCAGTTATCACAAATGTTTGATTGTGGTTGTTAAGTTATTAGGTTTAGGGGCAATAATTTTTTTTATATACTGTAGGGCCAGGCAGATTTGGACAGCTTTTTTTTGCTTTAAATAAAATCATAATTTAAAAACTGCGTTTTGTATTTACTCGGGTGATCTTTGTGCAATAATATAAGTGTAACAAATATGCAAAAAATAAAGAAATCAGGAAGGGGCAAATACTTTTACATGGCACTGTATTTGTAAAAGGGTTAGCAGTTTGAAAAGATTTCATGTGTTTTACACAACCTGCCCAGTTGCCACGCCTTGAACAACTACTGTAGGTAAAGGGTGGAAATTGGCATTGGCCAACATTTGAGCTGAAATGTGTTGAAAATAAAGTTCACTTTCCAATTACATGTTTTTTACTTTTTTTTTTTTTTTTTGCTATTCTTCCGAGAAAAGAAAACATTTTACGCTGCTGTTTTGGTCAATATGATCTCTTATAGATTGTTGCACATAAACATTCTCCTCTTTGCAATATTGCCGAGGGATCATTAAAGGAAACTGCCACTCCGGGACACACCAAATGTTTATATTGAAATATTTGTGATGTGTTTAGTGTGGTGGTGCTAATTTGTTGGCTGGTGCTTTATTTTTCATTAATCCTGTCACAAGTTCACACTTGTATGCAATGCTGACGCTAAAGGAAATCTTGCTTGTGCAGTTACAATTGTGTTCAATAAAACAAATAATTTTAACAAGCATAAGGGATAACAGCTGGATTTGGCTGTTAGCTCATACAAACAAAATAGGAAGAACTTGTTTTCTTCTTATTCCAGTGATGTTCAAAATAATGATAATGAAAAAACAAACACTATAGAAGTAGTGGAGACGGTCTGGTTACGGTCTGTATCTGTCTCACTGGCACCACTGGCAGCAGGTAGTCAAATGGCATTGGGAATAATGCATGAAACTGATGTAAAAAAAAAAAAAAAAAACTATATAAATGATGCTTGAATAAACAGAAAGCAAACAACAAAATGTCAACTTCATGAGTGAAATCTTAGATGCATACAGACAAAAAGAAAATGCTTTTTTTCTTTAAGCACTTGAATACATTTGTTAGTCTTCAATGCTTCATGCTTTAATAAAAAGGCCAATTAGCAGATTCACTGAAACATGCTGATTCCTGTGCTTTGAGGCAGTGACGGTTATCCTGTAAGTATTGTGTCTAAAAATACACAAGTGATCCATAATCCATTACAAAAAGAACAGACTGTGGATGTTTCCGACACATATTCAATAAGCCACAGAAAAGTCTAACTTCCTGCAAAAAAAAAAAAAAAAAAAACAGCATTAATGTCTATCTCATATCAAATGAACCCAAAGAGCTGAGCCTAATCTCGGAGACTTGGGAAAGTTGTGTTAGTTTATACCTGATGTTTGTTTCTTGCCTCATATTTATTAGAACACTGCGACTATGTGTACAGTATTAATCGTGGTAATAATTACAACACTTGGATATGAAGCATATAATTGTATGCTTTAAAATGCTGCCTTATATTCAATTGCATATAATTAGCATAAATTTATTTAGTATGAAGCGCTCTGTAGAACTATAATTATTTTTATTTTTATAATTAATTTTAAAAAGCCCATGGCTCATATGTTTTTTTCTTCAGCATTCTGGATCCATCAGTAGTTTCTTCTTTCTTTCTCAGTTCCTTTTATTTTACTTTATTTTGCACAGAGCTTTTTTTTTTCTTTTTTTTTCTGTTTTCAGCAATAGTCTGTGCTATCTTTAAGCATCCTGCCTGACTTCCACTCAGCTTGAATAATGTTAAGCCGTGCACTTTGGGACAGAGAACGATCTGTTGGTGTCATTAAAAGTGAGCTTTGTTCAGCACTTATAATGGGCCTCTGCAGTGGGAAAGGGAAGGTCATTTAGCTACATGCTCATTTGTCTGTCTGGAGGTTAACAGTGTGATAGAGAGGACTGATGCTATCAGGGTGCATTTCTGAGCTTCGGTGCGTGCAATAAAATGGAAGACGTTAACTTCCTGCGTCATGTTGAGCACAGAGATGAGACACAGTTCCACCTATAGAATAATATGAAGGATGCGTTAATACAACAATTAACTACAACATTAAAGCCTAAAACATTAGACCCAATATTGTGTTGGTTCCCCTTGTGCCACCAAAACAGCTGTGACACCTTGAGGCAAGACCTCTGAAGGTGTTCTGTGGTATCCTGCACTTTAACTGCGGTATGTTGTACCTTCACAGATCAAACTTGTTTGTCCAGCACATCCCATGGATGCTTAATCTGGAGAAGGAGGCTGGATCAACAACATTAAACTCTTTGTCTGCTAAGCCACATATAACTCTATAAACTACAGTATTTGCATTAACGTTTTCAGCAATTTGTGCTATATTGGCTTTTTTGTGGGATAGGATCTAGCCTTTGGTCCCTACAGACATAGATGAGCCTTGGGTGCCACATCCTGTCGCCAATTTACTGATAGAGTGCCTTGCAAAAGTATTCATACCCTGTTGAACTTTTCAACATTTTGTCACGTTTCAACCACAATTTGGGATTTTATGTGATGGACCAACACAAAGTGGCACGTCATTGTGAAGTGGGAAGAAAATGATAAATATTTCTGAAAATCTGAAAAGTGCGACATTCATTTGTATTCAGCCCCCTTTCCTCTGATACCGCTAACTAAAATCCAGTAAAACCAATTGCCTTCAGAAGACACCTAATTATTAATAGTTAACTTGTGTGTCATTTAATCTCAGTATAAATACAGCCCTTAGAGGTTTGTTAGAGAACATTAGTGAACACCAGCATCATGAAGCCCAAGAACACACCGGACAGGTCTGGGAAAAAGTTGAAGTGAAGTTTAAAGCAGGGTTACGTTAAAAAAAAATATCCCAAGCTTTGAACATTTCACAGAGCACTACTA
>JAOVVA010000041.1:21408977-21421163 GCA_028565275.1 Leiocassis micropogon | reverse complement strand
TAACCATTTATTAAAAATGTTACAAAAAACCACATGCTTTCAAAGGGTGTCCTAATTTTTTCACATGACTGTATGTACCATTATAACACAACTGCAAACCTAGCAAGACATGGCCTTCCACCTAAACTGAGAGGCCAGGCAAAGAAAATAATTAATCAGAGAAGCAGCCAAGAGGCCCATGGTAACTCTGGAGGAGGTGTGAAATCCAAAGTCTATGGAAAATCTGTGCACACGACAACTATTAATCATGCACTGCACTCCATGTGGAAGAAGGAGCTCTGGTCAGATAAGTCAAAAATTTTACTTTTTGGCCTAAATGCAAAATGCTACAGTATGTGTGGTGGAAAAACTAACATTGCACATCTGAACACACCATCCCAACCATGAAACATGGTGGTGGCAGCATCATGTTGTGGGGATGCTTTCCTACAGCAGGGACAGGGAAGCTGGTCAGAGTTGATGGGAAGAATGATGGAGCCAAATACAGGGCAATCTTAGAAGAATCCCTCTTAGACTCTGCAAAATACTTGAGACTGTTGCGGAGGCTCACCTACCAGAGGGACAATTACACAGTGCCAGGCAGTTGTCCAGAAGGACATTTTAGTTGGGGTTTCAGAATAAGGGAGGCTGAATACAAATGCACGGTACACTTTTCGGATTTTTACTACTGGATACGACCAAATTTGACTAATTTTGTGTGTGCTTTTGTGAATGGTGTCCTGAGATGAACTAGTGTCTCATCCAGGATGTATTTCTACATAATACCTATTCCCACCAGCAATTGATTCTGGATTCCCCATTGAGGTGGACCAGTGTAAAGTGGTTACTGAAAGTGACTGTAATTGTTGGGCCAAAACATCTTAGTGCAGCCTAATACAATTTAACAAACTCATTATTCAGTTATCCACCTTGAAGCTCGAAGCATATTATTCCATAACTACTATGAATTATTCAGTAACTGCAGAGAAATTAAGAGCTACGCTGTTTTGACAGAGTGGAAAGTAAGTCTGGGACTTTAAAGAGCTATGAATTTTTGGTTAAAGACCCAGCAGTGACTTCCTTGGAGTCCCCTCACTAGCGCAGCACTCCAACCACCACACAAGTATTAAAATATCACAGCACAGGTAAAAAAAGAAAAGAAAAGTGAAGATCAGTGTGGAGGTAGGCTGTATCATGATTGTGAGAGCAAACTTTTTCTTTTTTTTTGTATTATACTCCTGGAGATGATTTATTAGTTGTGCTGTACTGGCTGCACTGTGTGTCCAAACAGTCAAAGGCAACAGAAGTGGATGACAGAATAAGGGCACTGTGTATCCTCTCTTTGCCACTTGCATCCTGTCACTGTCAGCCACTCTGAAAAAGACATATAAACCGATTTAGTCTGTGCAGAGGAAAAGCGAGGAAGCCAATGATGGAGCGGAAGAGTAGACAGATTAGAACAGATACAGGCGAAGCACTCGGATGAGGAGTGACAGGGCGTCATTTGGCACTCACACACGGAGAGAATGACAGGGAGAGGTCTCTCTCCGGTTAAGTAGTCATTAATTTGTCACACAGGTTTGCCGATGATTTGAGAGTTTAGTGGCTGTGTTGAATGAGTGATGTTATTGCCAAATGACTTAATTAAAGGAGCTTGATTGGAGTGGCAGGCTTAGGTTGTTGATTCCAACAAATTCTCACCTTGATTGGTATTGACGTTATGTTTTCTGCGATTTAGTCAAAATTACATTGCTGAGATAATGATCATTTAATGAGAATCAATTCATTCCACTCGCATTAGTTTGTAATGACCAGCTGATAAGAACACAAATTGACAAGGATTTGCTGTATAGGCATTTCTGATAAAAAAAAAAAAAAAAAAAGACTACCTGACAAATAAAATAGCCGTTACATTACGTTTCTTGCTCAGAGAGATCCTGCGGATGATGATCATGGTAACAACGGCTATCGTGTGTGTACGTGCATGTGTATGGATCAGAGCCATAGAGATTAAGGGTTCTCAATCTTCATTACAATTACCGGCCACTTTAATAAGAACACTTGCACACAGTCATCCAATCAATCATCAATGCATAAAATCATGCAGATACAAGACATGAGCTTCAGTTAGTGTTTGCATCAAACAGAATGAAAATAGGGAAAAAGTGTGAACTCAGTGACTCTGTGATTATCACATTAATGTTGGACCCAGAAGGACTGGTTTGATTATTTCATAAACTGCTAATCTCCTGAGATTTTCACACACAACAATTGCTGGAGCTTACATCAAATGGTGTAATAAAAAAAAAAAAAAAAGAAAAGCATCAAGTGAGCGACAGTTCTGTGGGAGGAAATCCCTTGTTGATATGAGAGGTCACAACAAAATGGTCAGATGGATTCTACTGTACCTGCCAGGGTGGCATGTTGGCTTAGTGGTTAGCACTGTCGCCTTGCACCTCCAGGGTCCGGATTCGATTCCTGTCTGTGTGCATGGAGTTTGCATGTTCTCCCTGTGATTGGTGGGTTTTCTCCGGGGACTCCGGTTTCCTCCCACAGTCCAAAGACAGGCAGATTAGGTTAATTGGTGTTCCCAAATTGGCCATAGTGTGTTAATGAGTGTGTGTGTGTGTACCCTGCGATGGATTGGCACCCTGTCCAGGGTGTACCCCGCCTCATGCCCTAAGCCTCCTGGGATATGCTCCAGGCCCTCCGTGACCCTGTATACAGGATAAAGCGGTATAGATGATGAGTGAGTGAGTGAATGTACCTGCCAGGAAGGATATAGTAACTCACATAATCACTCGTTATCACCATGGTGAGCAGAAAATCATTTCAGCATACACAAACAAAGAACCGTGCAATCGATGAGCTGTACAGCAGCGGCAAGAAACCGAGGCTATCGTGGGCACAGGGTCATCAAAACTGAAGATTAGAAAAGTGTTTTCCATTTTTGGGTATATCTGTGTCGTCTGATAGCCTCGGGTTCTTGCTCCTGACTGGTTGTGGGATCAGAGATGCTTTTCTGCTCACCCTGTTTGTAGATTTGAGTTCGTTATTTAAGATAATGTAGGCTTCTGGTCACGGTGAATAGATCTAGTTTTTCTAGATCTGATCTCTCTCATCAACAAGTTGTTTCAGCCTGTGTAATTTCTAGGAACAAGATGTTTGTTTTTTCTTTCAGACCATTCTGTGTAATCTCTAGTGACTATTGTGTATCAAAATACATAATGAAATATTCAAACTAGCCTGTCTTGCACCTACAACAATGCCGTGGCAATTGACACAGAGATCATATTTTTCCCCATTCGTTAATGCTAACTGAAGCTCTTGTTCTGTATTTACATGATTTTATGGATTGTGCTGCTGCCATTTGATTGGCTGTTGGGATAAGATGCGTAGAGGAGCTGATGTAAAGGTGTTCCTATCAAAGTCTATATATTACAGACCCACACAGAACAAATTTACTACACAAAAAAATCTGTTCAAATATTAACTATATTACTTAAACATGTTTTTTTTTGCCTATTTATGTCTGGAGAGTTGTTTTTCACCCATATAGCTTGTTGTTACTAAAACAGTCATTAAATTCCAGTTGAGATAATTTATAGGCATGTTAACATTGATAATTGTGCATCGCCGTTTGCACCACGGTAACAAAATGAAACAATCCTGAAACAACTGGCAATGCTTAAGAAAGCACGACTATGGCATGCCTCTAATGATGCATCGGCATCATCGTATTTCGGGTAAATACAAGTGAGTATTCAGGTTTTTAGCCCTATAGGTGGCATGATAGCCTCTGTTTCTGAGTTTTCTTCCTGTGTGTGGATGTTCAGGATGATTTTTGGCCCTCCAGTTGGAATAGCAGTGCCTTTTTTTAGTTAGTAAAAGTCAGAGCCCTATACTTGGCATGGCGGCTCTGATTCTGGTTATGTGTGTGAATGCTCCAGTTCGTGCCCCTACAGATGACATAGCAGCCTCTATATGAGTGTGTAAATGTTCTCGTCTGAGTATTGGCCAGACAAGGAGGCGGACATTTCCCTGTCTTATTTGCTTGGCAAAGTGGAGCTATGCAAAATCACGACTCTCTCTCTCTCTCTTTGGTTTACTCAGATGTGTTTCAATATAAATAAGACGAAAAGGCTAATGCACTGGTTTTATAAGTTGCTCAATTTAAGACCAGGCTGAAAATAGATTTTTGCAGACATCCCCTCATTTTATGTGTGAATTCTTATAGATACTTGTAAAATACAGGAATATACTACTTACAGTATATCTATGCTACTAAAACATTTTTCCATTCTTACATTGTGTGTTATTAAGGTTTATGTAGTCATTTAAATTAACTATGGACATCTTCACGTTTTGTTGCATCCCAGGCCTTTACCTGGAATGTTTGTTTCAGCCAGATTTTATAAACGGAATAATTTTGCTGTAATTCTATCATTTTTATGCTGTACATACAGTATACTGTAGCTGCACTATATGTACGTACATGATAAGACAGAATGTCTATTCAGCTCAGATTAGGCGCAAAATTTATTTATTCATTTATTTATTTTTTTATGTGAACGAGTGAAGCGTTACTGACAGCATGGCAGAGTCTCTCTCTTTCTTCAATGACAAACATTTTCTGTAGCATCCTTTTTAAATTCATCAAGGTATGCTCTGCTTCTCCCCGCTCACTCCTCACCAGATGGTCCACTGTACAGCTAGATGAATGGGCCGACTCCCTCAAGAACGTGCATTCCATGTTGGCACCAAACACACTGATCCTAGGTCAGGGCGAACAGGAAAGTTTCCACAATTAAAGTTAACACTGGCATCCAGAGAATAGCCCCTAAACCTGTCTTTTTAGTACTTACATTCCTACACTACTTCTCATTTCTGGTTCTCTTGAGTTGATCAGTGTAAGCATTTTTTTTTTCTTTACTTTATCTTTCCCAGATGTCCTAAAAAAAAAAAAAGTAATTACAGTACAAATTTTGCACTTCTTGCATGGGCATGACTCAAACCTTAGGCAGTAGACCATAATATTATGCTAACAATTACCTCATGTGTCAAGCACAATAAAAAAGTTTCGCTCCCTCTACTTGTAAAACTTTCTTTTTATTCTGAACTGCAAAACCAAGAAATCCAGCGGTATAGACCAGCAATAAGCAGCGTTTAGATTAAAATCAATATCCATTTGTTACCCAGTGTAATCAGTAACCATTAGTGTCCATGTCACACTAGTTTGAAATTTGGCATGATGCATGTAATTGAAGCATAATTGAAAACAACTGTAAACATCGCAGCTAATATAAGCTAATCAATCTGGCATCATTTCAGACATTGATATAATGTGATTGCGGCCTTCGTTTATCATTTCCCATTCCACGCTCATAAATTCAAAGTTAATTCAGTGAAGAAAAAAAAAAAAACACTGACACTTAGATGTATTCTTTTCAAATTTTTGAATAGAAAAACGCATGCGTTTGCATATTTCAGTGTGAGTGCAGGAGACCAAGCTACAGCGAGATCAGCAGGAAGCTGTCACACACTACACACTGTGAAGAAGACAGAAGGGAAGAAATGATTTTCAAACCTTGTTATAATGTTGTGTGTGCGTGATCTGTGATGACCTCCAAAAAATAAAAAATAAAATAAAAAACAGCAAAAAAAAACATAGTTCTGCTTCTTAGGTGGCTTAGTGGTTAGCACTTGTACCTCCAGGGTCCGGGTTCGATTCCCGCCTCTGTGTGCATGGAATTTGCATGTTCTCCCTGTGCTTGGTGGGTTTCCTCCGGGTACTCCGGTTTCCTCCCACAGTCCAAAGACATGCAGATTAGGCTAATTGGCGTGTATGTGTGTGCCCTGTGATGGATTAGCACCGTGCCCAGGATTTGCCCCGCTTTGTGCCCAAAGTTTCCTGGGATAGGCTCCAGGTCGCTGTGACCCTGTATACAGAATAAAGCGGTATAAATGTGTGAGTGAGTGAGTTCTGCTTCTTTGACTGGATCATGAAATTTTTAAAGGAGATTTTAAAAAACACTTATGAACATTCATTATCAGCCTGCTGTAGAAAATGTCAGGTCTCCGTAAATCCTAAGTGATTAGCGTTGAAGTGACCAGTGTGAGCTGGATGATTTGACATTTCGCGAGCTATGATAAGTCTTTCAGAATAAACGTGAGTTTCACACACGTGCTCGGATCCTCTTCAAATAACTTGGGCAAATGCTAATATGTAGGAGTCTTTAAACATCTCTGACCTTCTTACTTTCTTCTCCCTGACTTTATTATCTGCAAACTTGACCCTTAGAATTGCGCTATAACCAGAGCTTCATATGCCTCGAGTGCTCCCATGTGCTCATCTCTCATCGGCCAGAGCCTAGAATGTAGCCAGCACCTGCTAACGAGCGCTGCTAATATCGCACGGCGGGTAATCAGCGACTCTTTGTGTAGAGATGGGCTACATTTTTGGCGTAGGAGAAGTGCCGTTTCTCTTCTCACTGGCTTTATTGTAGGAATACAGAATGCTTGATGAGAAGTGATGGCATTACCCGCAGGGACATAAAACAGCTTTTCCACATGAAATGAGAAATCGAGCCAATCTACAATCACAGCCAAGACTATATGTTTGGCTATGGTTGTATCACCCTCCCGAGAAAACATGCGAGTATGTGCGCCTAACCTTCGGAGCCATGCTTATACAACACCTCGCTCTCCATCTCCGTTCATTGCTCATGATCAAACTTATTACTATTTTTTTTTCCCAGATATAAGCATCCATTATTTCTTGTTTGTGACTCAAGGCTATGCAGACATCAGCTGCTAGTTTTGTTCTTCTTTATTCCACCCCAGAGCAAAACATGTGAAGGTTTCAGAGTGTAAGTGCAGGTTGTATTAGTGCTGTCAACACCGATCTCGGTGTGAATGGCTCCTCGCTGGGCTCGCGAAGGCGAATGGGGGTGCCGATGCAATAGTGGCTTCGCTAATATCTGCTGGGAGCTGAGCTGTCTGGAAAATAAAACTCCATCGCTGCTCTAGATGTTACAAAGATCCATTGTATTCTTATGTCTGGTAATAGAAATGATATCAAGATAAAACTATTTCTCATGCTGTTTTTCTAGGAGCACCCACACTTCTGTAATGGAGAGACTGAGAGATGGACTCTCCATGGGCACACAGGTGATAATCTAATTGGAGTCTTTTGTGTGCGTGTGTGTACTGTATGTGTGTATGTGTGTGTGTCTTGGGCCTGCTCTCTTATTTCCACCCAACCTCCTGCTGCTGTAAATTGAAGCATTCGGCAGGGAGGACCTGAGCCAGACTGACATGGTGTATAAATAACAGTCACGGTGACAGGAAAACAAGTGTAACATACACCATCTGGCTCTCCGCTCGTGTCTGGAGCACAGAGGGAGGCTATACTTGTGTAAGTGTGAAGACGTTTACGGTATAAACAGCCGTTTGTAACCCAAGCGAACGCGTGTGGCTCGACATCACCGCTTCCGTTGATGCATTAACTGCGTGCGCTTGAGTTAGCTGGAACTCTATTCCTTGCTTGCTTGATAGCGGATACTTAGTCGTACTGCATGTTTGCTGGAGGCATCTCGACAGATGCCGTGATGTTAAAACCATTACAAATCAAGAAGATATAAAACATTACAGTGCACACATTTCAGGAAAGAAAAGTTCTTCAAAGGTCAGATAAGTGCAATCTTGACTGTATTGATCAACCCCAGTGTAATCAGTGCTAGTGATTTGGGGGGGTGAGAAAAAGATTTCCCCACTCTTCCTCCTTTACAAATCGATTCTGTGGCTGGAAAGAGAATTATTAATCTGTGAATGGGAGAAAAGCAGATATTAATCAATATAACCTTTGCAACTAACAACCTTGTTATTCCTCAAAGCCAAACAAAATGAGATTTGGTCCTCGCTCAGGTCTTGTTATTATGACTAGTAGCTAACGGACGTTATACAGCTGACTATTGATCATGACGTGAGGACGGGCAAACCTCGCCAAGGCGTAATGAGATGAAAAATGAAAATGATTTTTTTCCTCATAACTGTGTCCCTGCTGAGAAACTCATAAGAATGCTGGTCTCCTTTCATTTCTCTCTCTCTCTCTTTCTCTCTCTCTCTCTCCTTAGTTCTTTTTCTTCCCTTTTGTCTCTGTCTATCTCTTTCTTTTCCACTCTATCCCTACCTCTATCTCTTCTCCCTCCCTCTACCCATTCTCTCCTTCTATCCATATCTCTGTCTTTCTCTCCCTCTCACTCTCTCTTTATTCCTTTCTCTCCCCTTTTGTCTCTGTCTGTCTCTCTTTCTCCCTATAAACCTTCTGTATCTCTCTTTCGCCTTTCATTTTTATTCCTAGCTCTATATCTCTTCACCTTCCCTCTCTCTATCCTTTCATCCACATCTCTCTTTATTTCTTTCTCTCCCCTTTTGTCCATGTTTATCTCTCTTTCTCCCTATAAATCTTATGCATCTCTTTCTTTTCCACTCTATCCTAGCTCTATATCTCTTCTCCCTCTCTCTCTCTCTACCCCTTCGCTCCTTTCATCTACACATCTGTCATTCTCCCTCTCTCTCTCTTCTTCCTTCCCTGTTTTTAGTTACTTTTTGTATCACTCTCTTTCTTTCACTCCCTCCCACCTTGTCTTCACCTCACCTTACTGTCTGTCTCTGGCTCCTTTTTCCTATTCATATGCTTATCCCTGTCTCTCTACTTCTCTCTATATCTCTCCCCCTATGCATTTATTCCATTCTCTTTATGTCCCTCTCTCTCTATTTAACCTTATACCTCTATCTCTTCTCTCATTTCTATTTCTCGTCTCTGTCTGTCTCTCTTTTTCTCTCCGTCTATATATCAATACCCCTGTCTATTTCCCCCTCTCTCAGCCTCTCTGCATCCATATTCCTACTGTATCTCTCTCTCTCTCTCTCTCTCTCTCTCTCTCTCTCTCTTATTCTCCCAAAATCCCAGAAGCATTAGCTGCTCTCAGCTTTTGGACACTGGAGTTGCTCTGTCCCTTGCCTCTCATTTCACCTCCCGTCCTTTAGTGATTCTGACTCGTCTAATTGCTTGCACAGGGAGAGGAGAGAGCCACTGCTGTAGCTGTTCAGAACGGAGCTCAGCACGCCCCCAGCCATTCAAAACACTTTCAGTACAATGTTGCATTCAGAGCAAAATCTCCAATAAGTATGTACACCCGAGGTTATGAATGTTTGCTGACAGACTGTGACAATGTCTCAAAATAAGATATAGTCATACTGGAGTGTCAACACAAAGGAAATTAAAGCTGAAATCTCACCCTGGACTGAAGGCATCTGTGCTGTTTAATAGAAGCACAACCATTTTTCCCCCCCTAGCTATCAAAGTTTAATTTCAGCCATCTGATTCTGTGTGCGTGCGTGCGTGTGTGTGTGTGTGTGTGTGTGTGTGTGCTTGGTTTTAGAATAGAAATTTCCTGAGCCTAGGCTAAAGATTGTTTTGTTTTTCTCCCAGGTCAGAAGGTTAGAACCTAGAGGTTGTTCTTTGTGCATTTACATTTCTAATACGGTAGATGTAGCGATATTAATCTTAATTAATTTTGTGGTGATTTCTCTGTTGACCCCATTAAGTAAATTGGGAACCAGGTCCCAGTGTTATTTATACCGTATATAGATAGAGTTATCTTCCATATTGGATGGAAGTTTTAATTGGAATAGTTTAATAACTAATCATAGCTGTAATACTGTCTTCAACTGTAGCACTGACCCATAACTGTGTGTTCAAAAGCTATATAAACAAACACCAAAGAAGCCAAACGAGCATCTATCTCTAATCAATATTATGTATATATTTAAGGAAAAAAAAAATCTAATCCATAATTTAAGCTGTTGTTGTTTAAACACCCCAGCATATTGATACTTCATACATGCTTTTTTAGCTTTTTAATTTTGCAGATTAAAAATTGACAGTTTTTAGGATGGAGGCATGATGGCTTAGTGGTTAGCACAGGGTTTAATTTCCGCCTGGGGTCTGTGTGCACGGAGTTTGCATGCTCTCCCCGGGCTTGGAGGATTTCCTTTGGGTACACCAGTTTCATCTCACAGTCCAAAGATTAGGCTAATTAGTGTTTCCAAATTGCCCATAGTGTGTGGATGAGTGTGTGAGATGTCTGAAGTCTGTGTGTGTGTGCCTTGCGATGGATTCAGGGTGTACTCTGACTCGTGCCTAAGTCTCCTGGGATAGGCTCCAGGCCTCCCGTGACCCTGTATACAGGATAAACCATTATATTCACAGTAAGAGAGTAAGTTTTTTGGATACATAATTTGTCATTCATTGGCTTCTATTATGTTAATATAAGGAATCAATATCACACAAGAGGAAGTGCTGTTGTGATGAATATCAGCACTGCTGTGTTGCAATCATAGGCACAGGGGCACAGCCTGAGTTCCATAGGCATCACAGCCGTGATGATATCCAGCACAACAGCACGACCTTGAGTGTGATAGTGCTCTTATACAACAATTGCGCAAACACCATTTATTATCAACAGATTATGGTTATGTTTGATTATTTCATCATTTTTTTTCGCTCTGCCAACACATATCCTTCCGCGCCTGGTGGAACTAACTAACTGTGACTGGTTCAGCTGGTAACTGAGCGTTATTGACTGACAGTAAATAATAGAGGTGTGAATAGTTTTAAATTCTTACCAGTACTACAGTACTGTATGTAGTTCTTCTTATATTTATATATATATTATATTCTATATATTCTGCTTTTGAATATCAGCTCCGTTAAGGTCCAGGTTCCTGGACTACTGTAAATAGCATTAACTGGAAAGCTAGTACGCTAGGGGGTATAATGACTTGTTCAACACACCAAGTAGCGCCCTTAATTAGGGGTTACACTGGGGCATTAAATTCAACCTTGTGTTAGAAGCTAGTTAGCTTTGTAGCTCACCTTAGGTGTTAATGAAACAACACTTTTTTATTAAGTAGACAAAGTGTTGTTTAAAGTTATATAATGTTATCATGCATCACAACGCCACCATAACCTGTGGGGGTAACAGGCAAAGAGTTCAAGGTTGTTGATCTGACTTTCAAATCGCCCAGATCGCAATTTGACCGAGCACAGAGGCCCCAACTCACAACCCACAGCACCCAAAAGGTCTCCCGCTTGTGGAGTCGTGATTTAAGGGCCCAGAGCTGCCCTGGCAGCACAAAGGGAACCTACACAATGTATTATTTTGTATTACAAAAATTATATTCATTAAAAAATGTATTGCTTGCTATTTCCAATGATGATGTCACTATAGTAACAGTTTGGGAATTGGAATTTTATGGAGTGAATACGGACAAGTAGAGTGATACAAATAGTTAGACATCCCAGTGCACTTAGCATCCCTATTATATAGAAATAAATTGTATAAACAACTATGTACATTACATTCTCTTTACTATGTATTATATCCTTCTATCTCGGAACTTCTGTAGTCCAACCAGGGACCATGGAGACCAGACACAAACTCCATGCACAGTGATGACCATTATATTCATTCCCTTTTTTGCAACCATGGTAGGCACTCCACTCAACATTCACCCGCACATACACTGCGGGCGATTTGGGAATGTCAGTTGGCCTAATCTGCATGAAGAAGGGGAAACCCACCAAGCATGGGGAGAACATGCAAACTCCATACACAGACCCCTGTTTTGAATCAAACCTTTGACCGTAGAGGTGCAAGGCGACAGTGCTAACCACTAAATCATTGTGTGGCTCTATCCTTATGTGAATAATAATAAATAATAGACTATTTAAAGCACTCTTGAATGATTTAACAATAAACATTTTGTTACTTATAGATATAAACTAAGACCAAGACATAAGAAGCCAGCCGGACAAATGGTTTCAAACTGTTGCCCATGCTGCATCACTAGGAAGCATAGCATAACCAGAGAAAAGTGCTTTCTACCCTTTTGTGCTTCATGAACCCACATATGCTGAAAATTGGCTAGTGTTGCTATGATTGACAGAGGAGTGAGAGTATGCCATCCCACCTACCCAGAGAGCATGTTCAATGTTACTCTCTTGGCACTCAGCCAGGCTTGTGGTATCAGTGGGATTCTTCTCATGAACTACCAAGGGTAAGGCTTTTCTTTTTTTACCAATCCAAAGCATAACTTTTTTCCTTCAATATGCAACATAGAATGATTATGTGTTACTAT
>JAOVVA010000041.1:21388316-21402398 GCA_028565275.1 Leiocassis micropogon | reverse complement strand
TTGGCACCTCCACATCATTGCATTCAGTTTTTATTCACGATTTGTATAGTGTCCCAACTTTTTTGGAATCCGGTTTGCATTATAGTTCTCCCTGTGCACAAAGCAAGTGATGTCACTAATTAGTTCTCGCCTATCTGACTGAAGAGCTACTGGTTCAGTTAATGTATGGAACAAATGGTGTAGGGGTTAGCACTGTCGCCTTGTACCTCAAGGGACTGAGTTCGATTTCCGTCTCTGTGTGCATGGAGTTTGCATGTTCTCCCCGTGCTTGGTGGGTTCCCTCTGGGTAATTGGCATTCCCAAATTGCCTGTAGTGTGTGAATGTGTATCTGTGTGCCCTGTGATGGATTGGCACCCTGTCCAGGTACGCCTTGTGCCCTAAGTCTCCTGGAATAAGCTCCAGGCCCCCTGCAACCTGAATACAGGATAAAGCGGTATAGACGATAAGTGAGTGAGTGAGGACTTTCACCTCATAAAATAACAAATCTAATTGTCATTGTTTTAAAAAATTGAGAATGTCACCAAAGCATACAGTATGGAAGGGCTTGGTCACACGTGTGCCAAAGGATGAGTCACTATTGTACAGTAGGCTCACGTGTTTGTGGATTCATTACCAGAATAGGAAGTGAATAGTTTCTCGGCACAAGAATGTTGTTACCCAAATGATGTTAATTATTTATCAGTCTGAGGCAGAACTGAACCATGGATACCCTTCCCTTAGAAATGAAGGTGCATATAGCTGTTCCAATACTATTATCATCAAAGCGTGGAAAGTAAAGTTGGCTGAAGCAGTGTCTCCAATACCGAATACCTCTGCACTCCTTGCACATGAGACATCATGCGGCCATGAACTGAGCTGAAATTGCTATTCAACCAATTGCTCAAATTAATCTTAATTGAATTTCTGTCTGGGGTCATTAAAAAGCCCCAAAGTAATTGTATCTTTGTGGAAGAGAATTATTAATGTACAAGTAGGGCTAAAACTGCATGCTCAGCACAGATGGGAGTACCAATAAATTTACACTGGTCAGATCAGCTCACTTTATTATACAGGAACAAAGGTTTGGGAAATTCCTAAAACCATATGAATAGAAGCTCTGAAATGAGGCTTAAAAGACACACTTTCTCATGTCTGCACAGTGCCCTGATAATGGTTATCAATTTTTAATTCTCTGGTTATGGTTCTATTTAAATTGTTAAACAAAATTAGCCATGTGTATGAAAAATGAGTGTGTGCTATTGAACTGTCAAATCCGATTTGTCATGTATTGAATGGTTTTGAATAACAGTACAGCTCTTACAGTAGTGCCAGTTATACAGTACTCCAAATCCCAGGTTTAGATAAGGTGCTAATTTGAATACATCTTGGCTTTTACATACCTACAGTACACTGCCCGGCCAAAAAATCATAAGAAAAAGAAATACAAATGAGAAAACTAATGAGATTCCTGACTGAACTTTTACCCTTATGGAAGACATTTGGTAGGACAAAAAAAAATCATGAATAGAGATTACTTAAAAGTTTGGTGAAGTTGCATCCTAATAAAAGAAAAAATAAAAACAATTAATAGTAGAAATCACAGCTAAGTTTAATAGTTAAAGTAAGAGCATATCTACATGTGCAAACCAATGTAAGGAGAACTCAACAGCTGTGTGGCCCAATAAAACTTCTTGTAGTGAAGCAAGTTGGTTTAAATTGGTTTTAATTTGCTATTGAGCATAACGATTGGACTTTGGATCAATGGAAAAAGGTCATGTGGTGTGACGAGTCCAGACTGACCCTATTCCAGAGTGATGGGTGCATCACTTCATGCGCTTCCCTTCTTACCCTGATGCACACATCACTCTGGAATAGGATCAACAGGGTCATACACAGTGCTCACAGTACAAGCCTCTGGACACAGTGTTATGATCTGGGGTTGCTTCAATTGGTCAGGTCTGGGCTCAGTAACATTATGTGGTAATAAAATGTAGCCAACTGACTACCCGAATGTATTGCTCCATTCTCTGCTCTATGTAAATGCATTTAAATCCATTAAATGAATTAAGAAGCGTTTGCTTAAGATGTAAGAAAAATTAATTTTCTGTCCTATATTACATATGACAAGACAATCTGCAGTAATTATGAACTGTCTTGTCATATATAAATCCCGAGCCTGAGACAGTAATAAGATTAGTGTTAATAATGATTATTAAAACCTTTTTTTTCACACAAGCAATCAAATAAGGTTCAACACACACACACACACGCACGCACACATACTGTACACACACAACCCTTTGTCTTCCTATCCTTGTGAGGACCTTTAATTAAAATAAAATGTTATTTCATCTATTAAATGCCATGTTGGACCCAAATCGAACTCTAACCATAACCGCTGTAACCAAACCTAAATCCCCAGTCTTTTACTCCAGTCTTTATTCTCTATTTTCCTAATCAGCGTTTACTAGGTCCAAACTATCAATTCTCTTTTTCATCCCATTAAGATATAAAAACATGCTTCTGCCACACACACATGCACATGCACTCTTTCTCTTTTCTTCTTACAATAAATCTTCTCATCGCCTGTAAATAATTCAGTGTTGTCACTCAAACTATTGATCCAGCTGGTAACTGCCTTTTATTAACAAACATCTATCAAACACAGAGTTTTCTGATGCCTATAGCATGCCCGGAGGATAAACAATTCCACCGTCTAGTGTCTTTTTAAGTACCGAAGACGGTGGTGCTCCCTAGTGAAGTGGGGTGCCATCAAAACCCTGGTGAAAAGTTTTTAATTAGGTTTCTGCCTTCCTCAAAGAATTTTATACCTCATTACATACATTGATATTCTGTAGGAAACAAGTGCTTCATTAATGACCATGTAATAATTTGTTATGTCATGGCAGATTGTGTTATCACTTTCTGCATCTGTAAGTCCTACAATACCTACAGTAGGTGTTACGGTTTCAGCTGTAGGTTGAGAGAATTACATTCCAAGCTGCATATTGTTCATATGAAGGTGGCTCGGTGGTGTAGTGGTTAGCACTGTTGGCTTGCACCTCCAGGGTCCGGGTTCGATTGCCGGCAAGGCTTGATTCACGTCTCTGTGCATGGAGTTTGCGTGTTCTCCCCGTGCTTGGTGGGTTTCCTCCCACAGTCCAAAGACCTGCAGATTAGACTAATTGGCATTTCCAAATTGCCCGTATTGTGAGTGTATGTGTGTGTGCCCTGCGATGGATTGGCACCCTGTCCAGGGTGTACCCCGACTCGTGCCCTTAGGCTCCAGGCCTCCGCGACCCTAAATACAGGATAAAGCAGTATAGAAGATGAGTGAGATGAGATATTGTCCATACATTTGTTAAGTATTCCTATTTTTAAAATAATCGAGAAGTATTCATGGGATGTTAATTTCTGTCATAAATAAATCTACAGAAAATGCACAGACAAGATCATTCATGCGTATGCATCAAATTGGCTACTCATCTAAACCCTGCTGTCTTTACACCGGTGATTCATGCTTGCTAATTTCTAATGAGTGCATGCCCCTGGTCACCAGAACATCCAAGTGCAGAGATTTCTTGCTGAGCAGGCAGGCTTTATAGATACAGAAATCCCCTCACGTCCTTTAAAGAATCTAAAGCATCGGCGTCCCTCTCTACTCCTCTCCCATCTCTCCACATGCTTCAGGATTTCACTTATTCTTCCACTTAGACAAAAATCCAGCTGTGAAAGACTAGTGTCTCAAACCAGTAGGAAATACACTTTTGTGAAAAGCGCTTCAAGTCAGGTCCAGGCAATATTTGAAGCCTTTTCTTTCTGCTGATGTTATTAAAACTCTTTAATGTCTTCTCAGAACCAACTTCTTCGTACCCCAGCTGAAATGGGATGTAATTAACGCTAGAGTCTTTCACTCCTGCGGCTCGTCTCATGAGCCGGTCGAGGATAAGCTGAAACAGAATTAAATATGCCTTTTTTTTTCGGAATGCGCCTGGAACGTTCTGGTTCCCGGAGGTTCAGCTTATTGACCTGTCCTTCTTATGAGCCTCGTTTGGTATCCCATTGCCATCTTTCGAATAGTCAACATGCCCCATTGTACCCTTGAGTTTGTTCAGTATATCAATCTTTACCATGCACAAATGATTAAGGCTTCAGCAATTCTAAATTATTCAGCAATGCATGTGCATGTGGATATGCGTGGGGAGTACAGCGTATTCATACATATGCAAGCTTCACTGCGAAAGCATTAAAACAACCTCATAAAATCCTTCTATAGTGAGAGGTATGTTTCGTGTCACATTATAGTAAATACAAAGGAATATTATGGTAAATCGCTAGCATATATTCTATGACATTTTTTCATCTACTCATAAACATAATTATTTAAAATGCATTATTTATGCATAATTCACAGGAATATAGTCAAAGGCCACAAAAGAACTCAACTTGTTTATTTAAATATACATATAAAACTAATTAACTAAATACTGTAAGTACTCTGGTAAAAGATGAACTCAAGTTAAAACACTGAAGTCTTAAAGTTTTATTTGCCCTATGAAAGAAAAGTATAAGACAATAAAAAAAACACACTGTGTCACACACTGATTGGTAATTTGGTCTCCAAGGAACTGTGGAATGTGGAAAAACATTGCCAGTAGCAAATGCAGTTGCCATGAAGGGGGGTACTTGGTCTGCAACAATGTTTAAGTAGGTGGTACGTGAGGGACCTAAGGTTTCCCAGCACAGTATTGCTCAGATTGTGCCGGCTTGCCTTCTTCCCATAGTGCATCTTGCTACCATTTCTACCCAAGGCAAGCCATGTAGACGCACCCAGCATGTTGTAAAGGACAATATGCCATCATGCCAGGACACCTTCTTCTATGTGGTCCAGTTCTGATGCTCATGGATGCTTTCAAATACTTATACTTGCCTATTTTTCATGATTCCGAAATAGCAACTTTAAGAAATAACTGTTTGCTAATACTGTCCGCGTATTCGCTAATACGGTATATAATTTCCCCCTTCATAAGATAACCAGTGTTATTTACTTAACCATGGCAGTGATTTTAATGTTAAATCTCATCTGGGTGCATACACAATATACATCAATAAACATCGATATCAATTATTAAAAATGTTCTCCAAGGCAATTTACCCCAGGGAGCTTCTGTGCAAAATATCAAACGATAAATTATACGGTAAAGCCACACTTTAGGCTTTTTACCTGTACAACATTTCCCCCCTGACTTAGTCCTATTGCCTTTTAGTTGTCTTATTTCCTGCTGCTTTCTGAGGCCATTTTGTACAGTCCACTGTTGGCAGCAGTGCAAACATTTGGTTTAGTGTCAGTATATCAATAGCTGTACTCCTCAGCTTATCTCTTACTCCACTGAGCTCGCACTTTGCTTCCAGTTGATTTATGGCTTAGCCTTGCATGTATTTGGCATGCTTCCGATTTTATATTACATAGCCCATGGCAATTGTATATATATATGTTATATATGATATACTTTACATTTTAATATGGCTGGCATCCTGCCAATCTGTGTAACCAATCAGAAGATGCAAAACTGGTAACAATAAGAAGAACGTACTACCATGTATTCCCATGTCCAGAAACCTAAATCTCACTTACAGGCTATTTACATCAATCAGCATATAAAATTATGACCATCTGCCTAATATTGAGTAGGTCCTCCTTTTGCCATCATAACAGTGATGCACCTTGTATTCTGACACCTTTCTATCACAGCCAGCATTAACCTTTTCAACAATATGATCTACACTAGTGCTTCTATCGGATGAGACTACTGTACACGGGCCAGCCTGAGCTCCTCATCTGCACCAGTAAGCCTTGGCCACCCATGACCCTGTCGCCAGTTCACTGGTTTTCCTTCCTTGGATTACGTTTGGTACGTTCTGACAACTGCAGCCTGGGAACATCCCACAAGACCTGCAATTTTGGAGTTGCACTGACCCAGTTCTCTAGCCATCACAGTTTGGCCCACTCAAATCCTTACGCTTGCCCATTTTTTCTGCTTCCAACACCTTCACCTTCTACCTAATACTGTATATCCCACCCACTTCCAGCTGCCATTGTAACGAGATATTGAAAATACAGCTACTGTGGGAAAGGCCAAATTGTAATGGCTACACATCTGGGTCAAAACAACTCCAAAACTGCAGTTGTTGTGAGATGTTCCCAAGCTGCAGTGGTCAGGACATACCAAATATGATCCAAAAGAGGAAAACCAGTGGACTGGCAACAGGGTCATGGGTGGCCAAGACTCACTGATGCTCATGGGGAGGGAAGGCTGGCCCGTGTAGTCCGACCCAATAGAAGAGCTAGGGTTCAAATAGCTCAAATACCCTTCTGTTAAAACAGCTAGCTACACTGTGCCCTACTAAGAAAAAATACTTAACATACTGGAACTAAACTACACTGAATCTACAAACTAAGGAAAATCAAGGTGACATTTCATATACATTTACATCATGTGATTATTGATATTCCTGTTAGGGGTTGTCACAGAAGAATACCATCAGCATATTTGATTTGGCACTTTTTTCACGCTGGAAGCCCTTCCTGACCCACTGGCACTGAAAATGCAGTGACTTGTGAAGTCCTGTGCTTGAGGTTCCCCATTGAGGATTCAAACTTCAGCCTTCTGTAAGATAGGCAGACATTTTCTCACTGAACTATGAAGCCTGCACGACATACACCATAAACAAAAACAAAAAAAACCTCACAAGCAAAAATCAACCTTTGCAAACCATTTTTAGTTAGGAGTATTTAACATTAACAGCAAAACATCATCATCGTAACACATCATCATTGTCGTCACCATTACTTTTTTATTTCATATTGGCTAATACTAACTGTCAGACTACATCATGCTTGACATCAGTTATCCAAACAGGTAGCTATTTTAATAATCACATTCATTCACTAACACTTCTGATCATCCTTGTTATTTAACTAGCTAGGTAACCAACAACAACTAGATTACCTGATAATCTATATACTCATGCTTAAAATGATGCTTCCAGTTTCGCATGGCAGCAATGTTTCTATTTCTGGTTTTACAGATTACAGATATACACAAATCCATGTCCATGTAAATTTTTCATCCGTATAAATATTGATAAATGTATTATAGCCATGGATACTTAGTAGTTATGTTTTGATTGTTGGAGGAATACAATAAAACTGGTTATATGAAACAGAAAAATTGTATATCGTATAACAAAATAGCATTTTATTGTAGCTAACCTATTGCCAGATACAATATTATCTTGAGCCAGTGGTAGGTCACAGGGGCGGCACGGTGGCTTACTGGTTAGCACTGTTGCTTGGCACCTCCAAGGTCCGGGTTTGATTCCCGCCTCTTGGTCTGTGTGCATGGAGGTTGCATCCCTGTTCTCCCCATGCTTGGTGGGTTTCCTCCCACAGTCCGAAGGCATGTAGATTAGGCTAATTGGCATTCCCAAATTGCCCATAGTGTATGAATGAGTGTGTGAGTGTATCTGTGTGTGCCCTGCGATGGATTGGGACCCTGTCCAGGGTGAACCCCGCCTCGTGCTCTAAGCCTCCTGGGATAGGCTCCAGGCCCCTGCGACCCTGAATACAGGATAAAGCGGTATAGAAGATGAGTGAGTCAATGTAGCTCACCTATTGCCAGATACAATATTATCTTGAGCCGGTGGTAGGTCACAGGGACGGCACGGTGGCTTACTGGTTAGCACTGTTGCCTGGCACCTTTAAGGTCTGGGTTTGAATCCCACAGTGCCCGTAGTGTGTAAATGCACATGCGAATGTGATGGGAGGTCCTACCATGGTTGTAAAAATGGGTACAAATACAATGGTCACCAGTGGCCTCCACAGTCCCTAGTTGGACTACAGAGGCTCCTAGATGGATGGATGGGTGGATGGATGGTAGGTCACAGGGTTAAGGCTCTGCGTTATTGATAAGAAGGTTGCCAGTTCAAGCCCCAACTCCACCATTCCGCTGCCACTTTTGGACCCTTGAGCAAAGTCCTTAACCCTATCCACTCCATGGGTGCTGTATCATGGTTGACCCTGCGCTTTGAACAATCCCCTAAGCTGGGAAATGTGAAGAAATTATTTTACTATTCAGTAGTTTACATGTAAAAAAATAAAGGCATAATTATAGTTGTAGTAGTTTAGTGTAAATTTTAATAACACAAATATATTTATATACTTACTATGAATCCATTTTTTATGATCAAATGGTGATGAACAGTAAAATATTTAGACACATTTTAGATTTGGTCCCTTGTATAAAAAAAAGTTGGAAGGGCTCCTCACAATTCTAAAACGTCATGCGCCCACTTTTTTAAAAATAATTTTTTTGGTTTCATTAAGCTGTGCAACTATTAAGAGCTACACATTTCAGCTTTCCTGACAGGGTGACATTTTCTGCCATCATGTTCTTGCAATAAATCCTTGTACCCTCTAACTTTTTTTTTCACTGGAACTGTGATGTGCTCTTTCTTTATAAAACATGTAATGAATTACATCTCATAGAAATGCAGCACAGAAATGCCATCAGTCTTAGCAGTACCCACATGACTTAATCAACTACGTGTTTAACAGCAACAATCAGAGCTGACCAGCTAAAAAAATCAATACCAGATTGTCAAGGCAGGAATAAAGCATGATGTCTATAAATTGCTAATGTTGCTTTAATGACTCAAAGGATTTGGGGTTGTTTTTGTGGGATTTCTTGAAGAAATTGCTTTAGTCATGATGGATCCAAAGAAATCCATTATCACATGAGTGAATCTGCTTAGATTGCATCCATGACCTAAAGAATATGATAAAATAGTATAATTCTAGGAATATGATGATATTAAGGCAAAATATGATTCCAGGGTTCCATTTTGCCCTGCAACGAAGGAAAGAAAGGACTCCATTCATATTTAATAGGAGGCAAAGATGAGAATCTTTAGTATTCATCTTCTTTGTACCATGTTTAATTCAGACCCAATGAGACTCAGGATAAATAAATAAGATGGATGATGGGTATTCTGCGAGGACTAAGGATAGATTTGAATAAGCCATGTGAAATGGTCTAATTGAGAACAAAACACACTATTCAACTGGGCTATCTTACAACAGACAGGCTTTTTTTCATTCCTGTTAACAGGTTGGATAACAAGCTTTAGGTTTATAATTAGTATGCCGAGGAGCACTCGCGAGTGAATTAAGATCAGGTGAGGTAGGTTCTTGCTTGCAAACCGAGATCTAGATCTAGCCATGATTCTCAGTCAAACTCAGATAACAGAAATTCTTGAGATTCTCTCAAAAATGTTTCGAAAAGAGCTAGAGGCTAGAGGATGCACGGAAGGGAAAACTTCTAATGAAGAAGAAAGAAATCCTCCCACAATTGGTACCTGTCTCTACACTTTTAATCAGTGCATTACTTCAGGCCAATATTTTTTTTTTTTTCCCAACTCTCTAAAAAGGAAAAGTTTGAAAATTAAGAGAAGTGTGATGAGTTGTAATAAGATTCTTTGTCTTTTTGGGACCCTTTGGTCCCATAAAAGTTCCAAATCTATTAAAAGCAGTAGACAGTATTAATAAACCATTTATCCAGTAATTAGAAAGTCGATCATGTTAATGGGTACTGTCTGCACTTCAGATCGCTCTGGTAACAAAAAGTTGTGACATCTTTCTTTTCCCTTGCTTGTAGACTGTGGAGGCACGGCATGCTAATTGTCGCGTCACGAAGGAGGAGAGCTAAAGACGGTGATTAAGCCTGCAGACGAGATGTAAGTGCTGCGCTATGTACATAGGGAGTCAGCCTGGAGGTTTCTTCACCGTCATCTATTCTATTCACAAACCAAATTGCAGGCCAGAACAGCGGCGAACAGAAATAGTTTCGCAGACAAGATAACAGTCAATTACAGCTGGGAACAATCAGCCCCTGTGAGAAAGAACAGGAGGGGAGGAAGACGTGAAGGACAGAAAGGAAAAGGCAAAAGACAGAGCTCCAATGCCTAGACAGCCGGAGTTTATCTGTCTGTAATTTATATTTGCTATGGGCTAAATGGACTGTGAAGTAAGCCTTCCTCTGGGGATGTGGATCATTTCCCGATTTATGGAGGACGTTTGCAACGTGATGTTCGTTGCTACATATGTAGAGTAAGTGGGAGGTGGTGGTGCAGAAGGAGACAGGTGGAAGATGCCTTCTGGCCTCATTGATGTGTCTCCTTGCCTCACATTCTGTCATACATGCACCAGTGGCTCCAATATAAGCCTATTAAATGCCTATGCAACAAAGTGAAGCAAAAATCACTGCATATTAGAAAAAAAAGAAAAAAGGCAGAATAACGGATTAATGTAATATCGCAAAGAGAAGGGTCTTATCTAGAGTTTACTTGTGGATTTTTTTGTCTCGTAAAATCAATTCAAAGCCACCACAGGATATTATCTAAAAGAGAGCCTGGAGTTATCGTCTGGGATGATATGTGATTTGGTTATCCGATAATAGCGCTATTTGACGCAGCTTCCTATGGGCATTGATTAGTCTGTCTGCACACATGCCATATCCATTCCCAATTACTGTAAAGCCCTTGGGTGGTGTAACGTTTCTTTTTTTGTTATAGTTCAGCATGAATGGAGGTTGGAACAAGCTAATAAAGGAAGGTTCTCAGAATTTAGGGCATCTGTGTTGCCCTGATGTTCTTGGCCTAGGCCTGAAGCAAGTGCAAGAACTGTATGATGAAAAAGGTTAGGATAGCTGGGATAGCACGATGTCTGAATTAATGATCAAAATCTAGCAGAAGCTGTGTGATATGTAATATCAGTCCCTTTGCTGTATCCTTTGTAGTCTGAAGTCTGAGTGGCCTTGTGGTCATGTGCCAGTATGTTAAAAAAAAATGTAAAAAGCCATGCAAGGAGGTCAGGTGAAAAATTTGCCCCAGTTTAGGTGCCAGCTAACAAATTTTAGGGCACCTTGCCAAATATCTCAGTGTTAGGAGAGTTTAGCACTCTGACAAACAATTAAACACTGAGTTATTAAATTTTTCCTGAAAAATACACTATTTTTAATCTTCATTAGTCCTCTTTAAAAAGTTTGAACAATGTGAACGGTGTATAACTGGGTCAGTGATTTTGGATCCTTTTCTTTGTTCATGTGTAAACAACCAACGTCTTAAAAAATCTTGAGACATGAAATATTTAAGGTTGATGCAGTTAGGTTTTGTCGAAATTTACATAAATAAATCCAAACTTTATAACATTTAACTTTTCATTTATTAAATCATGCAACTTATTTTGACTTTATAAGTGTAAGGAAACCATTCATTCAGTCACTCGTTCATTTATTCATTCATTCATGCATTCAGTCAATTGTTTATTCATTCATTTGTTCATTCATTCATTCATTATAATGACTTGCTTTATCCTGGTTGAGGGTGACTATTCTATCTCATTATTCTAACTAAGATTCCAATGCGGCGGCACAGTGGCTTAGGGGTTAGCACTGTCACCTTGCATCTCCATGGCCCGGGTTCGATTCCTGCCTCTGTGTGCGTATAGTTTACATCGTCACCATCGTCTGGTGGGTTTTCTCTCGCAGTCCAAAGACATGCAGATTAGGCTAATTGGCATTCCCAAATTTCCCATAGTGTGTGAACGAGTGTGTGTGCCCTGTGATGGATCGGCACCCTGTCCAGGGTGTACCCTGACTTGTGCAATAAGTCTCCTGGGATTGGCTCCAGGCCCCCAGTAACCCTGAATACAGGATAAAGCTCTATGGACGGTGAGTGGGCAAGTGAGTGAGTGGATCCAACCCAGTTATGCATTTGTTCTTAGTGTACTTATTTATTTTGTTGTTTGTTTCATTTTATGTTGTACTGTATATTAAGTGTGATGTCCTGTTATGTTCTATGTTCTGTCCTTTTAAATATGGTCTTACTTCTTTTAAACACAACAGCTTTTGGTGTGCTTTAAAAATAAATTAAATTGAATCTCAGGTCACGATGTATACACACACACACACACACACACACACACACACACACACACACACACACACACACAAATACACACACACACATACCCAGACACACACACACATACACAAACTCATTAAAACACAGGGGCATTTTAGAGTGGCCAGCATGTACCAGCATGTTTTTGAGATGTTACAGGAAACCAAAAGAACTAACAGGAAACCCCACATGGGCGCACAGGGAACATGTGAAAATCCACAGAGAGAGTAACTCGAGCTCTGGATCGAAACAAGGATCCTTGAGCTGTAAGGTGTCATTACCCACTGCACCATCAACTAAGAAATGCAAATTCAGAGGCTGTGTGAGCTCATCTTTTAGCATCTGATCTTTAACATTATTTGAATAATTCAAAGCAGACCAGTTGCAGATGGAGACGCTCCCAGTAGCTTATACAGTCCAGGAACACAGGAAGTCTGTAAAGTCTTCGGCTGGATCCACATTGCAAAATGTTAAATTATATTATTAGCAATGATAATAATAATATAATAAAAAATAACCTATATAAAATGTCCTGTACTTAAACATATTTATATGAATTTTATAATTTCCAGCTCTTTCTAGTTCAATGGCAGTGTGCACTTGTGCTCATACAGACTCCACAAGTTCATGGAGCTGTCGTCATGTCATCTGAACTTGGTCAATGGATGAGATAAGACTCCTGGGAAATTTGACCTTTTGTACGAAGGTGATAGCATGGTCAATCTCACACATTTGCTTACATTTCAATAGACCTATAAACTGTGCAACATCTTAAATACTAAGAAGTCACAATGTTGCACACACAGGCCACTTTATTAGGCTTAACTGCTTGTTATCGAAAATATCTAATTAACCAATCTCATGGCAGCTACGCAATGTATTCTGCCATATAGGGTCAAGACAATGCTGAAGTTCGAACCGACCAACAGAACGGGGAAGAAAGGTAAATTATGTGACTTTAAATGTAGCGTGGTTATTTTTCAAACCAATATTTCTGAAACTGCTGATCTGCTGGGATTTTTTACACAACAACCATCACTAGGGTTTACAGAGAATGGTCTGAAAAAGAGAAAATATCCAGTAAGTGGTGGTTCTCTGGATGAAAATACCTTGTTGACTCCAGAGGTCAGAGGAGAATGGCCAGAGCTGAAGGAAAGGCAACGGTGTCTCAAACAAGATCTTGTTACAACCAAGACAACCAAGGAAACCAGGCATAACACATTGAACCTTGAAGCTGATGGGCTACAGCAGCAGAAAACCACACCAAGTGCCACTCCTGTCAGCTAAAACCAGGAAACTGAGGCTACAACTTGCATGGGCTCACCCAAATTTGACAATATAAGACTGGAAAAACATTGCCTGTTCTGATGAGTCTTGATTTCTTCTGTGACATTCAGATAGTAGATGCAAAATTTCCCGTAAAAAAAGATGAAAACATGGATTCATACTGCCTTGTATCAGCAGTTCAGGCTGCTGCTAGTGAATAGGACTTTTTTTATATATAATTATTTTGTTCTTTTCCTTATACCTTAACCATAGGTAGCATTATAGAGTTTGAAAACTTTTTAAATGAGTTAATTGAGCATGTGTCCATTTCACTATGGACTGAAACTGGTTAGAGGAAACTGATTATGCATTTTTATAATATCTCAAACATTAACATTTAAAAATGAATGAGGACTGAAGCCCTGCACGCAGTGGCTAGGTAGTATGGGGTGTGGCAACCACCAAAAGTGGGGCTCAAAGACGAATCCTCAGATCCAAAAATGAATAACCTAGAGCCTGAGCCACCACTCCCATGCCTTGTATTCTTGTAAAAATATTTCCCCTTACAAGTAGCTTGAGCACATAACCTAGATTTTTATCAAAACTTAAATCCACAAGGTTTTATAATGAAACATGCCATTCAAGACACCTGATGATGTTTTCTCGTGGATTTATTATCCACGTTAAACATCACACACACATCACACATCACACATTATCACACACAGCCGGGTACGCTGCATTTATGGGAAGCCAGGAGGGCCAAACTTGGTCATATGATTAATTTGCGTAAAAAAAAAGTAAGCATTGAAATT
>JAOVVA010000041.1:21366388-21386927 GCA_028565275.1 Leiocassis micropogon | reverse complement strand
TAACGAGTTCAAACAGATGCCATTAATACAGGTAACGAGTGGAGGACAGAGGAGCCTCTTAAAGAAGAAGTTACAGGCCTGTGAGAACCAGAAATCTTGCTTGTTTGTAGGTGACCAAATACTTATTTTACTGAGGAATTTACCAATTAAATCATTAAAAATGTGATTTTCTGGATTTCTTTTCTTATTTTGTCTCTCATAGTTGAGGTATACCTATAATGAAAATTACAGGCCTCTCTCATCTTTTTAAGTGGAAGAACTTGCACAATTGGTGGCTGGCTTAATACTTTTTTGCCCCACTGTATAGTCAGTAGGTTATTCTCATTTTAAGCACAGATAAATTTCAAGCCTAACAACAAGGCCTACTGGGAGGTACCGTTTACTTTTTTGGTAATTAAAAATATCTAATTAGAGAAGAAGCAAAGCATACCAATGTAGAAATACATAATACTGACATAAGTGTGTCATCCTCACTTAATGAATGTGTATTCAATAGGAATTAATCAAAAACCCTGGATATGGCATACCAGAAAAATATAAGTCAATTAAAAGTTTTTGAATATTTTAAACAAGCAATGCTTTAATATGTTCTGGGGGAAAAATGAAAGGGTTTATACAAGTATGTTGCCCTCAGCGTTTTCAAATAGCTGTCTATTAATGGGTTGAAACAATTAACATAAAAAATTGCTGCTTCTTGTTATTTAAACAAATTGTAATTAAATTTATTTTGCAATTTAAATTCATTGATGCTCGTGCTTTTTAAAGTTACTGCACCTTCACTGGCCTTTATCAAGTGTATTTTTTTTTTTTCTCTCACCAGTATTAGTTTATACTGTATGTCTGCACTATTGTGCAATATTCTAGAAGATCTACAGAGATCATAGATACACAGGAAGTCCCAAAATCTTCATATCTAGGGGGAATGACCTTTTCAGCAACATGTACCTTTGTTTACAAACCATTTTTTACATAATTACCCTGTCTTTGTAAACACACACTGATGATAAACTTGTGTTAACACGTCTGGTGTTATTATGTAATTACACTTTGAATATGTTCCAATAAATGATCATTGTGCTTCAGCTTTTCCTGCTACACTATGACTCTCACTTTTGAGACACCTTGTAATACTCTTATTCACAAACCCCACCAATATAGCATTTCCTGGTCGAGATGATAAGAGATCATGTAGGAGTGGGTTTTCGAGATATCTAGATCTCATAAAAGATAAAGCTGGACCCAGACCTGACGCCAGCGAAAACACTAACCCGGGTCAGACGAAGTGTTCCAAAACAACAAGTACTGATAAGACCTGAAAATGCTGAAACAAAGAAAACATATATAGATACACCCTCGATACAGAAACTGCTCAAACAGAAGATAGCATCAAATAAACCAGAAGCCTGTGCTCACAAAGTACACACAGCATACAAAATAAAGCAGGCAAAATGCTGCTGGAGATGTAGGAAGCTTCCTCATAATGCATGGAACCTGTGACCAGTCAGAGAGACTGAGTGTAGGAAAAGCAGAGAATAGGGACAATATTCCAAATTGTTGTGTGTAAATCAGTACAAAGAGTGGATATAATGAGTAAAAACTGAAAATTTACCTAAACAGGGTACTGAGTAGGATCAGGGATTACTGCAGAGGCAAAGAAAGGAAAGACAGCAGGGAAGCACCATCAGGAGGGAGAGAGGAAGGAAGGCATGAAGGAAAGTAGTGAGGAAGGATCTGAAAATAAATTTAGTCCAAGCAATTTTTAAACACTACAAAGCAACGTTCATAAGTTTTTATTTTTTTTATTTTTATTTTTTATCATTAGTGGTAAGAAGCCCCTTGTTGCATCTAATTACTTATCAAGACGAATTTAAAACCTGAGCTGTGCAATGTAATAAGTAACATGTTTCACATGCAGACCTGAGAAACTGTTTATCATTAGGGCAGATGGAACCTCGACGGAAAGTTAAGACAATTCAAAACAACAGTGATATCAGACCTAGACTTATAAACATATAAAAGCACTAAAGCATGATGGCCTGCTGTCAAGCAAAAGTCTAAATAACCCCCATCAACAGTCACAAAATTCAGGTAGTTCATTCTGGCCATTATCTTAGATTATGCTTTCAAGTCAAACTGTTACTTTTGAATATGTAGAATAACAGAATACAACATACCTTTGTTTTTCTGTACTGTACCTTTGATTCACTAATGCACTTATCCCATTTTTCACTAGTGCTTGGATACCATCATGGTAGAACGTTTTCTCAGTAAGCAGGAGCCATGATCACACTGCCTGCTTCACACATGAAACCCTGGCCTCCCAGGAACTCCCAAACATATGGAAATCACTGGGAGCAAAGTCAGGACTGGATTGGGGATGTCGCAATAACTCCCAGCCAAGTTCCTGTAACGTGTATAAGTGCTGAGGTGGGCAGTATGACGTTCTGCATGAACAGAACACCCTTGGTGATCAGACCAGGCAATTTGATCCTGAGAGCATTGCACTTGCTAAATGTTCATGGAAATGGCTGCAGTCAGCTTTAAGCCACCTCAGCCAGGATCATCATTTATAGACATATAGGCTTATTTAAAACCTTTGCACCACTCAAATGTTTTACTGTGGCTAAGAGTCTCATCACTTTGCTGTGTTCGGAGTCTTCTGTAAATGCCAATCAGTTGTATGCCTTCACTCACAAGAAATTTAATCACAAGTCTCGGTTTGACTTTTATGCTCCTGGGGGCAATATTGTGAACAGTAGCTAGGTGTTTGGGCCCAGAATTTTTTTCTTCTTCTTTATTAAACCAGAAAAGATAAGGGATAGGCTTATCTATATTTGAAATTAATTAATTACTTTATGTTTGAAGTCTGCCGTTCACAGAGTAAAGTAGGTAGCAAGCTTTATGAATTTGAAGGAGAGCAATAATGCCCAGTAGTCAGACACTGGCTAGTATTACTTTGAATAATAACCATAAAGTCACTATTCTTTGCCACCCATTCCGAGAATGACACGCTGCCGTTCAGGAGCCCAGGTGCCTCTTTTTGAAGTACTGTAATAAAAGAGCTCTGATGCAAAACTGCACTTCTGAGAGAGCTGTCAACTCAATTTTTCATTCAGTATTAAACAAGTAGACATGGATGGATGCAAATATTAGTTTTTTTACAACTCACGGATGGATGCAAATATTAGTTTTTCCCAATTCAATCGCCAGACTTAAGTTCTGACTTTTCCATGTTTAACTCTGAGATATATGCGTTATATAGCAAAGCCTAGCAGGTAAGTACATTTTATGTTTAATAGCTGATGCAGATAAAAAACTGACTCGCTAAACAAATGATGGCAATGACAAATTAGGTGTTTGCTATATTGAAAATATATGAGATGGAGACGCATGCCTTGCTTCTATAATTTAAACAGGAATTTTATTTAGACAAAGGAAAACATTGACCAAGAAAAAAAAAAAGACATATACAAAGATGAATTTAATAACCGAGTGCTGGAATTGGTACGCACTATCCTTTCCGTCTAGGAAAGAGTTCCGTCTAGAGTTTTAACTTTTAAATGTAAACTTATGCTCTGTCATATTTTTCGGCTTGTTATTTACACAGATAGAGAAAGTTGTTCATGTAACTTGAAGGATTTTTTTCTCATTTGACCACTATGTGTAAAACACCCCTGTATTTTTATGGTATGGTAATACAGACTCACTAGTATGCATAGATACATTTGAATTAAATAAATAAAACTGGTAAAGACGTGAAATATGTGAAAAGTTGTGTATTGGAATGCTCTATACGCATTAAAAGAGATAGAAGTAGAGAAAGTACATGCCCTACGGCTTATCACTGGATGAGACAACTGGGAGGAACAAGCCTCCAGTTTGTAAGAATAGGGTTCCAGAGCTGAAATTGCTGATTCACCTTCTATACAAAAAGAGTTCAACTTTTGAATCGACTGTCTCTTATGGTACCTAACAGCCTAAGGTTCCTTTATAATGATTATGCTATTCTGAACTTCTCTGGGTTGGGGGTGTACGTCTCAAGTCCAGAGGTAGTAATAGTAGAAGATGGGTTCCTAGAGGCAATGAAAAATAGAGAATAAATGTAATATCATTGGGAAAAAGATGTTGGAAAGCGGTGAGCCCATTTAAAGCAACTGACTTAAGGGTCATGAAGATATGAAAGGCCTGAGTGAAATGGAAGCATGCTTTTGTGGTCTGTTGCCAAAGAAGAATCATTAGAGTAGATGATTGAGTTGGCCATGATGACTTGTAAGTTTGTAGACATCCATGCAAAAAAAAAAAAAGAGAAAGCATGATTCCATTTTAATCTGGCCTTTCATATCTTCTTGGGTCCATCCGAGACCATCCCAAAACTGTAACCAAGGAGGGTGCAGAATAGCAAGCTATATGTAAGAGTTCTGCCATGGGCAAAGTGTAAGGGTCCTTGATACATTTGTAATTCCTTACTTGTCTCCAAGAAAGGTGTATGTGTGTGCACCAATCAACCATAATGTTAAAGACGTTAACATTATAACCATCTATGTGTCTTCAAGGTGCATGGCTCCACATGGCCTCTGGTGGTGTGCTGTAGTGTCTGGCACCAGGACGTTAGAAGTGGATTCTATGGGTGTTCTGGGTTGCATTGTGGGGCCTCTGAACATATGACTAGTTTGTCCAGGACATTCCATGGCGGGTTGATTGGATTACGATCTGGGGAATTTGGAGGCCCAGTCAGTGACTTTGGGCTCTTTGTCTGCTGGGCCCCGTATTTGGCAGGCTGTGTTGTGTTGGGTGTTTTTTTCAGTTTTCAGTGATATAGATGGTAATCAATGTCATTTACCTTCCCTCTCAGTGGTCATAATGCTATATGTGATCTGATACAAAAGATAAAGTTGAAAGCTAGGGTGCTATGGAAGTTTGCGTGCAGAATGTTCAGATGTGACAGTAAACAGCAGAGGGGATGGATTGTTATTTGTGTAATTTAGCAAAGAGAAATAGAAAGCAATTCCTCTGTCTCTTCTCAGGAAAATGAGGTCTGCTACAAAACATGCAATATTTTGTGTCCATCGAGTTGCATAGTGAGTAGTCGCAGCCTGCCTGCTCTAGATGCACAACCAACAGACCGCAGAGCATCTGATATCGTTTATATTTTCTGGCCACAAGCTTCATAATCTTAGGTTTGCAATCTGCCTGACTCTCCACATTTAAGTGTACTGTATATGCACCACTGCACACCATATTCCAATAAGAAAATATTTTTCTATGTTGTGATAAATTAAGCTTTTGAGAGCAAGAATTAGTCTCAAAACTGAAAACAATTATGGCCTTCCAGCTTTCAAGAATTTTGTTTAAAACAGTATTGGTTGGCAATGAGTTATGAAATATGTCTGTGGATGATCATTAATTGTATCAACACCTGATATGTCCTGCAAAATCTAAAAGGCTAGTTTGAGAGAATAGGCAATGAGGGGCTTCCAGTCTGGATGCAGGACATTTACGATTTTTTTGAACCAATAAGCTTGGCCCAGCAATCTACATTAGGATGCATATCATCCACTATATTGTTAAGACCATTCAGTGAACTCAATCCTAATCCAATTTGAACAGTCTTGAATACTTACTTAGCACTTTATTACGAAGTGCTTTTATTCTACTTCATTACACATAAAGCTTTTGGGTCGGGACTATTTGCCTTTGTATCCAAAATAAGACAAAGCAATGGGCATCTCCATCTGAATAAATAAAAATTCATATTTGGTGTGGATGTTTTTTTTGTGCTATACCTTTAGTAAGATGCTGCTCACCCAGACTGGCCTGTCTACGATTAGATTTTTTAGACATTCATCACAGAGGATGTGGATTAATAAAAAGCCCTATCATATTTTATAGAAGAGTGCCATAATTATTTATCTGTGTTCTGTGTGGGAGTTTTATTTACTGTTAATGTTGTACATCAGAGACAGCCAGAAGAAATCCCCAGCTTGTCACCGACTTTTTCATCCCGACTCAGAAGACTGCCCCTTGCTTATTAGAACAAATGGCTTTTATTATTTATATGAACTTTTAGAAATTGGTATGATGCCATAGTCTATGATCAGGGAAAGAAATTCTAATAGATAACCCTTGGGACAGTTGCTCTCCTACTTGCTTATAAGACTACTTACTTCTCAGAGTCATTGACTTTAGTACCAGATGACCCAACCCAGCCTGATGCTGAGCAAACATCTGGCCTCATTTCCATCTGTCTCTAAGGAGATTATGTTTAAAATTTTGAGGGATGTTTATGTTGACATTACCTCATGTCAACATATTAAAAGTCCTTATTTGTGGCTACTGTTATTGCTCATACAAAACCCCAATGTCAAGTCAGCTTTACAATTAGCTTAGCCAACTCTTCATCCGGCCTCATGATATTCCTTATTATCATCCTGCCCACCTGACTTTTCTTTGGCATTAAATCAGATGTGTTAATAGCTAATAGTTGAAATTCATGACTATTTGAGATATCTAGCGTGTTTTGTGGAGCAGTTGGAAAAGGGAAAAAAGGTTTTTCAGTTTATTGCAATTAACATTAACTTGCAATTTTATACAGTGTCCTATTTGTTTAAATGTGGGGTGTAAAAAATATATACTCTAGGTTACATTAAGATTTTTTTTAAAAAGCCGTAAACAATTACAGCTTGAAAATGTGGTCTTGCTTTGATATTATGCCAAGACTGTCAGTAAGTCACTACTAACTAGCCTGTTACTTGAAAGCAAAAACAGATACAAGAATTAATTGGCAATTACTGCAGAATTCAGTAGAAGAGAAGCTTCCTGGAAAAATCTTAATTAAAGCAAGCTAAAATTTTAATAATGATATTATACAGGGTTCTGTAGGCTTATTTGTTAGGCTATCAAACAAATATCTACCAAAGGGTACAGTAGTGACTGCACACCCTACACTAAAAAAACCAAAGTTAAGTGCACACATTCCCATAAGGCCTTGTTTACTCTTTCTGCAGCAAGTGGGTGAACTCAACTTCAATGCATTTACATACATTTGCATATTTGGCATGCTTTTCACTTCTCCTGTGCTTCTACTCCACATATGAATTTCAATTTTGAAGCATACTTAAGGAGCTTAATACTCTATCCACATTTCTTGATCCTGACCCACTTTCTCAATTACTAATATTTAAAGCTGCCATAAGCAGGGGTGGTTTACGAATGCCAAGTCTGAAATCTCAGATTGATTGATTCATGTTATTTAAAGGATGCTTATGTACGATCAAAAGTTACATTACAGCGGAGAAAAAAAGCTAAACACATGACACATTTATCATGGCTTGAGTGTACAGGTTGAAGGATGCTACAGCTTGATGGAGAAGAAAAGAGGGATAGGATTATGTCTTTGGACTGTTACTCATTTTTCTTGTGGAAGCAGTAGTATATATAAGTTTCGGTTCCACCACTGCCAACAGTGAGTTACAACCCAACTAAAGTATCCAGAATGGAAGGGGAAAAATCTATAAGGAGCCTTGCCAGCATGTTTGGGCCAGATAAGATGGCAGTTATGAATTAAGTAAAACGTACAGAAATTTGTATCAAGCAGCTATGAATGACGTTGAATAGGCATCTATAAAACAGTGCAGAAACTGTTTCAGAAAAAGAACCTTATTAGATTTATTTAATCGTTCATTTTTCGGGAACTGGCTTATCCTCGTCACAGCCAGGGTGGATCTGGAGCCAACTGCAAGGAACACTGGGCACAAAACAGAAATAGACACTAAATGGGATGCCAGTCCATTGCAGGGCTCTATGCACACACAGTCCCACACACAGTCATACACAGGCTGGCTTAGCATAGCAAAACCTTTTACCAGCATAATTTTAAGAGGTGAGAAGAACCTGAACAACCCAGAAAACCCACATAGATGTGGGACATTAACCTGCACTCAATATTGAACCAAGGTGTCAGGATCAGTAAGGTGAAAATGCAACCCACTGCATCGCTGTGCTATGCCTAGGGTATACCAGTGGAGACATGTCCTTAGATGATTTAAACTAAAATTGGACCTGGGATCACAGAGCTCATAAGCATTATTGTTGAACTTATGCTGATTCTGCTACAATAATAGCCGCAATAACAAGAAGTGGAGGCTTGGAGGTGGTTTGTTCATAAAGGCTGCACTAAAAGCTTAATTCGACAATACACATTTTATTGTAAAAATGTATATGTGAATTTATATTTACCGGTAAAATATATTTGTAAATAACTGCATGAGGCTGGGCGCTAGAAGAGAATTTAGTTTAAACTGCTTCTGTATCTCATTTCAGCCAGATATTAAACTAACATCCAGACTTCCTCCAACTTGGAACCAAATTTAAGATTTAAGATTCTTTGTTAGATTGTTCCAGAGTTCAATATACACCTATATAAAATAACATCAACACCACTGACAGGTGAACTGAACAACATTGATCACCAACTATACACCAACAAACAAGATGACAGGATGATGGGCATCTAAGGCTTGCCCATGCCTGTGGGGACCAAAGGCCAGCCTGTTAAGTCCAATCCTACAGACAAGCCAATGCAGCACAAATCACAGGAAAATGTCAACGCTGATTATGATAGAAAGGTGTCAGAGCATTCAGTGCACCACATCCAACCACACAGACATCACAACACATCCCCGAAGGTCCTGCAGAGCCACCCTTGAGGGGCCAGAAACACTCCGGTGGCACAAGGGCAACCCAAAGTCCTAGGTGGTTTTACAGTAATACTAATGGTTTTAATGCTGTGGCTGGTCACTGCAAATGCGTTAGTTTGGATACAGGCCCACGGTGTAAAAAAACCCAGACGGCTGGAACCGGAGTAGATGCAACAATACATTGGACCCTAACCTGTATACATTTCTTACCTAGACAGGCATTGCATCTCCAGTGCTAGAGAGATCTAACAGATTTAGTTGACAAGAAAATGAGGCTAATCCAGCTTTGGTTCTGTTTGACAGGTAATTATCCATGTCACCCAGCCATCCTTACATCAGGAAATCTCTATTGCTTTCAGAGCATTGCTGCTTCTGATATATATATTTTTTGGGGGGGGATTAGGGAGATGTAGTTCGGGGTTGGAGATACAAAGGTAATTAGTGAGGTAACATAGTGCAGAATGTCAGTTATGCAATAAATTCAGTCATTCTGTAGCCTTATAAAATTGTATAAAGTACAGTCCATTGATTTCTGTACTGTTTTGTAGAGCCGTTTCCATTCTTCATCTTCCTTGTTGTGGCACACAGTGAAATGTAGGCTTTTGAATATTTTTCCCTGGCAGGTCACACCACAGTCAGACATTTTCATTGTGTGAAAACCACAGGGATATTTCATATGATTTTGGGCACCACATTCAATTTTGTCTGTTTTTTGTGATTATAGTTTTTCTGCCATTTACACACAGGTTTCAAGGACTGAAGAAAGGGATCAAGGAGATATACTGACTTGGATCTAGTGATATCTGTTATTCGCATGGCTACTGGTGTTTTACTGTGATTAAGTAGGAAAATCACAGTTGTGGGTCCAGACTTTTGGACTAAGCTGTTGATCATGCAGATTCTAAAGCCTCGTACATTCTTCGGTTTATGGTACTGTAGCTGTGGTTATTGTGCTTCGGTGTCTTGGATGAAGTTTGTACAGTTGCATGGTCAGAAGATTGTTCAGGAAGTCGGGATTAAGAGGCTAGCTTGAAGAATTTTGCAATAGCTACTTTTTGTAAAGTGTGATTATAGCAGAGGTAAAGGGATATTAGATTCATTAGATTTTCTACCTCTACCATACTCTTCTCAAGAATCACAAATTTCTATAATAAGTAATAAAGCTGCTTATGTTCATAAATGTTTTCCATCAAACACCAATTTGAATGCATCTTTACTTGTTCAGCGACTGCAATGGAAAGAGATCAAGAGAATAATGAATCAAATTATAACAGGGTGGAAGCAAGTGGTGGACATTGCTGGAAAAAGAGAGAGATGGGGGGGGGGGCTACCCTCTCTTTCATTCAAGAGGACAATTCTCTGAGGCTGAGCTGGGAGAAAAGGCAGTAAATGAGTCTCTAGAGAGAAGCCATTTCTGAACAAAATGACCCTCGTCCAGAACTTAAGGGCTCTGAAAACAAGAACCCAGCATGAAGCAAGAGCTGGAATTCACACAGGCTTCATTTGGAATAAGTTTCACACAGTGTTTACTGGATCATTCCCTCGACTTTTTTCCCTTTTGTCATTCTCAGGCTTCAACGAACAGGCATACTCAATCTCAATTGGTATACTGAGCAATTCAAACTGCTGAATGTGTGTTTTGTGAGTTTGGAGGTTATTAGCCCTTTAACCTGTGGCAGTGCTGGCTCAGTGGTTAAGGCAATGGGCTACTAATACTCACTCTCACTCATCTTTTATACCACTTTATCCTGTATTCAGGGTCGCGGGGACCTGGAGCCTATCCCAGGAGGCACACACACATACACACACTACGGGAAATTTGGGAATGCCAATCAACCTAACCTACATGTCTTTTTAACTGTGGGAGGAAACCAGAGTACCCGGAGGAAACCCACCAAGCACAGGGAGAACATGCAAACTCCATGCACACAGAGACGGGAATCGAGCCTGGCCGGGAATCGACCCGGACCCTGGAGGTGCAAGGCGATAGTGCTAACCACTACGCCACTGTGCCACCTGGCTACTAATATATTAGTAAGTATTTTGGGATGGCTGGCACAGTGGCGTAGTGGTTAGCACTGCCTCCTTGCACCTCCAGGGCCCGGGTTCTATTCCCACCTCGGGCCTGTGTGCATGGAGTTTGCATGTTCTCCCTGTGCTTGGCGGGTTTCTTCCATGTACTCCGGTTTCCTCAGACAGTCCAAAGACATGCAGATTATTTCCCTAATTGCCCGTAATGTGTGTGCCCTGCAATGGATTGGCACCCACCTCATCTTCTGGGATATGCTCCTGTGACCCTGTATACGTGACAAAGTGGTATAGACGATGAGTGAGTAGTTTGGGATGTCAAACAATTATTCTTTTTTTTGGATTTTTTCTCAATTTTCTCCCTAATTTAGTCGTGTACAATTCCTCCCCGTCACTAAGGGGCTCCCACATTAAGGCTACCACTGCCACTCAGTCGGGAGGGCAGAAGACTATCACGTGTTTCCTTCCTCCGTTTCAGCTCTCTCTAGACCCCTGGCTGCGAGAGGTTACAGCATCACCCGGGAATCGAACCAGCGATCTCCGGATGATAGGGCGAGCACTTTACCACTGCGCCATTCGGAGGCCCTGTCAAACAATTATTCTTGAGGATATAATATAATACACTATTCCTCAAACTTTGGAGATGTAATTATTAGCTGACATCTTCAGTATTACAGAGGCATTTTGAGGATGAGAACCATTACTGCGCATCTAGTCACAAGTCAATAACAGTTCAACAAGCTAATTCTTTCGCCTACAGCAAGAGCTGAAAGCTATGTTCTGACCTCATAGATGAACTCAACCTGAACTGTGCTTGCCTTGAGCGATCAAAGTGAGCTAGTCATGTCATTTTAACTAGATAACTAAAACTCAAGGTTTTTTTATGTAAAGAAAGTTAATTCTTTTATTATGCATCAGTGCTATTCTTGCAGTATGCACAGCATACAATATGATGTGACTGTTTTTGCTCTCTGCAATACTTGTGTAGCCCTGGTATACTGTATCAAATGGTCTGTAGATACCTACAGTAGGCAGCTATATTATCTAGCTAGTGACAAGAGAAATCTTTATGTATTTAAATTATTATTATTATTATTATTATTATTATTAATGATAATAATAATAATTTTGTCATGTTTTTGTATGTTTTCTGTGTTTTTTTTTATCTGATGAAGTTTATATATCGTGTCCTGTTGTGTACTGCCAGTCTGCCCCTTAACTAGCTAACAGATTCAAGTTGCCGTTGTAGCCACTGTAGCCACTTCTCATTTTTGCCTAAGTTGGAGCATGAGGCATAACGGATCTGTGATGGTATATGACAAATACATGGGAAAAATTGCCTCCAAGCTCTGACTGTATAAGGGATTGCTTCAGCTCAGTATTGTTGTACCATGACCCGTCTTCCTTTTATCATTTTAACAAGAAAGAAGAAAAATTAAAAGGTCACTAATTTAAACTAGGTTATCAATGGACAAACATAAATTACAAATGTGAAATTACATATAATCTGTCAGTTAAGCTCTTGCTTGGTCATGATACAAATTAATTAATTAATTAACAAAACATTTAAAAAAATTCTGATGTGAAAAATTATTCCCCATGCTCCCAGAACCGCTGTTTCATCATTTGAATGCTGGAATATGCTTGTTCCACCTGAATAAAAAAAAATCCATTGATGCAATAACTTTATCATCTGACTTCATTCTATTGCCGCATAACATTGCTGAGCCTAGACCTGACCAACTGAAGCAACCCCATAACACTGTCTCCAGAAGCTTGTACAGTGGCCACTATGCACGATGGATGGATTGCACATGGCTCTGGAATAGTCTCAATCTGACCATTTTCAATTGCTCCATGTCCAAATCTTCATGCATTCTAGCAAATTGAGGTCTTTGGTCCTGATTAGTCTCACTAACGTGGATTTTTAACTCCGTTGTTTAGTTGCACTGAGTTTGTGAAAATGCTCTCACTTCCACTAATAAACATAGCTGTGATTTTTTTCTTCTTTTCTTTTTTAACCATACAATTTCACCAAGTGTTTAAGTGGTCTTCAATAACGATCCTTCATGATTTTTGTACTGACCCTGTTTCTTCCAGAAAGTTGACAGTTGGTCACTATCTTTCTAATTTTATTAATAATACTGTGGATAGTTATTAACCAAATGTTAACTTTTCCTTTGCTTTATGCGGGCAATAAATTTTTGGCCAGATAGTTCTTTAGTTTTAGTGCTCCCAAAGCATAAATAAATAATATACTGCACAAAAAAATTAAGAGAACACTTAGTCCTGCTTTGACTTGAACCTTACATACACATATGATGGGCGTTCAAGTCAAACCAGGACTAAGTGTTTGCTTAATTTTTTTGAGCAGTATATATTAATACATAATATTTTTCACATTCAATAGTTTCTGATAAAATGAAAATCGATAAAAAATAAGTTATATAAAAAAATGTCTGCAACCAGCAAGACATGTAAATGAAAATTCTAGTATTTTTCATTTTACCAGTCTGCCACATGCTTAAATGAAGTAACTCAACAGTGGCTGAAGAAATGTTTCATTGGAGGGTAAAATTTACTTTCAGGAATGCCTCACTTCAGAAACTGCTCTGACAAATTATGAAGATTAAAAAAATTCAGACATAGTGAGCTGGAGGCCAAGCTGTCACTCTCATTCTTCAGGAGGTTGCACAAAAATGCATGAGGATAAGCAAATATGCACTATTTCAGGTGTTATCTACTCTGTCACAGAATTGTCTTGGACTTACACGCTGTCAAGTTAGTCTGGATCTGAATTGAACCTAGTTGCTAGTATGTTAGATGCAATATATGGACAAAAGTGTTTGACCAAATTTGCAATAACTGTGCAAAAACATATATGTACTTCAATATGGAGTTGGCCCCTGTTTTGCATCTATAACAGCTTCCACTCTTCTTAAAAGATTTTGGAGTGTTTCTGTGGGAATTTGTTCACTTTCATTCTGTAGAGCATTTATGATGTCAAGAACTGATGTTGGACGAGAAGGCCTGGCTCGCAATCTCCATTTCAGTTCAATCCAAAGGTGCCCGATGGGGTTGAGGTCAGGGTTCTGTGTGAGGCAGTCAAGTTCTTTTACACCGAACTCATCAAACCATGTCTTTATAGTCATGTTTTGTGTACTGGGGCACAATCATGTCAAAATAGAAAAGGGTCTTTCCATAACTGTTGCCACGAAGTTGGAAGCATAGCATTGTCCAAGATGTCTTGGTATGGTGAAGCAATAAGATTGCCCTTCACTGGGCATAAGGGGCCTGATTGAAAAACCTAAATTCAATAATTAAAAAGGTTTGGCCAAATATCAAATACACTTCCTCAGATTCCCCATCCATATACATTAGCTGTAAGTGTATTAAATAGCAATGCTGGTTAAACACTGGAACTAATTCATTAGACATTCATACCTCATAAATGTACAGTACCAGTCAAAAAATCTGGACAGACATAGCATTTAAGGGATGGCGTCTATGCACTATTGGCACTCTCATATCCAGCTTTATGTGGTAATAGCCCGAAATGATATACCAACAGTCTTGAAGGAAGTCCCACTGTAAACAGTGGCCGGACTTAAATATGAAATGTATTTATTTATTTTTTGTTTACTCCATAATTCCATATGTGTTGTTTCATGTTGTTTATCTCTTCAATTTTGTTATCTTGTAGAAAATAGTAATAGTAAATAGTAAATTAATCCATCCATCCATCTAGGAACCTCTGAAGTTAAACTAGGGATCGTGGAGGCTAAAGGTGACCATTGTATTTATTCCCATTTGTAGAACCATGGTAGAAGGAATGAATTCATTAAATGAATAGATGTGTCCAAAGTTTGTCACTGGTACTGGAGATGCTCAGTTAAACAATTTCCACATAAACAGTTAATCGCTATCGACAGGCCAGGGGTGTTCATTCTCTTCTGTTGTAGCACTGGAGACAGATTCCTCTGCTATTTTTATGTTTTCCCGCTATGCAACCAGTTTGTGTGTGGTCATGTGACTACATGTGGTTATTGTTATTGCGGCTGATTCGTCAAACGGAGTCATGTGATTATATAATATATAAAGTATGGTGCAGTAAAACTACTCATAGAAGTAAATTTGATTCAAAAAGTTATTTAAGTAAACCTCTGGTTACAGGGGTCTCATTTTACCTCTAGTTTTAACCAGGTGAACTTTTCTAGTAAGCCTGTATTTTTATCTACTTTGAAGACATCATCTGTTCATTCTGTATGACGTTTTTTTTTTTTTCACCTTTAATAAATATAATGTTCATGTGCACCCAAAAAATGACAGGGTAATATTGCAGGGTTATAAAAAGGGTTTATGTGAAAAAAATGCAAATTAAACTGCTTTTCCCACAATTTCAAGACTCTCAATCAACTTCTTCATGAACAAGGTCATCATACTGATTACAATCACCTGCAGCCTGTCAAAGGCTCACCCATATAAACGATGTACTAAGGCTATGTGAAGTCTTACTTCAGCACTAATATGTGTTGTTACTGAGCCTTTTTTGTTGCACCAATATATTTTGATTGGCTTTGTTTTATTGTTGCTTTGGATATTTCCTAGTGAGCAATGCTTTGCTTATTCATTTTTTTAGTATGCCTTCACCTTGTGCATCATGCAAATCTGTGTATTTGACCAAACTAATCATATTGTAATCAGCAATGTAAAACATGTATTTCCTCTATCCATTTACTACATTTGCACAGGACTTGATATCATTTCAGTGCTTAAGCATTCATACGAGTAGGATTCATAAAGTCAGGGTCATCTCTGAACAGCAACATCACTCTCGCTCATCATCTATACCACTTTATACTATATACAGGGTCACGGGGGCGGGGGGAGACTTGTAGCATGAGGTGGGGTACGCCCTACACCATGAGTAGGACTTATTATTCCACTACCCAAGGAGTCAGATAAAAGAATCCCAAACTCTTCCTTCCAAAAAGAAATGTTTCAGCATTTATAGGAGGACTTGGACATCATGTTGTCATGGTGACTAACTTGGATGGTAAATGTGAAAATACAGTATCCTATCTGATTTCTAAACTTGAGAAATCTTGTTAATCGATATGGACATTCGCAGTCTAAAATCAATGCTTGCTTTCAGAGAGAAAACACTCACATAATGAACTCAAAAACAGCACCAAATTTTTTTCAATTTGTGTACTGAGTGAATCTTCAAGGTCACGGTTACGAATTTGGCTGTAATTCCTATAATGGAAATTATTATAAAAAGCTCAGGTATTCTTGATATGATAAAACATAATTTAAAAAATAATCGCACGAATAGGTCGATGCTAGCCTGTCAGGGGTAACCAGGAAGTGTTTCGGTATACAATTTTAGTTATTACAGTGACACTGGTATCATTGATCCTGGAGGAATGGTAATATTCGTCTTCTTCAATTTCGAAAGATTTCTGTTTGCTGCAGTGGGGAGAATCTGAAGCAGAAGCAGATCTCTCTGTGGTACTTTGAACTCCAAATATAATCCATTAAATAAACATTAAACGCCAACTGTTATTTGTGAAGACCCTCGAGATAAAAGTTCACCATGGTCATGTGCCACATCTATTTTTAATTGCCTTTTAATTGGGCACATATTTTAAAGCAGATTTGCTGCTCACAAACTAATAAAGAATGGGAATTTTAGGAATTACAAGCGTTCCCTCAATTCTAATCACATTTTATGGCAGCCATGAGGGTAAGGTTGTCTACTTATATTTATAAGTCCTAGCTGAACAGACTGTTCTGCATTTATATACCGTGTGTGTGTGTGTGTGTGTGTGTGTGTGTGTGTGTGAAATATCCGACTGCGAGAATGTGGAGCAAATACGCTTATTTTAATGGCTGTAGGCTTTGCACTACCATTATTCATTTTGCTGATAATGATGGGCAATTCCATGCAAAGGTCAACCTTATCATGGGAAACAAAAAGTAGACATAATTCAAAGGGATCCTACCCAACCATACTGATACACTAAAAACACTGTCCCCTGCTTTTATTGCCTGAACTTTAACTTGTAAATTAAACAATAAAGTCCAATGCTGAGTATCAAAAACCACAAAGAGGCACAAAAATGATGGCAATTACAAAGAAAAAGAGAGGAAAAGAAACGGAGGGAATGAGCATTAAAAAAAGTCAGCAATTAAAAAAAATTGTTGGTTTAATAATAATTTAAAAAATTATAATTACTATTTGAAATATTTTATGTTAAACTTCAATATTCCAGTATGTTCTTTATATAATTTGAAACAGCTTTGTCATACACTTTTTCTATACAGTATAATCTCTTTTATGGTACAAGTGTAATGCTTTCTGCAATAGTCTTTAAATTAAAGCGGGTTTGTAGAAAACCTGAACTGATTAAAACATCTGTATATTTGTTAAGATGTAAATGATTCTATGAATTTTATGGATTTTTTTGTTTCATATGCAAAGATTACATTAAATGTAAAGGTATGGAAATTAATTCACTCACACTAAGCTTGTCCATGCTTTTTGTCTCCCAATGTGTTTTTTGCTTCCCATAACACTGAAATCGCCCCTTATATATCCTTACATCTAAAGTGGAGCCTCTGCTGTAGAACAGTTATTGCCTACACAAAGATCTTGTTTAGTGGCATTTTCTGCCATTTTGCAGTTGATATAAAAAGTTGAAAAAGACTTACTATATCAGGGAAGCTGCCAAGAAGCCTGTGGTAATTGAAAAGTGGCTACAGGAACATCTGGCAAATACTGATCACTCCCTGTATGGGACAACAACCTCTATACAATTTGTGTGTGGGTTTATAGGAAGATTTAAGATTTACTATATATACTGTATATGATGAGACCAAAGTACAGTTGTTCTCCATTTATTCCAAAAACAAAACACACTCATGGAGTAGAATGGTATTATATAAAGTTTTGCGAGTCCAGATCTTAATCCTAACAAACATCTTGTGGAACAAGTTTTATATTGTCATATTACAGGTGAAAAAGGAACCATTTAAACAGGAGGACGTAGACTTTTTACTCCACCCCATTCAATCTGATTGAAAATTCATTCCAATCAAGGTCAGGTCAGAATGTTCAGATCGAGGTGTTTCCGATTGGGCTGTTATTATAAGTGGAACATATTTAGGGTTCATGTAAATGTAACTAATGTTGTGCCCCTGGGTACATTATTACGAATTTCATTGAAGTGGTGTAACTCACAAACCAGCATATCATTACTGGGCCTTTTGAAATCGATTTAATCCAAACCTCAGTAACTTTATAAATATTGTCTTACAAATAATAAAATTATTATTATGACCTAATAGTTTTGTGAGTAGAAAAATTCGAGACTAGAAAGTTCTATGGTTCTAATAAAGTACACACTGTTAAAATAGAGTATTGGCATGAGTCAGGTCAGACATCTACTCCTGCTGGGTCGACCAGGCAAGGTGGAGATTATGCCTGACAATCGTTATCGGCATCTCACTCACACGCAATGGGTTTTCCCTTTCAATACAGATAGCTTTGAAAACAGACTGAGCCAAAGACAGTGGGAGATGGTGGGAAAGAGAAAGAAAGGAAAAACAGAACAACTTATCTAACATCACACTCGTGGCAAGGTGAATTGCAAATGCTTGCTTAACAAGCGTGGGCCTTTACAGAGAAAGATGTAAGGTGTTCGGCATTAGCCTAGTGAAGACATTTTTTATGCTTATCAGTGGGCAATTAAAGTTTATCACTCGCTGCATTATACACTGCAGCATAACTGTCAAGTAAATTCATGCTTAGATACTGTATTTGATTCAAACACTGAAGAATCTTATGCCGTATGCCATGAGGTGTCACAGATTTTTCTTTTCTTCTATATTATTATTATTATTATTATTATTATTATTGCCACATGGTATACTGATGACTAGATGGTGAAAGGTCCTGAAAGATGTTACATTTGCGTCACAACTTGCAACAATGAAGGCAGAATACAGACACATGGACTAGAGGAAATGAGTTTTGCTCTTTTTATTTTCTTGGTTTGGGAACTAGGAAAACGAGGAGTGAGAGAGAAGGAGAGAGTCAGTGTAGATGGGGCAGTCATGCTGAAAAGTCAGGTCTCAAAGCTCAGACAGTAGGCCGGCATAGAGGGTGTCATCTGGGAGGCACAGCGGGGGAAATCTGGAGTGCTTTTTTCTAGGCAGAGGGTTTAGCTATCTAGTGTGAGCCCCAATTTCTTGTCCGTAATGTCTGCACAGAGAAGGAAAACATGCATCAGCATGAGTGTAACAGCCCATCAACTTACTTGGCTTCTGTCACTCTTGGCCCCCTTTTATGTTGTCTATTCCTCTCGGTGATGGTGAGGCATGCTGATGATTATGCCACACCAGACCCTGCCCAGTAGCCATGTGTCATTGGTATAAAAACACCAGTAGTGCTGAAGCCGTGCCAGGATGTGATGGGGGTTGAGACGGCTGGCCTGCCATCCTGATTTGTGAAAAGGTTTATTGCTGAAGCGGTGCTGTCCTTTTAGCACCACCAAGGCAGTCGTGTGAAGTCGAGTGCCAGCATGTGATAGGGGTTGAGGTGACAGCTTGCCATCAAGATTTGTAAGAATGTTTATTGCTGAAGCATGTCTGTCATTTTAGCACCACTGTGGCAGTACTATTTTAGGTTTTTATCTGTCCATTTAATGGCCAGGGCTTCATGCTACACAGCCACATATTTATTTATTTTTTTTCTGTGGGGGTGAGTGTGCAACTTACAAACAATATGGGAAGTTCTTCACCATCAAATTTTTGTGGCAGCACAGTATCCAGGCCTGTCTCAGATGCATCCATTTTCACAGTAACAGGGCAGTCAAAGTCTGCATTCTTCAGCACAGGGAAGCATGCAACTGCTTAATGGGCCTGGAATGCCTGCTCGGTGGCCTCGGCCCAGTTACTCTGGTAGGCCCTTCATGAGCTTTGACAATGGAGAGGCAGTAGAAGTAAGGAACATATCTTCAGTAATATCTGGCCAACCACAGAATTGCACACACCTTTCGCTTGATGGTGGGTTGTTGGCACACTCTGACAGTCTCTACCTTAGTTTTTTGCGGCTTCAGCAATCCTCTGCTAAAGTGGTACACCAGGTAATATGCCTCTGTCAGGACCAGATGACAGTTCTGCGGGTTGGCAATGAGTACGGCCTGATGACATTTCTGAGATGGTGTAGATGGTATACTGATGACTAGTTGGTTGTGGATGACTACATCATCAAGGTAGGCAGCAGCAAAGCAGTGGTAAGCAGGGAGAGTGTCGTTGTGAATATTTTACATTACCTGGCTGTTGTAGATGACCCAGTTGGTGGTAGATGTATAGAAAAGGTCTCTGGGCTTGTTTTAAGTGCTATTTTACAATAGCTGTCCATTTATCAATTCTCTCTTGCATTTAGTGGAGATATTTGATAATAGGTTGAAAAGGGATTGGCTGTTCTTTCCAGGCATCTTTGGCGATATCAAGGAACCTCCTAGGTTTTTTCCTAAGTAACAGATCAAACAAAGTAAAGGGAGTTTCCCTTACTGTTGCTACAGTATGTGAACATTTGTCAGTGCATTTTTTTCCCCTTTTAATTTTGTATTTTTTCCCTTTTTAATTATGATATTTATTATGTTATCAATAATCATTTTTTATTGATAACACATTTCTGTTTATGCATTTTCTTACAGTTTAAACTTGAAATATACACTACCGTTCAAAAGTTTGGGGTCACTTGCAAATTTCTTTGTTTTTGTTTAGTGATTTATTTTCTACAT
>JAOVVA010000041.1:21336483-21366288 GCA_028565275.1 Leiocassis micropogon | reverse complement strand
TACAATGTAGAAAGAAATAAAAATCAGGAACGATCATGGAGTTAGAAAGTGACCCCAAACTTTTGAACGGTAGTGTAAATCACAGTCCTTGTGCTAAACGAGACTTTTCCAAGTAAAAAAAAAAATACCAAGGATATACCAAATTAAACCACAATATCAAACCATTTATACCCTTTCTATATTCTATATACTCTATTTATACCCTTTTTTTTGCAGCAGTTGAAAAATTTGATATATCATAAGCTCTGTTCTCTAAAATCTGTTTTAAAAATTCACTAAAATGCATGAATACACAAACAAAATGGAATGTTGGTTTTCAAGCATTATGTAGCATGAGCTTAAAGAAATGAAGTAACAGAAAATAGGAAATTATATATTTGAGATCAATTACAGTAATGTTAACCAAATGATACAGTTTGGATGTTAATATGAGAATAGGTAAAAAAAATAAATAAATAAATAAATGGTTCTAGTGATTTTCTTAATAATATACAGTAGGCTTCTTGAGGTATTGTAGCCAGTTTATAATTTTGTAGTCGCAGTTGAGGAGTCATTTAGGTATTGATTGAAGTGAATACATTTTTATTACTCAGATAGTGAAGGTGCCATAAAATAGAGTTTAAAAACCTGATTATATGGATAAATCTTTGCGAGGTTGGATGTGTGCATGCAGGTGTGTTATCAGTGTAATGTGATGTCTTAGATTTGTGTCTTCTGCTGATGAACTATTGATCAGTGAGACACCGCTCTGTTTAGTTGCAAAACACTACAGCCTTTTAGAATTGAATAGCCTGTGTTGAATAACTAACAAGCTAGCCAATACAATATGATGATTATTTTCTCAAGCATCACTTAAGTTGAACCATTAAGACATTTATATATCACAGTCATTTACCCAATGTCACTATGGGAAAATATGAGAATACATCAAAATTGAGTACAGTACTTTACAATAGGTCTTCCATCCGTCCACCTTTGAACCTCAGTAGTCCAACTAGAGACTGTGGAGGCCAATGGTGACCATTGTATTTACTTTATTTTGGAACACTATTTAGCCTAATGTGCATGTTTTTGGATTGTGGGAGGAAACCGGGGAATCCAGAGGAAACCCACCAAGCATAGGAAGAACATGAATCCTTCATTTACACAGACAGGAATCGAGCCCGGGACCTGAAGGTGCAAGGCGACAGGGCTAATCACTAAGCCAGTGTGCTGCCCCCATAGGTCTTGTTCATTATAAATTGTTCTCCTTTGCACACTGTATGGCTAACCGGAGCTAGCCATATGGCTAACCAGAACTAGGCATATGGCTAACCTGAACTAGCCATACAGTTATTTCTGAGGAAAGAAATTCATCAAATTTGTATCTTGTATCAAAACTTTAATACAAGATACCAATATGACTTATCTCAGAGGGACTGGAAAAGCTTCAAAAGAAGGTCAGCGTAACTTTGGAATGCATTTTTGCACAGAGTCAGGCGCTGTTGATTTTGGCTATGATTACTTGCATTGTGCTCACATACTGGGTGCAAACTTCACGGTTGGTGTGCAGAGCATGAAAAGTTATAACGACTAAGACCTATTGTTATGTTTTTATATGACGTCAACTTTAAAAAATGAACAATCCCTTTAATGGATGAAAAACTCCAGATGTTTACCGCTTTAATCTTATCGAACAGCACACACCAGAGGCAACATTTGAACCCTCAACGCTGAAAGTGCAACATTGCTAAGCACTAAGCCAGCATGCCACACATAGCATTTGAATATTTTTATGAGTATGGGTTTTGCATTTTACATTGTACACTTACAAATGTTTTTTTTTACACCATGTCCCACATAGAGACACTTTTTTTTTTCTACTGCTATTGCACCACCCTGATTTTCTGAGTAGCAGGTAGAAATCTGTGAAAATTAAATAGGCTTGGATTGCACCCTCAAATCCATTTTACCACAGATACAGCGAAGAATAAAGGTGCTGTTTTCCATTGTATACTGAAATCATTTAGCGTGAAAATATTTACTTGGAAAAACATTGACCATTTTCAACCAAAACTTTAAACAAAAGATAAACAGTAATTTTTATTACAGTGTGGTAGAAATGAATTGTACATTTATACTGTGTATATAATGTATGGCAAATTTCAAACTTCTATGGTGTTTCTTCCTTGTACAGGATGGCATGGTGATTTGGCAGGTAATGTTCCTGCCGAACAGTTTCTCAGACTCTCAACAGAGCCTCAACTTGGGTTACAGTCTGTGCTCCCTGGGCTGATTATTTTCCAATCACCCATCATGCTGCATCATGCTGCATTGAAAACATTCCCTACAATTTGTCTTTTCACCATTTGCGCATCAGAGGGGGTTTAAACAAGCTAATTAGATTTCCCCCCTAAAGTGACCTCATGGGTGTAAAAAGATACCCCCTGGCTCTTTGCTCAGCTTCACCCAGCGGTGCTTAGCTCTGCTCTTCTCAAGTGCATGGCTTGGCAGTAGCTCATTTACATAGACACTGAAATAGCACATTTGGACGAGAAGTGAAACAGAGGAAGTTTGAGATTAAACAAAGTGCATTATATTCTGAGATATTGAGGATTAACAAACAGACTTTAAGCAACCTAATGAGACCTTTTGAAATTCCCCCTAGTTGTGAAGTTGTGTGTGCATGATGCCCTGTTTGGCGTGACCACCGGAATAAGATTACGGATAACGGGTTTTAACCTAGGGAACATGAACAAGTGAAATACTTGTGGATTGCATACAATGCTGATTCTAATTTTCATATATTTTATGCACATAGTCTTTTTATTTCTACTGTTTTGTTCCTATACTGTAGTTACATATGTACGGGGTCATGTTGAAATATAACTGTTTTGTTTATTGCAATTAATTTCTTCTATTAGAACTTCTTAAAATAATAATAGAATGGTTAAAAAAATAGTAAACAATCATTTGTTAAAGGGACGACTATCTTACCTTTTTAAAAGGACAGACCATAGTTGTCTCCTCTGTCTTTTGCAACTGTCTTCCTTGTTTCCTGGAAGTGGATAGATAATGTCTCTCTCAGCCAAGATGATGTCCTTTGTTTTACTCATAGTACCAGCAACCTAGTGGGCTCTTGCCTAGGTATCTGTCAGGAACTCAGCATCAACCTATTTGTCGTCTTTTTGTTATTTTCCTCAGCAACATGGAGATAAGATCAATAATTTGACACCACATTTCATTTTAGCCTCAAAAACATTAGAATGGACCCATCATCTGTCCTATCTACACGTGGTAGAATGAACTTCCACTGCCTGTCCAAACAGCTGAGTCACTGTATGTCTTCAAATGAAGATTGAAGACCTGTCTATCTCTGTAATAACCTCCTCCAATAGGTTTGACTCAATAGTATTCTTAGTCCCTGACCAAGAGACTAAGAATACGTACACTTGTACGTACACTTCAGCATCCCTTTTAATACTACTCCCCCTATGTTTATGGTTTACTGAATATACTTGCAGTCAGTAACATACATAGATAAGGAGAATACCTAGGTTATATATAACTCATATAACACCTCATATAAATAAAGGAATAATATTTAGAGAAACCTGAATGACTAGCTGCTATCTCATTGTTTTAACAAATGTAAACAACACTGCTGGAAAAACGTGAGAGACGTGCTATTTCAAAACAGAAATGCGGCGTAGCATGTAATGCAAACAACAAATTAGCGGGTGTGTGACTCGCATCAATGGAATGGAAACTGTATCAAATTCATTAATTTTCCATAATGCTTATCCTGTGTAGGGTCACAGAGGTCATGGAGCTTATCGCAGGGAAATTAAGGCACAAGGTGTATGTACTGTATAGGGGCAGGTAGGGGGGATGTCACTGAATTGGTTGTCAACGCATTTCAGGGCACAAGCATATGCCCACTCATACATTATACTACGGGCAATCTGGAAACCTCAATTAGCCTATTATGCATATCTTTGGACTGTGGGAGGAAATTAGAGTACAGGCAAATACCACCACACATAAACTTTTAACCCTGGATCATTCAGGTGGACTTGACCACTCAGGTGGATTACTACAAATAATTTAATATGGCTCAGCGTTTAGCAAGTTTAAAGGGCTGAAGGTTCCTACCTTGCCTTTGCTCTGTGTGCATGGGATTTGCGGAGTGTTCTCTCTGTTCTTGGTTTGCCCAAAGACATGCGACCTAGTTTGATTTCATGATTGATTGATTGTATGAACATATGTAAGCTTATCATGTAATGGTTGGCATCCCATCCAGGATGTATGCTGCATTGTGCCATGGGTTAGGCTTATGCCCCCCTGGATGGATGGATGGATTTTTGCAGGGCACAAGCACACGCCTACTTATAATATGGGCTATTTGGAAACCTCAATCAGCCTATTATGCATGTCTTTGGACTGTGGGAGGAAATTAGAGTATATGCAAACACACACACACACAAACACACACACACACACAGAGAGAGAACAGAGGCGATATAAACTTTTAACCCCGGATGATGCTGATCACTCAGGCAGATTACTGCAAACAATTGAATATGTTGGGGGCATGGTGGCTCAGCGGTTAGCACGTTTGTAAAAATGAAGGTTCCTACCTTGCCTTTGCTTTGTGTGCATGGCATTTGCATGTTCTCCCTGTGATTAGTTGGTTTCCTCCCAAAGTCCAGAGACATGCGATGTAGGTTGATTGAAATTTAATCAATTCCTGTAGCGTGTGATTGAGGGGAATGGTGGACCGGGCAGCTAAGGCTCTAGGTGGTTGATTTGGGGCTCTGGGTTCGAGCCATGCTGTTGGTGGGTTGCCATGCACCATACTACCCAGCCGATGCATGTAGTGGCGGTCCAAAGCCCGGAAAAGATGAGAAGCCGAAAGAAAGTCCTGTAGTGTGTGAATGTGTGCGTGCTTGTCATGTAATAGTTGCCACCCCTGATTTGTGCCCTAAGTTCCCTGGGATAGCCTTCAGGCCCTCTACACAGGAGAAGCGCCATAATGGTGCGTGCTCTGTTAATGACCCAATATATTGGGTCATTAACAGAGCACCCCAACACTAGGTGCCTCCCCCCCCATTTTGATTTATATTTCTGCAAATTATCTTGGGAGCAAGTTTTCCATCAGTTGGTGCCATTACTAATAATCAGGCTTTCTTATCCTGCGTCTGGACCTCACTGACAGCCTGATCACTGTTCACTCCCACCTCCAGCACGAGTCCCGCTTTATCTGATCACCTGACGCGCCTCCTCCTCTCGCGGCGTTTCCGCGCGCCCTCTGCCAGACGCGCAGTTTAGAACGCGCGCGCGCACACACTCACGGACAGCAGCGCACACTTTCCGCGCGCAGCGCACAACGGGAAGCGTGTCCAGGCGAGCACTTTGAGGGGAGGGGAGCTCCGTTTCCTCCCGCCCGTCCGTCCGTGCGTGCGTGCGCTCGCTCGCTCGCTCATTCACACAGTCTAAAAAAGTGATGAGACTGAGAGAGAAACAGATGCCGATGCCGCCGCACTTCTCCTTCACATACCGGGGAAGGCAGAGCTGAGAGTGTGGGTTTTCCTGCGGTTCTCAGGGCGATCCTTCTGAACGACTCTGCTGAGGGTGCAGCGATGATTCCGGCTCCCAAAGCCGACTGCATGCAAGGTATTATATGTGTGTGTGTGTGTGTGTGTGAGAAAGAGATCGCGTGCGTATTTGTGATCTGCCAGCATTAAGCGTTTGATCTTTTTCTTTTATTTTGTAACCTAGAACGTGATGACATCCTCACATCAGAGCGCATTATTACTATGTGTATTGTTTATTTGTTGTTGTGCTTGAGAAATACCTGTAGGTTGTGTTTATATTGTCAGTCTTAAATGGCTACGTGGTTTCACAGCGGATTAGAATTGATAAACGTGTATTCGAATTGGCAAACTTTCCCGGCTATTGCACGGATTATCCGAAGGGATTTATTTGTAGGCAATAAACCATGTGCCCGGGGCAGTATCGAAATTCTTTTAGTAAAAGTGCGTTGCGTGGGATTTACCACTATCAGTAAGTCTGGTATTAATAGGTTTATTGGTGAGAGACTGCAATACTTATATGAAGACTTAAACTGGGATTTAGGAGGTGGCGAATTCCTCCTTCCAAAGGTGTCAGCAATGTACAGTACAGTCTGCATAAAACGGTCCTGTTTTACTGCTTGCCTTATTTAATGTTGTTTCTGTCTCAACCCTTATATTATGTAATGCAATTAGGCAGGCTTTAGGTTTTCAGTAATCCCCATGTGTCTTCTGCTTTTTCACTGGCAAAAAAAAATCAAACAAGCAAAGTAAGCGTAACTGCTTTGATGATCAGATATATCTTATATACACACATTTCCTTCTTTATTATACAATGCAAATGTACTAAAAAAATCTCCACCCTTATCTTAGAACTGAATTATACTAAGTGAATGATTGATTTATGTATTGAGTCCATTTCCCTAAGAAGCAGTAATCCTACATTAGATCTGAGAACTTGGTCCCATATGCTGTGGATGCCACACTCTTGACTTTCTTAGGTTTCAAGTGCCTGTTAAGCTCTCTTAGAGGGGTATCCTGCCTGATTCTCCTTATTAGCGGTGCACAAGTTAATGAGCGTGTAATTGAAACAGCGCTGTGTGCTGCGGGTGGTGCGAAAGGATCCAGGCTTATGCTCCAGTGAGTCGAAGATACTTAAGTCTTGAAGGTCTAGAGTCCAGAAAAAAAACCTGTGATTTCCCTGTTAAAACACATCTTAGTCTGGGCACTAACTCAATGGTTAAATCAAATATGGCAGGGAACAAAATCAGCAAACAATCCTGGCTTCCAGAGGAACAGTTGGTCAATGTTGTCTTAAGGTCTGTAGCATTGTAGGAGGATAGACACAGCCAGGCCAGGCTACATGATGCATAAGGGATCCACACACCTGTGTTGAACCAGTTCTTTTGTGCCTGCCAATTCATTATGTGACTAAAGCCAATCGTCATCGTGTCAATATCCATTTGGAGCTCCTTTCAGTGAGGGCAGAGCTTTTTGTCCTAGTTAAGTAGATTAACCTGCTGTAGGTATAAATCAACGAAAACAATTAAACTTAGACAAAGATTTCAATATTAGCAATTTGAAGAAGAAGCAGAATATCTATCTTATCAGTGTATTTTGCCAATGTAGAACTGCAGCAGTTGTGTAGGACTTGATGTCAGCTTGAGTTAAGCTGGCCGCTTCAGAGCAGCTGAGCAGTTTGGAGTTGAACCTTTTTGCTATAGGCTTATTGAGTCACATTTAATTAGAAATATGTTTGTAGGGGTTTTGTTTTTTATTTTTTATCTTACTCATATTTGTGACTCAAAGAATGTATTAATGGCTATTTTGCAAACAGGATTATTTTCTGTTTTTAGAATATCTTTAAAGAATTATTTTAACTGATCTGTTTTGCGTGGTGACACATAACACATATCACTAGTCACAGACCGTTGGTGTTCAATGAAGTACTATGACTTTACTACCAGGAGCAATAAAACTGGTTTTATTAAATCCTCCTGACTATAGCTATAACACTGGAGGGGAGTTTGTTCATATACTCTTGAAAATAAAGGTGCCAGAAGAGGTTCTTTAGAGCGATTGGGTAGAAGAATTATTTTTCAGGTCCTTAAAAAGCCTTTTGATGCATGGTACTTTTACCGTCTTTGGTGGATTCACGCTGAAAGAATTATTTCATACCATGGATGTTTAAATCGTAAAGAAGTTTCTTTATGCTGGGAAATGAATTTTCACTTCTTTGTGGTGCTAACAAAACTGCTTCTAACTAAACCATCATATGAAATATTGCCTATACAATACATTTTCTTTTCTCTTGTGGTTTGCCTATGTAGAATAACTGACCGGGAGGCTTGTTGTGATATAAAATGTATGTCGGAATTTCTTATTAATTCTACTCATATTTGATAAAAGTTAAAAGGGTCAGGCTTTGGAAGAAAATAATTTATCACCATGGAAATAACTGCTGCTGCGCTTTAATTTAAACATACAGTACAGGTGTGATAAATAGTGCAATAAGCATAGTTTCAAATGATGCCCAAAAAAGGGATGTAACATTTTGTTTGCCTCTTATTAAGCTTCAATGCTGTATTCTGGTCAACATTGCGGCGAATGAGGAACACACACACACACACACACACACACACACACACACACACACACACACACACACATATATATATATATATGTGTGTGTGTGTGTGTGTGTTCCTCATTCGCATATATACAATTTACACAAGTACATCAGGGACCATTCAGCATAGCCAATCCACCTATTGCAACACTTTTAGGAGATGATAGACAACCCAAAAGAACTAACACAGACACATTTTAAACTCCATAAACACAAAAAAACCCTGATCTCAGGATCTAATCTGAGACCCTGTACCTACCCTGTGCCACCATGCATTTTTGTGTCAATAAAAAAGGCACTAGAAATATTAAAGTATAGATTTTGATCATGATCAAGGTATTAAGCTGTGCTGTTGTTTTTTTTCTTTCATTGTAAATGCCGAACAATAAAATCATGTCTCATGCCAGCTGAAGGTTTACGTAATTGAGATGAATGAAGCTGAGTTCATTTTCAGATAACTTTAGCAAGAACACAGTCAGACTATTAATGTATGCAAAACTAGCAATTGCATGAAAATCCTCTGTCTGTTGCAAAGTGTTATAGGGGAATTAAATAAATTGAACTAATTGTCATATCCAGAATTGCATGTGCAGGCCTACATAATGATGGCTGGAAAATATCCTCCATTTTCCCAATATCTATCTGAAATGTGCCTGTAGCCAAAACACTATGTTAGAGGAACTTGGACCTTGGTGTGTATTCATGTATTCAGCTTAATTTCCCTGTCCAGCCTGGCTCATAAATTTGATTCATGACTGAAATATATATTTAAAAAAAAAAAGGGTAGTACCAGTTTGGAAGTGGTCACATCATCCTTACATCCAGACGCTGTCAATTTGGATGTAACCATAAATGGTTGTAATTTACTATTAACCACATTTCATTGAAAAGTAGTAATATATTTCATGGGTATTTCAATTCCAGATCTCTGATTAACCAAACAAGAGGTCTTGAGCTAGCATATTTCACTTGCGCGTTTATTTTTAAGTGTTACATGACTTGTGTATGCCAGAAATCTGTGAGCTGCGAGTAATATATGTACAAATCTAAGCAAACCTTTCCTTGAATTTTGCACATATTTTTGTTTACACACTATTAAACGGCTTTAACGTCTTGCAGGAAAAGAAGTGCGAATGAATATATTTGTTTTGGCTGATACTACCTGACTAGTTCATGTTAATGTGGTCTTCCCTGTTTGGTTTATCTTTTATTCACAGTGAAAACACACATCACTGGTCAACCCATGCAGGGTTTAATTGGTTTAAATGGAGAGACGGTGTAGCTTTGTGGAAGTAAATAATTTGGGGAAATAAAGTCTTAGAAAACTCAGTTTCTTAAGACACCTGCCACAGTAACTAGGCTATATAATTTGTATGTATTACTGTATAATTTTTTTTTAGTTTATAAGCCTCTGATTATGCTTGAACTCGGGTAGGCAACAGGTGGCGGGAGAAACAGTGTTCGGGCCCATGTTTGATAGACTGCACATGCGTTATATATGGTTAGGTGTATGTCAGCCTTTCTAAATGGTATAAAAACAAAAAAGAATTGACACAAAAACATGACTCACTGTATTCAGTATAACTGGCTTGTATGTGCTCAATTTAAAAATGGCCTGGTATCTGTAAAAGCTTCTGTAAACTATAGCATCCTCTTTACCTTAACAATTGCCAGTGGGATATTTGGTCCACAGGGTGGCAGAAGTTTGGCTTTAAACCAACACAGATGATGTGGTTGTAGTCAGTAGAAACCCAAGCAAATGTTTTTTTTGGGGTTTTCATTTTAGACGAATGATGCTGTTGAATGTTCGGTGTAGAACCCTACAACAGAGTTTTCCCCTTTCACAAAAGCTTGTAAGTTTATCATAAAAAAATCTATCATAGTGATCAATAAAAAAACAAAACAAGAGAAACTAAAGTGTTTCTGCTAAATAGAGCTAGGTTTAATACATGCTGAACTCTAAAATTATCCAAGTCCACTTTAAGATTTTAGGAGGACAATGTTTTTAAATGTAGTTTTAAATTGGTTTGCACAAATGCTGGGTGTCTGGAGAAATATGGTGTTTAAAGGCACTTATTTACAGAACTGGGAAAGTACATGTAGGGAGAAAAAGTGGAAGGGAACCACATTTTAAATATTGCATCCATGGTTTACCTGTTAGACTACAGTAAGACATGAACATCACTATGAAGTAAAAAGATTGTGTTTGTGTGCATATTAAAAGCCAGGAGAGGATTTTTCTAGACATCAGCAGTTGGAAGTCCTTCATCACCATGAATCCATTACCAACTCATCAGCAGTGGACTCATAGCGTGTGTTATGTGAAGGAAAACATTCTGTCATGGGTGTCTCGCAGTGAAGAAGACAAAGATTTATATTCGTAGCACATCATTAAACAATCTTTTATCAAGTAACTTGAATCAGACTTCAATTAGAGAAAACATGAGGAAGCTATTATATTCATTTTTTATGTTATTAAAGGAAAAGAGTGCATAAAGGAATGACACATTTTAAAATATGTAGATGTATTCCCCCTTTTTTTTTTTTTTTTTTTTTTTTTTTTAAGTGTGCGTGTTGGTAGGGTAGTAGACGATTTTCCCCTCAGGGTGTTGAGAAACTATCATGAAAGCTCTGACACGTTCAGCTCTAATGTGTGCCAGATTCAATCTCCGGCCCATAATATCTACAGTTAATTAATATTCTCCTGCTGGTGACGAGAATTAAGCGTCGTCTATAGCAAGTACAGCGATAAGAACTGAAACTCTGCGTGAGCCGAAAAATGAAGTGTGCCTATGTAAATGCATTAACGTCACATCAGTACAGTACAGTGCAATGTTCTAAAATCAGTACGTGCAAACTTGCTCTTAAAAACAGTGTATGTACGCAAAACGAGGACTCGTTTGATAGGTCAAGCAAATACATGTTGTTTTGTCCTATGTACCCCCGTCACCACTTTTGGTAAATAAAGTCAAGGGTATTGGACAAATGCTTAATTGAATCTCATTAGGCAATAAACTTGGACTGCTTCAAATGTGCTGCGGGATCTCTAAGTCTTTTAAGTCAGTGATGCCTCAGCATGGGAGGTTGAGAGATGCTTATTTGAGGCAGATTTGACAAGTGCTGTATATATCTCATGGAATCAATGCACTTTGACTACATTTTGCTGCTGCATATGGTACATCCAGTTTTGTTAGAACGTGCTTGTTAAAGGAACCGTGTGGAGTGCTACTTTGTGTTAGCGTCCTGTATAATCTCGACTATAGCAGAGCTTTGAATGGGAAATAATATACTATAGTCATTTTAAATTTGAACTGCATGTGGAGGTTGTTTTGGGATACTAGTAATGCATTAGGAAAAAGAAGCCATGCTAGTCTCGGTGTAGTGAACTAGGTATACAGTATAAAGTTATAGATTTGGCATTTGGTCTGGTTATGAACACAATGACGGTATGGAAAGCACATACAGACATAGAACCCAGAACCTCCTGGGTAAGAGTCATGCTGTGTTTTTAATCTTTGATTAAAGTGGTCATGTGTCATAAGAGTTTAGGCCAGCTGAAGCAATTTTTCCTCACAGCGAGTGACTCAGACTTCTCAAGGCTACAATTATAACGTTGCCCTCATTTGATCTTTGCACTTTAACTTCGAGTCTGCAGGAGATTTGAGGTTACAATGATAAACAGCTGAGTATGTGCATGATGGCGGGTTAAGGTTTTAACATTGTACTATTCTTAAGCTCTGGCTAGTGTATACAGTATATGCTAGAATGACGAAGCCTTCTCTCTGTTTCAAAGCAATAAAGTAACCAAAGGCAATAGCACCCCCAAAGGTTCTAAACAAAGATTCGCAGAATCGAATGAAGTGTACGCTAGGATTTTTTGATGTATTTTTTTTCATCCTAGACTGTATATTTAAACAACAGTCAAGCAAAATATTTGCATTGGGGTACATTTTTTTAAAAATCCTGTGTCACTGACAAATCCATAATACTGTATGTCATCAGCAGTGATTGAGAACAATAAAATACAATAACAGCAGCAGAAATCATGAATAAAAAAAAGACCTGAGATTATTTTCTCAATTCTTGCTTTTCGCAAAGTGCCTTTGAAGGAGAAACGAGAAAGAAATAGACTAAGTACACGTTGTCCACTCAGAGTACAAATGACACAAATTGATGGCAGAACAGTAAATTCTGCGGTTTGACTAAAAGTGCTGGCTAACAGCAAGCACAGCTTATTCTGTTGACCGTGCTTACTATTCAGAAGAGACACGGCGTGATTATGCAGTAGTCACAGCATGACTTGAAACAATTGATTTTAAGGGGATAAAAAAGCAATCAGGAATGGTATTGCCTACCTGTTTTCTGTCATTGTGTTCCTGTGCATGAGTGTCCTATAAGGCTCAAATCTAATGGTTTCACAGTAGTAACTGCAAGTCACTGATGGGTAGTAGATCTTTTATTTATTTACTGTATTTATTTTTTGCCTTGTCATACACCTGCAACCCAGTCTGTCCAGGATAGGCCCAGGATTAGGTCTTAGACTATATATGTCTTTTTTTTTTTTCCTAGAAAGTGGTTAGTTGTAAGTTAAATACACAGGCAAGAGGTCACAACCAATTTTATTAAAACAGACTGTGATCAAAATTGTGATCACGTTTATAATGTCACATATATAATATAATATAATATATTAGTGTGTGTGTGTGTGTGTTTTTTTCCCCCTATTTTTTATATATTTATAAAACAAGACCGCTCGTCACTGTTCTTAGCAGCAACAACAATAGAATTATTTAAAATAGAGGTATATTAAACTAAAGATGGGAACTGAACAAAACTTGCACCAATGACTTGTTCTGATGAAGTAGTTTATTCTGTTGTAGACTGTGTAGCTCCTCGAGTTGTCATACAGAGAATAAATACATATTGAGGGCATGTTGAACACGCTTTCTTTCAGGGCAGAAGACTTTTTTTTTTTTTTTGTGCTTAGCGATACAAAAGTATAACACTCTCTTTGCATTGCAGTTTGCAGTGCTGATAATGCCAGGCCAGAGAATAGTTTACACATCGAATTTCCATCATGACTTTTTGACTTTTTCTACATAACTCAATCTGTTTGTGCTAACAACCTAGCCTATTTCAATAAGGCAGTATGAGTCATAAACACCAGATTTACGTGCAGACGCAGAGAGAGAGACAGAGATGCAAACACTGGCATGGATTTATGGATGAAATAGGTCATGTAATGCAACACCAAACTATCTTCATCATCTGTACCACTTATCCTGTACAGGGTCGTGGGGTACACCCTAGACAGGATGCCAGTCCAGTGCTGGGTACTGTGGGTAATTTGAGAATGTCAATCAACCTGTATGTCTTTGGACTGTGGAAGGAAATCGGAGTACTCGGATGAAAAGCACCCAGCACGGGGAGAACATACAAACCGAAGCATGAATTTAACCCTTGACCCTAGAGCTGCGAGGCCACAGTGCTAACCATTACATCACTATGCCACCTGCAACATCAAACTATATCAATATTAACAGTATTGTTGCAACCTATATCTCAGTTAAAAATACATACTGTATACGTACCTTATAAAGTCAGTGTACCACCCAGTACTATGTGACAAGTAATAAATACACCTACATACATACATACATACATACATACAAAGATAGACAGATGTTTTTTTTTTTTTTTCAAACGCTGGCCTAGATTTGGAACTGTTCATGCCCGTGGAGATTTCTGATGAGCTCTATCTATTAAACTAACTCATATTTGGATTGATGGGATCAAACTGACCAAATTTCTGATTAGCCCTTTAAGGAAAGTAAGTAGATTAGATGCAGTGCTTTGCCTCTATTCTGTCAATCTCACAGACCGGTCATACGTAGACATCAGCGTCCTTAATAGCTTAGAGCTCTAACTGAGAACCCATAGCTAATTCAGTAAGTCTCCTGGGATCTCATTTATTAGCATCGCCAGCATTAGTATTTTGAAGCTACTCCCCCTTCCCCAGCCTTTTTAGTGCTGTGAAGTGTATAAAGTTAGCTTCCAGAGCCTCATTTTTTTTTTTTGCAACACAAACCAGGCTTCTGGATCTAATAGACAAGTCACTGTGACTTAGAGTGCAGAGGCAGAGATTTTGCATATTCATGCTACATTATTCAAGCAGTGGTTCCCTAATCCTGCAGTGGAGATGAACCTGTGTAGTTAACTCGGCGTTCCTGTTGATTTTTTTATTTATTTTATTTTTCAGCTTGCAATGCCTGCAATTAACCCGTAGCATCAGCTGACCCATTTTTGCCGTGGTAAGGAGACGACGACGACTCATTACAACGTCGTAAATTCTGATCTGGTGCAGCGTGTGTGCAACAGGGCTCCAAGCTGTTCTGTCATTTTGCAGTAATGGGGAGGTTGTGGAGTTTGGGAGAAGCAGGGAGAAAGATGATGATTGGGTAGTGACAAGGAGTCTTCTGACACCTAATTTAAGAGATTTCAAAGTGACTTTTCCCCCCTCAATTACAGATACAGAGGTAGTACTGTACGTGCCATTATTTTGCGAAATGATGTTGTGAATTTGTCTTCACACTTAATGATTGGCAATTATTTATTCACGGATTTTTGTTTCTTTTACGTTTTAGCTAAAGTGTCTATCTAGGGATGATTGCTGTCTTATTTCACACCCCATGTCTCCATGCAGGCCTTTCTGTGTGTGTTTCTTTTGTCTGTTACTCGCTTGGGGCAGCATTCTGGGTGTATGTATTCTTTTTTCTGTCATTCATTTCTATATTTTTTTCCTCCTCCTGAAACATCATTTATGTCTAGTTTCATGTTTATGGTAATATTTAGTTTTAAGGGCCTCCAAATCAAATTTATTTGTGAAATAATTCATGAACTTATTTTAATTCAAATGTATTCCAGTGCTATGAGACTATTCACAAACACTTTATTTTAAAAACTCCAAGGAGATATTAAGATAATGAGGGCAGTCATTTGTCTGGCACCTAGACGAGGTGATGAGGAAGTGGCCCCGGACTGCTTTTATGTGCACACATTATGCATATCAAATGGTGTCATAGCAACTGGTGAAAGCCTTCATTAAATGGCGATCAAGCCTTTTGTATACTAATAAAGTAGCAAAAACAAAGACCAACCTGTCTGAAATGTTGATTTGTAACTTCCACTTTACGAGCTCAAAACAAAATTTAAAACAATCTATAAATTAGAGTCGAACCCAAACTTTTTATTTTTTATGTGAAGTAGACCGCAAAGAGAATTTATTTTAATGAACTGTTTGGTAATTTGATCCCAAATGTAATCTAATGCATGAGTGCTGCATGTCTTTGTTTTCTGTCCTTATTATTATAGAATTTTAAACCGAGACTGCACTGAATAGGGACTGTTCTGTCTAGTTACACAACAGAGCTCGATTCTGTCTTTCACAAGGTTTTTGTTCCCTTCACACAGATTACAATGCTGAGCACAGGCATCATTGCCAAATCTGAGACGCCCGCATGCACTATTCATCAGCTGGAAATCTGAAAACCGTGGAGAAATGAGACATTTGACTTGACTAGATATGCACTTGTGATATCTGTGTTGTGCTCCAGCATCGCTTGTTGTAGCTACAATATCCTAGTAGCTCCTTCACCTTTAAGCACTGCCAATAAGTAGCATGCAAGGACTTCAAATCTCATATTGCTGTATATTCCAATGGAGTTGTGTTTTTGTGTGTTTTATTGGTCACACAATTTTCTATTCCAGTTGTCCTAACTTCATGCACAGTATATATTCTGATTATATATTTGGATTCTGATTATATATGTATATATATATATATATATATATATATATAATGCTTGTTTTAATGTGTTACTTTTTTGTAGTAACAACTTACACAGTGGCTTGAATGGTTCAGGTTGCAGTATTCGCCAAAATATACAGGACTTAAACTCCGGCATCTCGGACACGCATATGCATTTGCATAGCTCCAGACGCACACCTTCCCAGGAGTGAAAAGAAAGTTGTGTTTTGCAGTTGTTGTTGTTGGAAACGGGTCTCGCGACGAAGGAAAAAGTATTCATAGTTGAGTATTATTTCCGCTCGTATTGAAGCGGTCGTGAACGGGGACCGAGTTTGAAAAAGCTGGCAGAACGATTCCTTCCCACACTCGTCCCATTCCCCCAATGTTACACCACCTGATGCCCACTTGTGTGGAATGTTGAGGGAGAGTGTGTTCAACTGTGAAGATCCACCAAGAACTGTTCCTGCATTACACCAGCAAATCGTCTCCTTTTGCAGGAATCAGCAGCGACCTTTGTCCCGGGAATCCGGGTTGAGAATCTGTGTAAATGATATTTAGGAGAAATAAAGTCAGATATGGCAAGAAGGTAATAAATTATTCGTCTTTTCATTTGAGTACTGTATAGTTTGGTGCGTACTGTATATGCTGAAGTTTTCTTCGAGGACATGTTTATTTAGAATTTTTGGAAGGAATCCTCAGTGTTAGCATTTCCATCAGCCTTACTATAATCTTCTTTTTAATATTAAAGCATATGCCATTATGCTTTATTACTTATTTTACTGAGTAATATTGATAAACATAATACAGTTAATTGTTTTTATGTACAGTATACACTGCCAGTTCGATTTCGACCTCAGGTCTGTGTGCATGGTCCGTCCTCAGTGGGTTTCCTCCGGGTACTCTGATTTTCTCCCGCAGTCCAAAGACATGCAGATTAGGTTAATTGCCGTTTCCAAATTGCCCGTAGTGTGAGTGTGTGTGCCTTGCGATTTGCTTAGGGTGTACCCTGCCTGGACAAGTCTCCCCCCCAATTTTTATTTCCATAATTGTAACTTTTATTCTATTTTCCATAACATCTACTCCCGCACATTCCAAAGACCTTCAATTGGGCTAACGTCAGGACTCCATGGTGGCCAATTCATGTGTGAAAATCATCCTGCATGCTCCTCGAACCACTCCTTCATAATTTGTGCCTGATGAACCTTGTCATTGTTATCCTGGAATGTGCCATCAGGGAAGTAAAAACCTACTGAAGCGATAGCCTGGTCATTCAGAACATTTCAGGTAGTCAGCTGACTTCATGGGTGCATAGTTCCTTTTCACTCTGATCGCCGTGGAACCGTACCCATCACTGTGGAACAGGGTCAATCTGGAATCATCAGACCACAAAAGTATTTTCCATTGCTCCAATGCCTTTAGTCTTTATTCTTCCTAGCAAATTAAAGCCTCATTAACAAGTGGTTTTCTTATTGCCACATAGCTGTTTAGTCCCAATCCTCATCACATTTTGTGTGAAACATGTTTTTTTCCCTGCAACTTTACCAGTTATTTTAGCAATCTCTATAATTCACACCTTTTAGGAAGGCAGTAACATTTTCTTTTCAAAACCACAATATACATTTTCAGACGTGGTTGTTTAAGAAGTGCAAAGAACAAAGGTAATTGCATTAGTGCCGTTGCCAGTCCAGGTTGTTTGCGGCATGGATTCTTATTAAATTTAAACATGCCCTCTGCAAGTTTTGCCTTCTTCTGTAATTTTATCATGCCACAGGGAGATAAGGAGATGCTGTGGGTGAACCGCTGCATTGTACAGCCACAGAACAAATTGGCATCTGTCTATGTTTTTCACCTGCAGAGCTGATTCTCAGACAACACAATGGAATTTTTCACTTTCTTAAATGGAAGCAGCTTCATAGTGACAAATCAGAGTCAGTACTTGCGGTCAAGTTGAAGCAATATATTTGTTGTTTGTGTGTCTCCTATAATGTAAGCTTTATGAGTGTCATAAAAACTGCATTGTTTTACATGCACATAGTATTTTTTACATTGCTTTATGCAAAATATGGTGTGTTTCTGAACAGTCAAGGTCATTGAGGAAGAGAGGATGTGAACCTCTAGGATAATGATCTCCTGAATAAAGGGTAATTGGAGTCATGCATTTCAGTCGTTTTAGCAATTCAATGCTTTGTGTTCCCTGGTGGATCTGAAGTCGACTGCTGAAGCAAGACATGGAAAAAATATAAATGAAGTGAAACTGTTTTGTATATAGAGACTACACAGCGGCACAGCAGGAAACCTTGGCTCCTTAGAGCTTCAGGGTTCTTGGTTTGATCTTGAGCCTGTGTCATTGTCTGTGTGTTCTTTGGTTTTGGCTTTCCCGTCCGAAAAACATTTGGAGTAGGAGAATTGGCAATGATGATTTCATGCTAGGTGGGAGCGAGTGTGTGAATTGTGCGCTGAAATAGACGGGTATCCCATCCAGAATGTATGCCCACCTCATGCCCAGAGTTTTCATGATAGACTCTGGATGCATTGCAACCCTGACCAGGATATATATTTGTTACTGAAGATAAATGAATAAAACATGTTTATACATTGTCTTGCTCTACCTCTTGCATACCAGTTTGGAAAGTATACATTTGTCTATGGCAATGAAGGGAGCAAGGGAGTCATTATTTTGTCATCTCAGCAGCCTTTTTCCCCCTTTTAATTAGCTTGGAGATCTTAGCATTCCAAAATTATTGTTCTTGGAATCTGCTTTGATATAGACACATTTTATTGTACAGTTCTACTTTAAGGTTTACCTCACAGAGATGCATGCAAATAAGTCTGTGTATCAAGTATATCAAAAAGAAACATTAAGTGGTTACTAAACATAAATGAACTGAATTGTTGTAGAAGATGATACATAATAAGGTTAATAATATATAATGGAGGATAATAAATTGTAAGCAATATTTCTACATGCAGTCATTCGGATATAAGACAAAGAAATTTTAATTGTAGAAAAAAGGCAAACATTGCTGTCATTCAAACTTAGTGCAGCACAAAGAATCACAAAGAAATCAAAATCTCAACAATAACCTGTGCAGTTATGTAATCCCAAAGATGCAGTTTATTACAGGTATTGTGTGCATAGTCAGTAATTCATGTGGAGTTTTGTAGGGTATCTGAAGTATACAGAACATGACCTATAGACTCTGTCCCACCAAACCGCCTCATTCAACAGTGCAATCTTTGTTTTAAACTAGTTACATACAACTGCTTTTAGTTCCATTATTTACTTTGAGTCTATATTAAAAAGTATACTACATAAGAGAACTAAATGGTAACGCACCACCGTTACCGCCGTAGAGGTAATCTATGGAGATGCGCGCCTACAGTATATAGGCCTCCAGACTCTGCAGTACACCCGTTATGAGAGTGGATCTACAGTATGTCACTCTGGTATTTAAAAAAAAAAAAAAAAGGGAAAGTCAAAAGAAAAGGGAAAAGCCAAATGAGAGAAAAGAAGTGCTAAAACGAAAAGAAAAAAAAAGAAAATACAAAGAAAAGAAAAGAGGATTAATGTTAAAAAGTGAACGGTGATTTTTGTTGGTTATCAAAGGAAAAGGAATAATCTTTTATTTTCCTTTTCTCGTTAGACGAGATCCGGACGGGAAGAGTCTTCCTGAAAGTGTGCACAATCACTCCCGCAGTCTGCTGCCACCCCGCTCCCCACTAAGCCCTGCACTAGGGCTCATACATAACACACACTGAACTTTACACTGAGCCGCTCATATAATGGGTACAATTAATAGTAAAATATTGTTGTTTAAATCACAATAGCAATATATCACAATAGCAATATGTGCCAAAATAATCGCAGTGTGATTTATTTTTTTTTTTTTTAATCAATGCCCTAAAAAAGGAAAATAAATGAATAAATATATATAATTTAATATGTTCACCAACCAAATCCCTGTATTGCTATGTACTAGTGTATGCAACATCCTCTTTTCAAGAAAACCTTAATTTATAAAGAACTGGGTGGAAATGGCTGTTTTTCTTATTAATGTATTGACGAGAAGACACAGAACATTCCCATCTGTTTAATTTGTGGTGACTTCAACTGCACTGGCAGAATTTTAAGCAACACACACTTAAAATTCATTGCCCAGCAAATTAAACCATCAGCTCCCCAGTCGGAGTTAAATGCACAGAAATGACTCATTTGATGTCCGATTATCCTATAATGCCACATCATAAACAATGGCTCGTGCTCATCACCAGATGTTGCTCCATTTCGCGAGATAACAGGTTCAATCATAGGCAGAAGGTGGCTTACGACGCATGTGTGCCCAGACGGATTTGATTAAAACATGCAATTCCAGAAAAGTCCTGGTCTCCAAATCATTATTTAAAAGCTCTCTCAATTCTAGAGATGCGTCTTCATTATGATAGCAGCTGCTTAGCACCGATAATGCTTGCTCATTTGCCGCCAAGTCCCTCAATTTCCCCGCAACGATAATGCGTATCTTCTGCAGAGGCGTGGATGCTGGGTGCACTATTTTTCCGAATGCTCACAGGATTACAAAGGTTAATCACTAATTTGAGGCTTATTGTTGCTAAATAGTTAAGGGCCTACGTCGACTGCTCTTGCTGGATATAAGCATATAACAGCCTGCCTGTGGATTGGATTTTTTTTGTGGTATTGTGCTGATTGACAGGTGTTTGATGTTTGCAACTTTCCTTCAGCACAGAATTGCTGAAAAGGCACAAAACCCTCAAGAGTTGGTTTCACACTAAAGCACCCCATTTCTTAGACCAGTTTTTGGGTTTGTACACACCAGCCTTAGTATCCATCTAGCCTGATGCAAGTTAAATAAATAATCATATGCGGCTGTATTTTGCGTTTTAGGTATGAATTTTCTAAATTGGAAAAATAAAGAAAATATTGACACATTTCAGAAATGAACACGAACAGAAAGCTCAGTATCATAATTCAGCCGTGACCATTTGTTTAATGTGCAAACAGAAAAGAGTTTTGTTTTTGTTTTGTTTTTTTTCATTCAATGTGCCAAGCTTTAACCAGTAGGCATAAACAGCGTACAAAATCAAATTATTCCTCGAGCCAGTGCTCTTCTTCAGCTGCAGTTCATGTGGCAATCATTAAACGCAATGAAAAATGGCCTTGTTTATGCCGGGAGATGTCTTGGCACTAAATTCTTAGCACTTTGTTTCACAGGTTGTCACATTCTATGTTCCAATACATAGCAGAGCTTGTTATAATGCCAGTCCAGCACTTACACATCTGTTTCTATAATGCGTGAATAAGGAAAAGCCCTGACATGTGCTGCATATGTGTTGATTAGTGTAATCTGGTAGATTGCAGCCTGCTAATAGCAGCCAGAGCCATGTTTAGCAGTAAGCTTTAGCATTAGTGTAGAGTGTAGAGAGCCTGCAGCTGAACCGGAGCTCTTGTTGGACCGTTAGATGAGGCTTGCTTTTATGGTATAAGAGCTATTGCTGGTTCTGTAGAGATGGAAGACGAGTGGATGCAGATGTTTGCCAGCTGTTTTATTCAGTGAGGTAGTACTGCACCGAGAAAAAGACTCACTCTGGGTGTTTGAATGCTGTACATGCTTCAAGTACTCATCTGAGGCTGGAAAATCGAACAAATTATGGACTGTACTTTTCACATAGTAACGGCCAAAATACGCTATCAGTGCTAAAAATCTTTCTCACCTAGGAAAAAAAGTGAATTTTCAGATAGGATCATATAACACCATTTTTCATAATGCTTAATGCTTCTTACCTTCCGATCCTTGCTTCATTTTTCATGAATATGCATACACAGTTATATTTTTATATGGTAAAAAGAAACACATTTGCTGAATGTAATTTCATGCCCTTTTATGTAGTGTACTGTACGAACTTTTTTTTTATTTTATTCAAATCTTTCAATGATCTCATTTGTCATTCAGATGAAACTTGGAAAATTGAGATTTCACATGAAAAGATACAAGACACAAACCTGAAAAAGTTTATTATTCTAAAATGCATAATTGTTAAGATGGTGCAACATGAATTTGACATGATTACGGACACTACAGTTTTTTTGCTATTGAAGATTTATTTGCTTTTTACCAAAATTTTTTTAAATTAAGCAATGATTTTTACAGGTCATATGCTTCTAGACCAATTTTAGTATCAATACTCATAAAGAAATATGAATAATTAACATTTTAAATTATTATAGTTTGAAGCGAGACAGTATAACTCTGAAAATGGCAATTTTTGGGGCACATATTAAATCATCTCTCAAACGACTAAAGTTGCCAACATAAAGTTTTTAGGGAGGCAAGATTGGTCATGTTGCATAAACTTCAGAAGTATCGTCTTTGGCGCACACATTTACTGTATTTGATATACTGTGTGTGTATGTATGTGTATAATATATATATATATATATATATATATATATATATACTGTACTGTACTGTATAATATCAAACTAATTTTAATATTACTTAAAAATAACCTGAGTAAATACAAAGTGCAGTTTTTAAATGATGATTGTATTTATTAAAGGAAAAAAAGCTGTCCAAACCTACTTGGCCGTTTAAAAAGAAATAAAATAATTACCCCCTAAACCTAATAACTGTTTGTGCCACCCTTGGCGGTAATATCTGTTTAGTGATAACTAGCAATGAGTCATTTACATCACTGTGGAGGAATTTTGGCCCACCTTTTTATGCAGAATTGTTTTAATTCAGGCATGTGAGAGGGCTTTTGAGCATGAACAGCCTGTTTAAGGGTCTCGATTGGCTTTAAGTCCGGACTGATTGGGCCCCTGCAAAACCATCATTTTTTTTTTTCTCATTCAGAGGTGGACCTGCTTGTGTGTGTATGTATGTGTTTATGTATGTCTGAGCTTAGAACGAATCATTAATGGCAGAGCTCAGGGCAAAATGTTCACATATCACTTCAGAGATTTAGAAATAATACAGGCTTTAAACATCAGGTTGTGCTCTAAAGCATTTTGTCTTGTAAATCAGAGCTTGCAAGTGTATACAGTATGCATGAAAGTCCAACTAGCCAATCAGGTTTCAACCTCAGATGGAGTGTGGTTGTGGATAGAGTGCTGAGGCAGAGACTGGGTCTAGACCAGATGTAACCAGAATCCTTCCTCTTGTTCGTAACCCCTTTATAGCTTCCTTGCTTGCTATTCTTCCCTTCAGTGTCATTTTGAGAAATTTCTATCAGCAGGAACCAGCCATGCTCATTAAAAGCTCATGAAAACACCAAGTGCTGTCACAGTGTGCTGCTTTTGGAAAGCATTCTCCTGTCTTTGGGGAGGGGTTTTCTGGCAGAGACTAAATAGATCACACTTATCCTCTTTTATAAATGCATAAGCATAGACCGTCACTCAGTCAATTGTTTTTTATTTATTTATTTATTTATTTTTTTATACTGTGCTTGTAAAATAGTCCCAGCTCATATCTCAGCGAGCTGAATGTGGGAGGCCTGGCTGAAAAAAAACATGCATTATAGTGGCAGCTGGGCTGTTACGTGTGATAAATTGTAGTCTTCGGTTGAGGAGAATGTGAGCTGCTAGTCTGTATATTGGCATCAGCCGAGCATGGCAGGGCTGTGTTGGAGCAAGGAACCCGCCTCCTTCCTGACCTTTAACCTCCCCCCACATCTCTGACAGAGTAGTGATGAATCTGCATGCATTTCATTAAATAAAGAGTCGTTAGTCCATGACTCTCACACACACACAAGCACACACTTTCAAGAACAAGGCACACTTGGTGTCGTAGAAGCCTTACTATAGTGCTGTTTAACAGCAAATGGGGAGAGGTCACAAATTTACTCTTTAAGTCTGGTATTTTCTGTATGTACCCAACATGTGTGTATATATGTGTGTGTGTGTGTGTGTGTGTGTGTGTGTTCTGATCTAGATCTCTACCTATTCCAGGAATAGTGTTTAGAAGGGGGGATTTCAACCATGATGGAGCACCAGCGCACCATGCACACACTTATTTACACATTTGCTAACAATTTAAGATAGACAGTCTGGCTAGCTGTATGCTTTACAAAGTGGAAAAAATGTAAGAATCCAGAAGAAAGCCAAACATCATGGGTAATGATGATGCAAATCCAAAGCTTGGGTTGCTCCCTGTATGAGGTTAAGGTTTATATGTTTTCCCTAAATCTTTTACATTCTACTTCAGTGTTGGTCATTTGCAATGACAAATTGTACGACTGATGTAGAATAACACAAGGTTGTATACTATAGGTTACATAATTGTCATTTGTACTACTGTATAACACTTGCAACTTGGTAATACCAGATTGGTTTCAGTTAAAGTAGTTGTTGGTCTTTTGGCTGCTCCTGGCAAGGGGTCACCACAGCGGACCATCCGCTCCGCACATACGAGCTTCCTGACGCAACCCTCCCCTTTTATCCGGGCTTGGGACCAAGCCGGTGGCTGGGGTTCGGTGACTGGCTGGGAATCGAACCCGGGCCTTTCTCATGGCAGGCGAAACACCTAACACTGAGCCACCAGTGCCCTGGTTTTTTGTTAAAGAAGTATCACCCCTAATTTCAATTTAAATCTGAGACCAACAAGTCAGGATAATGAGTCAGCATAGGGCATTGGGCCCTGTTAGGTTTTTACCCTGCCATGAGGAAGGCCCGGGTTTGATTCCCACCCAATGCCCAAATCCCAGTCTCTGAATGTTGTGCTGAATGTTGTGCTGGAAAAAATGGGAGGGCTGCGTCAGGAAGGGCATCCAAGTTGTGTGTGCTGATCGGATCATCTTTCAGCGACCCCTCAATGGGAGCAGATGAAAGTACAACAGTCGGTGTGTTTCAAGTGTGTTATATATGCCCTTGGGCATATAGTTACTTAAACTAGCTAGCTTAGCAAAACCATCTTAAAATAGGTTTTGTTCACTGTGTGAGAGAAAAAAAAAGAAAACTGTGCTGGAAAGATCTTAAAAAAAAAAAAAAAAGGTACAAAGCATATCACTTTTGCTTGTGGCGTTGCCAATCTTTGAATAGTCTTTGATTCCATCTTTTCTTTTAATCCCAATGCTGTGCCATTTCTGAAAAAGCCCACTCTGTTACCTCTGCTCCATCTTTATCTTCTTTTGAAAGATTTTAAAGCTTTGGATCATACTTTCATAACCTCACACTTTATTGGCATCTCTAGTAAATCTATAAATAAATTACACTGACTGCAGATCTCTTCGCTACAAGCTGCTGCTCAGTGCATTTAAAGCACTGCAGTCTCTCCACTCCATTTCTCACAGAGCTTATCTATTCTTACACTCACATACTGTATGCGCTAGTCCTCTGGTGGTCCACATGGGGGCAAGTAAGTCGCACTGACTTTGGCCACTAGACTAGAGAAAATCATTGACCTGTCCCCTTCATATTGCACTTCTTTTCGTTGGCCCTATCATCTAGTAACCTTTTAAGTTAAGTTTTTTTTTGCTCTGTTTTTTATAAAAAGGGAAAGTTTAGAAAAGTTCTTCAAACCAGTTTTAGACTGTGCGGCTAAGGCGCTAGATTGTTAATTTGGGATCTGAAGATCCAGGTTCAAGCCCCATTGTTGGTGGGTTGCCAGCCCGCCTACTACCCAGCCACTGCATGCAGTGCCAGCCCAAGTCCGGATAAAATGGGAGGGTTGTGTCAGGAAAGGCATCTGGCGTAAAACCTGTGCCAAGTTGTTTGCGGATTCCTTGACGGGCCGAAAAGCAGCCGAAAGAAGGTCTTAGTTACAGCAATCCTGACACTGATTGAGATCCCAATAACATCTTTGCTGAACTTTATTACGGACTGCGATGATATTCTCAGCATCAGATTATACGGAGATAATCTAATGATAAACCTTTGATTAAAGAAAATTACTGCATTCTGTTTGTCACTTCTTTGTTTTTGAAGCCCCGAATCATCAGACATGTTAATGAAAACATTTCTCAGACTGTCCTGACTTTGTTGGTGGCTGTCTCACCCTCTAATCAGCCTCCAGTGAGCAGAGCTAAAGACAAAAACTAAAGAATTCTTTGTGATAGATGTTCATCTAGCTACATTAGATGTGCAATAGCTACATTATTATACACTGATCAGCCATGACATTAAAATCTTAAAACATTATGGCCAATATTCTTTGGGTTCTCCTTGTGCCACCAAAACAGCACTGATCCCTCAAGGCATGACTCCACAAGACCTCTGAAGGTGTGCTCTTGTATCTGCCATCATGACATTTAGCAGCAGATCCAGTAAATGCTTTAAATTTCAAGGTGTGGCCTCCATGGATCAGACTTGTTTGTCTGGCGCTTTCCAGGGATGCTTGATCCGATTGAGATTTGTGGAATTTGAAAGCCAGAAAAGCCTTGAACTCTTTGCCTGCTAAGCCCCATACGCAGCAAGCTATGATTGGTCTTCTGATATCTTTCTATCATAGCCAGTATTAAAGCAAGGCATTTGTGGCTTTTCTATGGGATCTAGCCTTTTCAACCAACGGGCATAAATGAGCCTTGGGGGCACATGATCCTGTCACTAAATTACTGCTACAGTATATAATTGATTATCAATGTTATTGTCGTGTTTAGCTGTGGTTGGTTGATGTATTATTTCTAGACACTTGGGTGGGAATTTGTGCTACTCTCCACTTCTTTAAAATTTCTATGCTTAGATTAGACTACATCACACTCAGGCATTTCTTCAGGCTGCCAGCCCAAATCCGATTTTTGGAATATCAGGATTGGAATCAGTTTGGAATCGGATTGCTTTCATGTAGTCTGAACGGTAAAAAAAAACACATTGAATATGATTGCAACTCCGATATGATCCACATTCAGAGGGGGGTTGAAATCAGATTCAGTTTTTAAAAGTCGAGATGTCAAAGTATGTTATACAGATGGTATTCAAGTGGTATTCTGGTTTTACCGCCATGCCTCACGGTGGCAGCATTTGGGTTTGTGCGTTTGCTGGCTTTTACCGCTGAGTGGCGCTATATAACTATAGACTGAAGCCTCGGGCACCAGTTCATTCTCTCATGGATTAATGAGCCGCAGCTCCTTTAGAGCTGCACGTAGTAGCGGATAAAATCAAGTGAAACGTTGTCGTTAAATGAATTCATAATCACAGTATTAAAATTACAGTACAAATGTGGAATTTAAATGAAATCCTATTAGGATCGAATTTAAGCAAAGTAAATGTTAACACCGTGAGCCTTTAGATTTTATTATGTGTAATAAGACTCTACTTTATTTAAGTGCACGCACAATGACGACAAAACGTTATGAGCTGTTGTTTGTGCTGTTTTCTTTAATAATAACAATAGAGCGATAGAAACAGAGAGTCTGTCTAAACAAAAATAATTGCAGCCGTTTTGCAAAATGTCCCTTTGCGCCACCTGGCGGTCATTTCACAAATTACTTTGAATTGCGATTGATTTATTTTGGCTGTTGCCGTTTGGCCGCAACAGATTCCCCTTGAGTAACCACTGTAGACATAAACCTGTATTGTGGTTTGTTATTTGGTTATTTGCTAGAATCCAGCCAGTGTGTTTTAGCAGACCGCACATATAACAGCTTGGGTAGAACATTCAGTCAGTCAGTCAGGCTGTGCTGAACATTCAATCAGTATGTCATTTGTTATAGGCTGTTAATGGGAGCCACTTCATCAGGAACCCTTAGCGTTATTTCTAAAGTGAAGTGAAAAACCTGGTAGATCAAGAACAACATCCAAGATATTCTTACTGTATGTACGGAAAGCTGTTTGAGAAAAATGAGTTACATTTTTGTGTATGTGTGAGAAATACTGTTTCATGTTCATTTCAGTGCCTTTGCTGTAGTCTGTAGCTTGTTAGCAAACTTGTCATTTAAGATCATATCATATGATATGTTCTGAGGTGAACTTGATAAAACAAGCTTTAGCGATGTTCTGAAGGTGACTTTGTGAAAGCGTGAATAAGATGCTGCTTATGTAACCATCTCAACCTGACCCGATCCGGCCTGATCCGAATGAATTTGCAATGGAAATGAGAGGGGATGTAAACCTTTGATAATCTATTCAACAGGTAAATCATTACTGTACCATGTAAATACTTGATCTGATTGCTTCCCTTTTGCTGCATGTTTGCCCCAAGTGATTTGGGAAGTCTCCGGGAAAAAAATTTGCTTCTGTCTCTGGCTGGCAACCTTCAAAAGGACCAACTCTGTCCCAGCAGTCTTTACTTTTATCCACTGTACTCTGACTGAGAGGGACTTATTGGCTCGCCATTTCAAATTCAAATTTTACACAGTATGATATGAAGTGAAATGCTTATACGACTGCTGGTGACCTCAAGATTCAAAAGGAAATTTTTAGTGTGAAAAAAAAAAAATTACAAATTAGAAATATAATAAATATGTAAATAAACGATAGATGTAAAGGACCTTTAAATTTACATAATGTACACCAATAAAAACTATGAAAATAAAACACTGGAATAAAAAATAGAAATATAGAAATAAATAAAAATATAAACAAAAACAAACAAAAAAAAAATCATACCTACAATAGTAAAGGATCTAACCAATCATAGATGAGACTGAATTTTTGCAACTAATCAACATACAGCAGAAGGCAGGATTTGTTGGAAAAGATGGGAAGTTAAAACTCCTCTTTATCATCATGTCTTCAGCAGATTAAAGATTTCCCAATAGGCAGAACCAATTTGCACTTATGAAAGAAAAAGATCATATTTAAATTACATGCTTTGAGCGAGCAAACAATACCTTATCAGATCAGCATCCATGTAAACAGCTAAGCTGAAACCTCTAATCAGAATTATTTCAATCGGAATAAAGAATATTGTTTATGTAAATGTAGCTACTGTAATTCTGTTATTGTTATCCCTCACCCGGATCATGTGATCGAAAACTATTGATTTAAAGATTAAAAAGCTTTAAAAGCATGACAGATATTTCATGAGATTACTATAAAAGACATCTTTCTGTTCATGATGACTATAAATTCCAGTATTAAGAAGCCTAGCAAGAAATGATGGGATTCCAAATACAGTGTTTGTATTCCTGTACAATCCCACTTATTGTTGAATGCACAAAAGGTGGAATGAGCTTCATACTAAATGGCATGTACTGATCGACATCTTGCATTTTATACTTCTATATACTTAAAAAATGCTATTTATAGCTAATTGGCTCCAAGCAGGTTGAGGCACTTTGCGCTTTTCCTCAGTCTATTTTGCTTCCCTGTGCATCGCGAGCAGCAGTTTGAAAAGATGCAGAAGTTGGTTTCATGTCTCGGAAAACCACGTTTAACCCAGACTGGGCTAGTGGGTGGGAATTGGCAAGACCAAATTGGGAAGAGAATGTCAGTTCTGACAGAAGCATCATAGTCTTTGCATTCTTTTCATCTTAACATCAAAACTAAAGCTTCATTCCGTCACTGTGTTCCTGGAACTGTACGTACCTTTAACAAGGTTCATCTGCTTTGATTTTGGATCGTATTCTTCTTCAACTCGCTTGGAATAGTGACAGTTTTATTTATTTTGAAACACACAAGGTTCATCATAAATATTGGAATAAAATCTCTTCTGCTCCGGTTGTGACGTGTCTCATAATGAAATCATTCATCCTCTCATGCTGCTTATAACACATCTGCTCCTGACCTTATTCTCCACTGGGTAGATCTGTATAGACAGAAAGTGAAGGAGAGTGATGGATCGTTTCCATCTGTTGTTTGATTAGGCATTTCCCCTTTGAGGATATTTCTATTGTTGCCATTGTGTCCATGCTCATCGCCACCTCCC
>JAOVVA010000041.1:21320196-21336383 GCA_028565275.1 Leiocassis micropogon | reverse complement strand
AGAAAATAAATCACTAAACAAAAACAAAGAAATTTGCAAGTGACCCCAAACTTTTGAACGGTAGTGTATATAAAATAAAATCAGCACCAATACTGTTTTGGCTGTAAGCATTATCAATATTTCAGATTTATCTTTTTCTAAACTCTCTGCATGGGTATAATCTGCTAAAGTTTCATCCATATTCTTCCAGTCCATACCCTTAAATATTTTATTTTATTTCACTGGGTTTCAGTTAGAGGTGCATGTTATGATCGAAAAGAGCAAACATTCCTATTATAGCTGCACACTCATTGCAGTATTCTAAAAGATATTTGTGGAATTGTCCTGTGTAAAGGTTTAGATTAACCTGAAATAATTTGACCAAAGTTAATAGCGTATTCTGAAACACACAATAATAAAATTATTGGTAAAACACCTATAAAACATGTCCGGAACCTCAAAGATCAGTCTGGTAAAAAATGAGTCTATTTAATCCATCTAACCTGGAATGCTATATTTTATTCATAGTTAGAATTTTGCAATATTCAATATTTATATTCATCTTTTAGATTCATAGTTAAAATTTACCATGGAGCATAAAACTGATGTTTTACATGAATAATTATCTTGATGTATCAGAATGAATTAAAAAACATCAGCTAGAAAATATCTTTATATATTACATGGTGCAGCCTCAATTTTTGCATGCATATGCTGTTATACAATTTTAAACATTTAAAATCAATCATGGCAACCATGCACCAAAAATCTTGTAATACATTTGTCCTTTTAATATTTTCTGAATACATTTCTACACACTATACAACAGGTACCTTTTTCAGCAAAACATCAGTATCTGCTCTTTAAGAACGTTCCAAATAATAGATTCCCTATAGCGATCTAGAAGCGTTAACCATCCAAAGAACCTTCAAGGAACCTTTTTTGTAAGCATGTATGATTCTATCGTGAAGAAATTTGAAACTTTTGAGGCTCCTTTTAATCAAGTTTGTGGTTGCATAAACCTCATCTACCTTTTTTCCATAATTGAGCAATAACCAGCAGCTACTGCACCGAGAGTGAAAAAGTGAAATAAGATTAGCACTGCTGAGCTGCTTGTGTGCCTTTGATGATGTAGAGGCTGGCTGCAGCACCACTTGACCTCATCTCGGGTTAGTACACACTGTGACCCACAGATGGCTCGTTCTGTAGCTTACTGTAGTCCTTCACACAGCTGTTCAGTTTCACTTCCAATCTCATGCTTTTGATTTCAGAACAGTTATTGTGAAATATGAGGCTTGAAGGCAATTTAATGAAATCATGTTTGGATCTGCAGTCAGGAGAGTACGCATGCCATGGACATATCTGTTTGCTTTTCCTTAGGGTTGATATTAGATCTTTTCTTTAAAAAATAAGAATGGAAGGTTTTTAATAAGATCTTTTTTAAAGGGTAAAATGTTTATAATTCATATTTTACTGTACACAAAACTGTTACAGTCAAATGCATGTGTTTATTGTTGAACAAAAGTAACTTTTACTGATAAAGCATATAAAGAAATATAATAATTCACTGATACTGTATACACACACACATATATATATCATGCCATTTGTTCTGTGGTCAGAAGTTTGATAGTTCGAACCCTGATTATACCACAGCGGTCTGTAGCCGAGGCAGCAAATTGGTCGTGCTTTATGGGTTGGAGAGATGACATTCTATTACAGCAACTCTAGCCAGTTGTGTGCTTATGTACGAGGGTGAGTCAAAAATTGTCCGCACTTCCCGTTCAAGGCTGCTGTCTCCTCACTGCTGTGCAGGTGTGAACATGTTACTTCAGTTCATTTGTATCTGTGGTGATATAAAAAATGGACGCTCCGCTTGTGATTTGCACAAAAAAAGATCAGCGTGCAGTAAATAGTTTTTTGTTGTCTGAGGGTGTACCCGACACCGAAACAACTCGGGGAAGAGCATAAACAGAAGCTATGGATATCTGCATAAAAATAAAATTTGGTAGGTGGAAAAAAATTGTTTGAGGTAGTTAAAGCATCCTCCCTATAGTCCTGATCTTGCTCCATTGGAGCCTTTCACCTGTTTGGTCCCTTGAAATCAGCCCTACGGGGATGAAGGTTCACTTCTGACGAAGAAGTGAAGACAGCGGTGCATTCGTGGCTCACAGCTCAGTTTTAAACATTTTTTTTTTATGAGGGAATACGAAAGCTTGTTGACAAGTGAAGAAAGTTTATCGAAAAGCAAGGAGATTATGTCTTTTCTACATATTAGTTAAAATTAACGTGATACTGTAGCTCTTGGTTGGTTAATGTCCTATGATCTGGGAGAAATCTTGTGAAGAGATCTTTTGTTTTTGTTTAACTTTTTACTAGAAGTGGCATTAATACTATTACATATCAATACTTATTCTAATGCAATTTAGTCTGTTCATAGATCTGTTAGTGAAACTGTTCAGCGGTGTGAATTTCGCTTGCTTTTGTTCCCATTAATAAGAAATGACTTGGCTTTGTTGTGTAGAAACCGGTGCTCTAATCAATTTACTCTTAGCATGAGAAGAAACTGTGCACCAGGCAAAGCTGAGGCAATCCCAGGCTCTGTGTGTTTGTGGTCAGACCTGTAGATGGCTAGGCTGCTCCTGCCAGACCTGCATGAGTCATCTGAGTCAAGCCTGAATCACAGCTACTGTGTTTTCCTACCTCAAGCCTGCACATGACTGAGACTAATCTACTCCTATTACCATATTTATCAAGGATTGTCATGCATTTAAAATAAGTCTGTCCTTAGGTTTATGCTTTGGGAAATAAAATGTTGGTTGACGATGGCTTGACCACTGGAGTGTTTTGTATTCTTGAAAATGCATTTCATGCTTCAGGAGCAGCTCATGTTATCTGTGCTAGACAAGGGGGAAATTAATTATATTATAAGTTGGAATATGCTAATTTATTTTTCTTTGTAAAATTTAATTGTTCTTAAACTTTAATTTCGATACAATTGATTTTTGGTGTTTCAAAATCCACACTGGCGCAACGAAAAGTTGAGAACTCAAAACAGTAAGGGGATGTGATGGAATAGATTTTTTGAGTATTCTCAATTTAAAATCATAGCCATTGATACTGTGTTAAGTTGGAAGGCTACTTGTTAAATGATCATCTAACTCAAATTCTTTGATTTAGCCAACTTGAATAGTTTTTGTTAACATTACTTAACTTCTCATTGTTAGTCACAAATAAGAACAATTTCAGATAATTCTTTTGTCAGCAACACTATTCGCCCACACAAATTTACACCCATGATTGGCTAGTGTTGCGATGATCAGCGTGAAAATGCAAATATACCACCCAGTGCCGGGATTAGAACTTACACTCTCCAAATGAGAATGCAAATGCTTTTGTTTCACCACAGTTTTCCATGAACCACAAAATTATTTAGGTTGGCCGAGCTTAAGTCGAGAAATCATGCTGTCTTCATATTTTGAGTTTTCTCAGCTTTGATTTTATAATGTATAGAATGCGTGCATTTTAATGAAGGAGAACAATTTAGCAACAAGCTGAGCTTCAGTAAATAAACGAGTCAATAGTAAATGGAACGTAAGCCACTTCATGTGATCCATCAGGCTATGATTGTGGTCTCCAAATACTGGTCTGTCTCAGAAGTGCACTTGATTCTCACCTTAGATGGAATCACTCATCCACACCGACAAACAAGATTAGGGAGAAAGCTTGAATTTAATAGCTGTATAATGAAAAGGTCATGGCTATGAATAGCAAGGAATGGAGAGTAAGAGCATAAAAGACTATTTTGTTGAAGATAAAAAGTAAATGGCATAAATGTCACCATTTGAAAGTATGCAAATTAAATTGTAATAGCATTTTTAGTAGTGCTTCCTACTTGAATGTGGCGTTAGGTTAAATATTTATTTGTGATCGGAATCATTTGGCATAATTTGTGCCTGCGTTTCAGTAACTACATATATGTTATACGTTTAATAACTAAGTATAAGTTGCATTTTTACTTAAGTTGCTTTGTTATTGTTTCTGAGTTTTGGACCTCTTCTGGTACAGCTTGAAATTTCTTGGTCCCTTAATTATTATAGGCTGCCCAGACCCTGAGGCAACCAAGCTGTCAAACAGGATAATACTCCCCTCACCACGCTCCACAGCTGAGCTATTTGATACAGGTAGACTGTATCAGACGGTACAGGTAGACAGTAATGTGTTTTCTCCAAATGTGTGGATTTAACAAAGAATCAAGTATGGTTTAATAGAGATGTATAGTAAAAACATAACAAAAAACTATAATTACTCAACATACTCTCCATCACAAGAAATGCATTTGCGTCATTGTTGAACCCTCAAATCCTTTTAAATTCCCTTTTGTCACAACGGTTGGTCTCCCCCTGCTTGGTTTGTCTTCAGTGCTGGCTTCCCCTTCTTTAAACTTCTTCATCCATCTGTGCACAATGCTCTTGTCAGGGGAGTCATCTCCATAAACCTTCTGTACACACAGTACAGTGGGAGACCATGAACTGTGACAAAGGGGATTTTAAACAAGGATTCGAGAGTTGGGTCCAACGTTGGTGATAATACAGTTATTAAAAACAAATTGTGCCTACTTGTGCATTATTTTTAGTACAGCCCTCATATTATTATTATTATTATTATTATTATTATTATTATCATTATTCATTCAATTTCTATGCTGCTTATCCTGTAGAGGGTTGCAGGAGGCCATCTTCCGGTACAACGACCATACATCTATAGACACGCAATTTGGGAACACCAGTTAAACTAATCTGCATGTCTTTGGACTTTGGGAGGAAACGGGAATACCCGGAGGAACCCCACCAAGTACAGGGAGAACATGCAAGCAACGAATGACCCAAGGTGGGAATCGAACCCTGTACTTTGTAGTACTTTGTTGGAGTAATTGGATTACTTTTTTTGATGTAATGAGTAATCCAACGCGCTAGGTCCGCCATTTAAGTACTCGGTTATCTAGTTATTTTTTCAAAAATGTAATCCGTTATTCAGACAATTTATGTCATCTGTAAGCCAGACAGCAATGATTCCCAATCCGTTCTGCTATTCCTGCTTTTATACGGTTTGACTATGCTAGGACCGACGCACGGAAAGAGGGAAACCTAATCATAGCGCCAAAACTCGCGGTGAATCATGATGAACCGTACTTACTGTACGGCCACCGCGCGAAACCGTGTAGGTGAGATACGGGTATTAGTAGTTAACAGATTATGGGCCAAACTTCGAGTTTCACAATATACAGTACTGTGTAACCGTCTTAGGCACATGCAAATAAATGCTGTCGAGCAAGAATGTCTTCAGAAACATCTTAAAGCCCAGTAAACAGTAATTGATGAAAGTCAGTATTTGGTGTGTCAACGCTCATAGGGCCTTTAAGTCTCAGGTACAGTTTGTGTAGATTTATAAGAACATTAGCTATTACGTTTTACTAAGAATCCTGCAGAACCACCCACAGCTCTTGTGAGGTCTTTTTTTGCATTCAAAACACAGCAGATTCCGTTTTTTGTCTAAAAAGTGGTCGCCTCTATAACATGCTGCTGCTTTTCTGGCATACTAATATTTTTCTCGAACTTTTAATTTTGTTGTGAAATACTGATGTTTTGAAAATCAGAATTGATTTTGTACTGATTCAATAATAAAGTCATAGTTTTCATAATAAAATGAAAACAATATATAACAAAAATTCAACACCGAAGCTTGTACTAAAAACACAGGATGCATAAGAGGTTTGCACACTAATGTACCTTAAACTATTTGTTTAAAAGATGCAGTGCATAAAATGTTCTTTTTTCTCCTTTGGAGAGCTCAGAGGAAACCCATATGGGCATGACGGAGAGGGACATGCAAAACTCTGTCCAGATGGTAACCTGAGCTCAGGATTGAGCCTGGCAGCCTGGAGTCAGTCTCAAGGATGAACTGTGCCATCCATATGAGCTTGGGAAATAAAAATGTCACATTTTAAATATCCTTGTGCAACAATCCAGTAATGATGAATTTATTTCCCTATCAACATTTTTGACATTATGGTTTTATATTGTATTTAACATTTTCTGTGGTTACATAAGGGCTTAGTCTCTTTCATGTCATTTTGGTAAAGAGGGCAAAATTTAGGTGGTTGTATACATGTGGTACATCAAAAAAGTTAAGTTTTTTATTTTATTTTATATTTGTTTATACTATTCTAACTAGGTGACACTCTGATAGCACCCTTAGTCTGTTATAGCACCTTATTCACAAGAAAATCTGACTATAAATTTCAAATCAATGCAGAAATCCAAATAATTCCAAAGATTTTACAATAGATTTCTCCCATGTCTGGCCTCTTTGAGTAATCGCCACAGCTATTTTATTAAAGTTACTAAGATTGCACCATTTGGATTTAAATTAATTTTAAAGTCTAAATTATGCAATCAAGGGAAATGAGTAATTAATTGTGTCAGAGTCTTTGTCTCTCTCTCTCTCTTTCTCTATCTCTCTCTCACACACACACACACACACACACACACACGACTCTTTTTTTTTTTTTTTTTTTCCCCTCTTCCACACTCTCTCCGACACACACACACACACACACACACACACACACACATGCACACACGCGCACACACACACTGGCCAGAGGTGGGATCCCATTATCGTTGAGGCTTTTACAAACGGCATAGTTAATTAAAAGTTGAACCGATTGGGCTTCTTACATTGGAGCCAATTATGTCTAGAAGCAGTAACTATTTCATGGCTCTCTGAGGAAACACTTTTGCTCTCACCTTTCAGTCCAAGTCGCAGAAGTAGAGAAGAGTAGAAGCGCATGTAGAGGGCCTTCCGAAATCCTGGAATGAAGAATTTGCTAGCGAAAATATAACACGCGCTCAATAATTTGATTTTAGAAAGCAATTTTCCGCTGTGGCTCATCTCTCCTTTCAGAGGTGCAAACATTCTGGCCTGTACCGCTAGCACTAATTGTGGCTGATGCAGGAGCTGTAATGCAGTAATGCCTTTTCCCAAGAAACAAGATTGGGCCTTTCTCGAAAGATAAGAAAAGAAAAGAACAAATTAACGGAAATACAATTGTTATCCAGTTTCTTTATTTAAAGAAGTTTGAACTCTACCGATTTAACAGTTTGAGAACGGTTTAAGCTAAAAGTGGTATTTGTTTAGCTACATTATGCTGTCTGAGCACTAGGAAACTTTAATTATATGCGCATCATCACTGAGGAAACAGGAAGCGCAGAGAAGACAAAGATGCAAAATAATTATATGGTTGTTAGAAAACGAAAAGAGTAGGAGAGCGCGGGTACGGGGAATAAAAGCAGGGGCGGGTGTATACAGTATAAATAGCGTTAATGTCTAGTTTTCACAATGTAAAGTGACATTATCTGTCAGCATAGCCTAGATTAAGCGTACCATTTAAAACTGAGGTCTCAAAGTTCTAAAACAACTTACAGGAGCCAGAATTTATCATAGGAAATATCTATTTTTAAATCACTTCTGCCTCTTACGGTTGATCTCGCTGTGTTCCGAGCACAAGGTACTGGTTGTGGTGTTTGATTTATGTATCTTTTGTTTGAGGTTCAGCGGTCAAGACTGAACCCAACACTAAGAGGATCGATTGTTGGACTGACAGGAAATGATTGGTAAAGCCCTCACAGATCAATACCGTGTCTCAGGTTTCCTCTCCGTCTCCTCGCCTCCTCCTCCTCCTGCGGCTTTGTCGAACACATTTTCGGCTCGAGAGCCGAAATCAAATACAGCTCCTTTTTACTCGAAGCATTCTTAATGTTTAGGCGATGTTTGGAGCTGCATATTAAAGCCTTACGTGTCCCAAAGTGACCCCTAGACGCCGGAATTAAAGAATAGGCTGAACACAAATTTGCATACGTCTTTGTTTTCAGCTCACCTGTCATTCCAAAAAAGGCTTCTTTTGCCTGTCTAATTAGCTATTCCGCTGCAGTGTGTGTTCATCATAAAGTAGCCAGAGAACCATGGGTAATAAAAATGTGTTATTGGGAAGGCAACCTCTATTGCTCTTATCTCCTATAAAAACTTCAGTCTCTTTTACAGGGCCATGAAGGTAGGTTTGCACTGCAGGAAGGGGTGAAGATGACATGACTGATGCATGCAGATACTGAAATGAGCGTGATAGAGGAAAGGACCAGGGAGCCAAGTTTGCTTGATAAGTTCTTGTTGCATCTGAAAGATTTGATTTTAAAACCTTGTGATATGATTAACATTTTTTTTTTGTGATTCCTGGATTATGAGTCAAATTAAATTAAATTCCTTTCAGTCACCCATCATTGTCTTCAGAGGACACTTTTATATATTGTATATTATTTCTGAAATATTACTATAATAGAAGGCAAAAATTGATTTATTACATGTTGCAACAAGCAGAAAGAAAGCAATGAAACGCCACTCGACGTTAATAAAATATCATCCCCAAAAATCTAATATTATATAGATTGTGGATGATGGTGATTTAAAACTGTGCAGCACATTTTGAAGTATAATTCAAATACTTGTTAATTTATCAATTTGACTACCTGATATGAAACATACAGTCCCCGGCCACATTATAACGAACAGTCAAGCAATTTCCAATCAGCCAATCATGTGGCAGCATCACCGTACATAGCATCATGTGAATATGAAACATGAGAATGAGGGGAAAATGTGATCCCAGTGACTTTGAACATGACATGGTTGTCGGTGTCAGATGGCCTGCTTTGAATATTTTAGAAACTATTGATCTGAGATATTCTCACACAACAGTTTACACTGAACTATGCAAAGCACACATACACAGTGAGCACCATTTTCATCCAGTTCTGCTGACGCTAGCAATCACCTAGTTGATGAGAGAGGGCAGACAGAACTCCTGAAAACAATCTTTACAACCACGGTCAGTCGAAAAGCATCTCAGAATGCACAACGCATCAGGCCTTGAGGCGGATGCTTTACAACAGCAGGAGATCACATCAGATTGCACTCCTGTCAGCCATCTGAGAACAGTAATCTGAGCGCACAGGCTGGTCAGTTGAAGATTGGAAAAATGTCTCCTGGTTTGATGAATCTTAGCTTCTTTTGCAAGAAGCAGATGGTTGGATTTGGTTAACAACAGGAATACATGGATTTAGCTTGCTTTGTGCCAACAGGTCAAACTGGTGGCGGTGGCATAATGGTGTGGGGAGAGTTTTCTTGGCACATATTTGGTCTTTTAATCTTTGGTCTTAAACTCTTGGTTCCTTGGGAAAGATCTGTAACTGTATGTCTCATATCACCTAGCTACTGCATGCAGGTCTGGTCCCAAACTTGGTTGGAAAATGGGAGGGTTGCAACAGGAAGGGCACCTGGCATAAAACCGGAATGATCAAATGTGGTGACCCCTAGGATAAAAGGGACAAAGAAAAATAATCTGAGTATTGTTGCTGACCATGTACACCTCTTTAGGACAGTCCATCTAAAGGAAGAGCTACTGTAGCTGTACTTCTGGTTAGATGCTAACTGCATTTCATTGGCTCTGTACATGCACAATGACAGTTTAATCTAATCTAATCCAATCTAAAGGAAAAGCTACTTGTAGCATGATAAGGAATTTCGAACTGCTTTCATGAACATGACTGAGTTCGGTGTTCTTTAGTGCCACCATATGCATGATAGTCATTTGTTCCTAATAAAGTGGCTGGTAATTATATATGACAAAACTTTTAGCTCCTTTTTAAACCTTTCAACAAACCTTTTGGCAATCAAGTATAATCAACCTGAAAGTACAAATTATTCTTAATAAGACAGATGTAAGCAGTGTACACACTTCACAGGCAAGATGATGTTAAACTTTTTACATAGAATAACGCAGGTACTAACAGAGCATTGAGACGGTTTTCCTGCAAATGACCAAAGAGTTTAAAAACACTGTCTTGAGTGACTTTGGCACCACTGCACCATTCCAGACATTTATTTAAATGTGTACTGGCAGCAACATGCACTAACAGACTGTTAAGCAAAGGCATCCATTTATTCTCCACTCTCTCTCTCTCTCTCTCTCTCTCTTTATTTGACGTTCTCTCGGACTCCCCATCTAACCCCCCACCCCTTTCCAAACTTTCTGTCTCTTCTTTGCATCCCTGTCCCTGTCCCAGTTCTTACATTCTTCCACTCGTTTTCACAACTCCAACCAGGATGTAGAAATATAATGTTGTAGATCGTCATTATAGATAAAGGCTATGGGTGTGATCTGCTCCTCTCTCAGCAGTGAGATTACAGGCCTGGTGCAGGAACTTTACCTCTGATTGTAGTCTTTTCTCTGTGTGAGTGTGTGAGTGTGTGAGTGATGTTTCAAAGTAAACAGCCTGGAATATCACACAGGTGCTGCTGGGATCTGACCTCTCACTGAATATTTCTGTCACAGACAGATGCACATGGCATGCTTTGTGGGATCATAGCTCACTGCAGTTGCATCTTAGCAGATGTGCTAAGAACAACAGACAGGTTCAATGGGAGTAGAACCATCTTATTTTGCCTTTTAATTAAAATTTTGCATCAAGTGTGAGAAGAGGGGAAACTATTTGCACTCATGTGGAACTTGAACTGTATACTTTAACATCTGTTAACAAACTTGGCACTGATCAGCAACAAATCCAAACACAAGGCAATTGTTATCCTGGCAGACTGTGTGTGTCATTTTCTCATTACATCATTTGGTCAACTCAGGAGCGGCTAAGTTTAATCATGCGGTCTTTGCAGTGCATTACTACTCAAAATCCCAAATAACAGCTTTTCTATTTGATGCCAACATACTGCATTATAGATTTGAGTGAACTAGTAAGCACAGGAACATTAATAAAAAAAATAAAAAAAAGGAGACATGCTTCCTTAAACACAACTTTGGCAGTTTATTCTTTAGGTAACCTATATATGAGAAACCTTTCCTGAGGGGTGGTCCAAGTCAAACTGGGTCTTATGATGAAATTTCCCATGAATGAAGGCATAAAAAAGCATAAAAACGACTGATATTTACAGAAGACTTCAAGCACAGTACAGTGATAAGACATTCAACAAAACAAATTAAATATTTGAATGGTGCAAATATCTTAAAGAAAGTCATACGTTCGTAAATGATTATCCCGTCCAAGGTTTCTTGGACTGCTGGAATGCAGGAGAGAACATTTCATAGAGTGGAACACCTGATTATTGAACTTCTAGTCATAAATTGTCACCAACTGTTTGTGGGAACTGTACACACAGTCATTCACCATCATCACATGCACATTACAGGAACTCGGTTGGAAGTTCTTGCCACATCCCCTGTACAGTCCTGACCTCGCTCCAAGAGATTTACACATGTTTGAGTCATTAAAGAAGTTTCTGAGAGGCCAGCATTTCAGACATGAAGCAGGCAGCCTGATCACGGCTCTGGTGTACTGAGAAAACCTTCTACCTTGATGGTATCCAAGCACTAGTGAAGCGCAGGAGATTATATAAAGAAATAAAGGTAGTTTTTGCTTTCATAACTGTGTTCTGTTATTCTGCAAAATCCAAAGACTCAGTTTGACTTAAACACCCCTTGTGCTTATTGACTGCTCACACACCCAACCTCACCCAATTTGCCAAAACTCTAGCAAAGTACAGATAGGGGTAAACCGTGACTGAATTATAAATGGTACTAGACGGGGCATTCAGTTTCATTATGTTATAGTCTATCTCACTCACTCACTCATCTTCTATACAGCTTTATCCTGTATTCAGGGTTGCGGGGACCTGGAGCCTATCCCAGGAGACTTGGGGCACAAGGCGGGGTACACCCTGAACAGGGTGCCAATCCATCGCAGGGCACACACACATACACTCACTCACACATTACGGGCAATTTGGGAACGCCAATCAACCTTACCTACATGTCTTACATGGAGTACCCAGAGGAAACCCACCAAGCACAGGGAGAACATGCAAACTCCATGCACACAGAGACAGGAATCGAGCCTGGCCGGGAATCGAACCCGGACCCTGGAGGTGCAAGGCGACAGTGCTAACCACTACACCACCGTGCCTGTTATAGTCTATGTAGGATAAAAACCTGGTAAATAGTAAGCCATTTGTGATTTTATCCTAGAAGATGACATTTTACTAGTGAGAAATGTAAGATCAACTTAGCGATCAAAAGCACTGATGTGAGTCAGTCACTGGTTTAATCCTGATCTTCGGTTATTATGTGTTAGGTTTAAGAAGAGTGCCCGAAAGTTTTAAGATGCATTAAAAGAAGAATTATTTCTTGTTTTGTCCACTGCACCGGCTGGGCCCCGAAGAGACGCGTGTCTAAAGTTTATTATCAGCAAAGAAAGCATATTTAAGCCTATGGCCAGGTCCCCTGTGTCACATACAGTACAGTCCAGTACATTAAAAGAACCAGTCATTAAGATATAAGTCATAGAGCAACCCAGAGACAGACAGGCAAACAGACTGCATTTTCTGGTTAAACAAAAGGGTGAGCTGTTTATGTATATTCATCTGGAAACAAGCTGTTACCACATAAGAAATTAGGAATGCAATGAGGTGGTTGTTTAATGGGCATAGAGGCATGGGAAAGTTCGCATTATATTATAAAACCTTACTGTGTGTGTGTGTGTGTGTGTAGATTGAAATGTTCTGTCATTGAGTTCGGTTTTCTGGGATGCCTGCTGATTAGTGGATTGCCTGGGATAAATTGCCTCTAATAAAAGTGCAAATGTGTGTACATGGTGAGCTGTGATTGGTTAATGTCCCATCCAGGACGTAGTTCTATCTGGCACCACGTGTTTCCCAGATGGGCTCTGAATCCACCATGACCATGACTTAGATATATCAGTTACTAAAGGTAAATTGGTGAATGAATGGAGGTATAAACGAATGAGAAACTTTGGGAGATGGTTGCAACCACCGTTTGCCTGATTGATGGTTGTAACCACTGTATGTTTTGTACCAGTGGACGCATCAATCAGGATGTTATTGCAATTGAGTGTGAGCAGTCCCTGGTCTGAGCTATTTCAGCTCAGTCATATGTCCCGGCTCAGCTCATATCTAGTCTAGTGTGCTAAGAACTTTAACTGCTAGGTTGATTTAACGTTTTTGGTGAGGATGAAGAAAGCTTCATTACTTGGGGTGTTGTGTTCAGGTAGTTTAGCTTATCACTAAGTAAGGATGTTTCAGTTATGTTACCATCCCACTTCTGGTTTTATTTGTCAGTTTTTAATGCTGAACTGTACTGTTTTTGCTAGTACTCTTTTCACCCTGGTGCAGATAGACAAAGAAAGGGTACTTCTTTCCATATTTGTATGTCGCTTCCTTTTTAGCTGCTAACTGCAGCCAGAGTCCAATATCTTTCTCTGGCAAGAGTACATTTTTGGCAATGTATGGGATTTGTCCCCAGCTGTAGTGTGCGTAGCAACTGCAATGCTTGACAGTTAGCATTTCTAACAGATGGTTCCTTGCAAATCCAACCTGTTTCACTCCATTCTCAAGCACATTTTACTGGAATAGATTGAAGACTTACTGAACTTCAACCAATATTTTGTTGGATAAAATTTTTCCTCTTTTAGAAATCATTGAACGAGTACCATGCTACCAGTAAACTAAAAAAACCTGCTATCAAACTGCTAACAAAGCCCTGACATAATGAGTCATAGTACATATAGATCACTTTTATCCATAACCTTTGGTATTTGGTTAATTTTCCTGTATATGAAAATGGAAAAAAAAAATCCCACATGGTTTAAGCTGCTCGGAGAGTCCTTGAGTCAGCAAAAAGAAGCAGCGGTATATCACCTCACTAAATGATCGGATAGATCCCATCAAACAGTTAATATCTCCCTATCCATACAGCACAAAAAGAGCTGTTTTAGTTGAGGAAGAATTCATTTATAATTGATGTACCTGAGTCTAAGAGGGAAAGACGGCGGATAGGTAGAGAGAGCAACGCACAGGGTCTATTTTAATTATAGATAAAGAGATGAATACCATCGTCTGCTGTGTAATTGCCTATTGATGTGCAAGAAAAAAAAAAATCATTGCCTACCTGTGCTGTGTAGAGTTCAGAATTACAAATTAGAGCATTTACATTTGGGGGAAAAACCTCCATGTTCCAAATGAAGCCACAATAGGCCTAAGGAAAATATCTGGTTGCTAGTGATCCATGTTTTGCATGTTTTCCACATCAGTGTTGAAGCACCTGTCCAAATTCTGTTTGTGTTAAAGGATTTTGTTACACTGGACTAACAGTGTCGACAAAAAGCAGATCAGTGACTATTAACGCCCTTATCATTAGACTAGTAAACTGTAGCACTATTCATAAGGCTTTCGTAAGCTTCCAGTATCGTTATTCTCCTCACCATGTAGGGCTCTTTATAAGTCGCTGTCAATCATACAGCTTCTGATCCAATTGAACATGGTCCATGTAGCCCTTTCTACAACATTGCCTTAGCGCCTGATCCCTTTGATCTGATTACTGTGCTCAGCACACAATCTAATCAAAAAGATTTGTGCGCTCATTTTAATGCAGCTACAATATCCGAATCCTCTTTTGAGATTTCCTTTCTAAAGGATGATACGTCTGCTGCATACATCAGGACAGTGTTTATCCTACAGAGAGATCTAATACTATTGCCAGCTTGCCCACCAAGTGAAAGGACAGTAAAAGCTGAGCAAACACAGATGTTTCTGTTCACATCCATTTTTTATAAAGCCTGATCCCACAGGAAACTTGTAAATTTCATATGCTAGACACATTTAGTTGCCAGGTGTTGAACAGGCCTGATGTTTATCTCAATTAAAAACAGTTCCTGATTAATTGTGCGCATTCTTTAAAAGCCACATGGTATAATTTTGCCTCTGTTCACAAAGAATGATTTTCTGAAGATGATCTATTAACATAAGATTTGCAGTTTGTTTCATGTATTTTTGAAGTAACATTCCATAAGATGACATTATTTTACTGTTAAAAATAAACCTAAAAGTCAGAAAGTATGCACATGGCACTACTTGTCCTGGAAAATAGAAAATCTGCTATGAAGAAGGACTGTGTTCTATTAGTACATGTTAAGATTTAGATTTTTTTCCTATTAACCACTTAATACAGCGGCACACTGGCTTAGTGATTAGAAATGTCGCCTTGCACCTCCAGGGTCCTGTTTCGGTTCCCACCAGATTCCCGTCTCTGCGTGCATGTTCTCCCCATGCTCGGTGGGTTTCCTCTGGGTACTCCGGTTTCCTCCCACAGTCCAAAGACATGCAGATTAGGCTAATTGTTGTTCCCAAAATTGTCCGTAGTGTGTGAGTGTGCATGTCTGCATGTGCCTTTTGATGGATTGGCACCTTGTCCTGGGTGTACCCCGCCTTCTCTCCTGGGATAGGCTCCAGGCCCCCCGTGACCCTGTATGCAGTATAAAGTGGTACTATATAGACAATGAGTGAGACGGCGACCACTTAATACATACCACCATGTAGATCCTTCTTGCATTGCATGAGCTTTATTCTGGAAATGACTGTAAGTTATGAGGTACATAATTTAATATTGATTTTAATGGTTGCTATTTAGCATTTATATTTAATGTTACATAAACCCTTGCATTGACAATGCAGAATAAACTGTAGACAATACTAAGTCTGTTCGTATTGTGCCTTAGTTGTTCACTTGGCTCAACAGCTAATTCAGTCTCTTTAGCCACATTAAGAACATTAGGAAATATTTTAATAATTTAAATGATGCAGTGAGCATTTATATTTAACATTGTATACAGTGCATAAGCAAATTAGAACTCTTTTCAAGCCCCATGCAAATGTTCTGAAGTCAGACAATGCAGGGGAATGATTCATTTGCATAAAGTTGAGCTCTGCAAAATCTTTGAGCCAGATTTTATAAGTGGCCACATTCCTCATTGGAAATCTTCATTATCTTCGATGCACACTTCCCTGACATCAATAGCACCTCAATACACATAGTGGTGCTGTTAGCCAAGTTAGCCTTGGCAATGACAGTGATGAATTACAAGCATTCGGTTACTCCACACCAACGAGGAGTGTCTGCTGATTTTAGGGTTTGTAGTTTTTACATTCAGGCCAAGTGTCTTATATGCAGATGATAACAGTATACATTTTGTGTGTCATATTCCTATATATGTCCTTTGTTATTTATATATATA
>JAOVVA010000041.1:21302137-21320096 GCA_028565275.1 Leiocassis micropogon | reverse complement strand
GTCTGAAAAACCCCCTTTGAAACCCCCCCCCCCCCCCCCCCCCCCACACACACACACACACGCACACACAAGCATTTTTTATTTATCACATTCTCTAAATAACTAATAGAAGTGGCCAGTCGTGAGTGTTCGCTGATATCTGGGTCACTGGATTCTGAGCATGGCTGAGAACAATAGGGTGCATGAATACGTCATGCAGAGCGGGTGTGAATCAGAGCAGATACAATCACAGGTGTCCAAACACCTTTCTTCCTTGCTTTCTTACTCCCACACATGCTGTAACATTTAGTGTCAAAATCTTCTCCCAGAACCTCTTAGTTTTTTGGGATCGGGCAAATCGCTGAAAAGGAGCAAGTCATTTCAGGTGGTGTCCATGGCAACCGCAGCCCAGACTGAAGACTTTTGTATTGAGTATTGTTTTGTGCCAGTTAGGTTAATAGTATTTTAAATGTTAAGATAATTGATCCGATGAAAGTCAACAAGGGCACACTGAAGCATCAACTACTCCTCTGATTCCTAATTGGCTTGCTTCCTAGGTTGTGATTCTAATGATGGTGATATACTATATTGTGCAGACACAGAACTCTATCCTTTTACTGATTTGCAGAGTGTACTAAGCATTTTAATCGTGTGTGTTATCTAAATTATTACATTAACCTAACGTTAAGGCAGAGCTAATTATCCTAGTTTAGAAGATGTTTGTGGCCTTAATTAAAAATGATCTATAACAAGTTCTCATTACCATGTCCCAATAATCTGTAGCAGCAAACAGAATATCAGTATTGAACTTTACATTATAATTTTTGTGTCTTTATCTGTCTATAAGGATGTAAATCTGTCATTTTGTATCATGTAGGATATTTCTTTACTCACACACTCCACGAGTAGTTCAATTTCAATCTTTTTCTCATTGCCACCAACTGTTACATGCTTTTTATAGCCAAAACAAAGAGCTGGCCTTCTGCCTTGCTCAACATTTCTTCCCAGAGCTATCCTGTTTTGTCCAGGAGCCATTAAACAGCACTCAGCGTCAGTGCTAAAGTTTTTTTATAATGTTCTTTGTCAAAGCTAACAATGGTAAGTGTGCAAATATACAGACCTAGAAGCACACAGTGATTATCATTATAATACAGTCTAAGCTCGACACACCTGTAATGTTTCATGTTTTTCCAGAAACCGATTACTACCTTCATTAGGATTACTCAGTAGTGACATGAACTTAAAAACTTAAAGTTTTGCTTGAATAGGATTATATGAGCATGGATGAGCTGTCGATTTTGCCCAGTGAAGTGGTAAGATGGGTACACAGGTTTATAGGATGGGTAAAGTTTACACCAACACCCACCAGGTGGTGCTACAGCTATAAACTTCCTCCCAAGAGAATAAGCCGTGATTAAAACTAGTGTTTAAGCGCAGAATGTTTTCACACCTGCCTCATAAGCCCTTATACCTAATCAAACACACTCATGCACACCTTTTGTCTGGCAGTGTTGACGAGTGTAATTCAAGTGGGGTTTCAAATTCCTACTTATAATTTTTTTTTTCCCCTAAAGTAGGAAAAAGTAATTACCCGAGGTAATGGGGATTCATGCAAAGCGTAGGCAGAAATGCAGATGTGTTTGGGAACAGTGGTATTTTTGTGGTCTCCCTTTATAACTTCTTTTTAAATGTTTCCAGAAATATTTTCCCTCCTTTCTAACCATGCCATTTGCATCAAACATTAATCATCTTGGGTTTGGAGATCAGTGTTGCTTAGCCTAAACATCACCAACTAAAGCAACCACAGAAGAACACTTCTTCGAGAGGCTTGTATTGAGGCTTAATTGATGATGGGTCCATCCCTTATGCACTTTCCCTTCTTACCCTGGGTCCGTCTGGATTCATAAGACCATGTGACCTTTTTTCCATTGCTCCAATGTCCAATCTTAATGCTACTCATTTGATGAGTTTTTTTTTTTCTTATGTAATTTCTTTTGGTGTTGTTTCTACAAAGCTCTTTGTCCCAATCCAGTGAGTTCTCATCACATTGTTCATGTGGAAATGCTTTCTTTATTTAAATTCAAGTGCCGGTCAGGAAGCATATATAAAATTAGCATCTGTAGACTATATTTATTTGGAACATTGCTAAAAACATGTCATCTACAAATTGTAAAGAGAAAAAGATAAAGATTTTGCCTAAGGATATTTCCAGCAACAGATCAATAGTGAAAAATGTTGAACATCTAGACATTAGAAAACTGATTTGTAAATAGATTATACTTCATAAATATATTGCTTTTTTTCTTCTTTATTATGCATGGATTAATATCCTAAAATCTGTCACCGAGCTCATTTTGTTTTTGTAAATTGTGCTGCTAGTGAACATGAGCTTTATTTTTAGGCATGTACTGGATTTTGTGTGGCAAGTGCACCAAGGAACAGGGAGAGAAAGAGTGTTATCACTGATGAGTAGGTGGTGAAGCTTCATTAGTCACATTGTAAGCTTTTGTCAAGGGCTTGAACTTGAGGTGACCAGCTAGAGGAAGCAGTGAAGCGATAAGGAGTGAGGCTTAGATGTTCTGTTTAAGTGTGCACTGCATCATGAAGTTGTCTCAGTGTTTATGCAGAAATTAAGGGCATAAAACAAATGAATGTGAGAGTCACCGAGTATGTTTTGCATGTAGAAAAGAAATTTGATCATGACTTTTTAATAAGTGGAAAAAAAAAGACAAAAGTAAAAGGATGTGAAAAAGTACGGCTTTTGTGTTACATTTTTAGAAAATCTATAACATGATTTTAATGGGAAAATGTGTAGCTGGTTAGTGGTCATTGGTTCAAATTCCGATTCATAGCGGATTGATGGCGAATTTGTCACTTATACGTAGATTACTGCACAGTGAAAGTCTTTATTCTTATGTTAGTAGGCAGAGCAGGGATCAGCCATTTTATAGCCCCTTATAGCAGACAAAGGCCTTGTTCAAGGGCCCAACAGCAGGAACCTAGCAGAGCTGTGGCTCAAATCTCCGACCTCCAAATCGGTGAGCTTTACCACAAAGAGATACCAGCGCGATCTTTTATTGCGATCATGTAAAGCGATCTTTTCAGAGAGGTCTGCCAGGTTCATGTTCATGGTTGATGTCAACGCATCTTGTTGCATGTCTTCCTCATCATCCTGATCAGTCCATCGTCCTGATCATAATATCCTTCTCTAGTGATCATTCTCTCCTTGTTGTATGTCCAAAACACGCAAGTTTCATCTTCATTTTGTGTGCTTCCAGTGACTTGATGGTGGCTTGATCTCTTCAATGACTGACTTATCGTCTTGCTGTCCACAGGATGCATAGAATCTTTCGCCATATGTCACTACTGTGATAATCAAGTCCTATTTTAGTCTCTACTGATATATCTTTTGACTGGAATACACAGTCACAACTTCACAGCCGACTTTCCTGTTTCTGTTCTTCTGTTTATCTCTTGTGTGGATGCTGTGTCCGAGTTCTCAATTGATCCTAGGAAGATGAAGTTGTCGACCGCTTCAATCTCTTTCCCCATCTGTCTCAAATCTATCCACATTAGTTTTGTCTGCTTTTCCACATTCAGCTGCAGTATCCATCAGGTTTTACTGAGTAAATTAGACAAATTTACTAGTTTCATCCACAAATATTAGATGCCGATAAGTAGATACAGTGTGATTTGTACAGTAAATGATTTAGTAATATTCTTTATAATCAAATTGCTAATGCATAGAAATCAACATGGCCATGTGTGAACCAGTATCCAATTCAGTGCTGTCTGGACTAGGATTTTTATCATGAATGCAAACGTGTAAAAAATTTATCACAGCAGTCAAACAGAGAATATCATCTTGTCTGGATAGGGCTATTGTTCTTTGTCGCCATTATGTGGATGTCTGTGTAAATTACGCCTATGATAATGACCAACTTTGGCTCAGCTCTTCTTTCTCTGTTTCCGCGCATTGTATAACAGGGGCATGGCTAGAGATTATAGGCTCTTTCAAAACCTAAATCTCTTGATAAAGCCAACCCTTTTCAATTGCTATAGCATTTTTAAGGGCCCTCTGACACCCTTTCACCCCACCACCCCCCATGCCAAAGTAATATTTTATATCTTCAGTCTGATATAAGCATTTGTAATGTACATTTTAATAGACAAACTTATTTTTTTTTCTCCCCCCCATTATGCTTGTGAATGCTAAAATTATTACAAAAAATGATGTTTGTGAGTATGCTGAAAGCTGAAGGACTAAGGAATGATAAGAACTTGAGGAGTGGGGTTATTTTGAAAATGATGGTATTAAGCATGTGAGTGCACTTTTAAAGTCAACTTAAGTGAAGACAGCTGTAAGAAGTAAATGTGCATAAAATTCTTCTGGAGTGAAGGGCGCATGTTGATCAGAAATGATGGGAAGAGGCAGAGAGAGAATAAAAAAAGAGGCCAGAAGGACAAAATGTTACGATGGAGGAGAAAAAAAGTTAAGGAAAGGGTCAAAAAGGGACCGTCTATCTTAACTCGGGTTTATGAGAACACCGTTTATAACAGCCTCGGTTGGTGGGAAGGATGGTTTTGTTCTTTACTCGCTGTTCGTATAGCGACAGATAAACTACAGCAATCAATTAGGGAAAACAGGAGGAGAAAAAAAGAGAGTGTATCGTTATGAGAATAAGTGATGAGAGGCAGGAAAGCATCGGTGAGGTGTGAGCTCCCAGAAGCCTGTTTTAGTTGGTCATTACTGAAGTTCTTGGTAGGAAACAAAATTGATGTTCTTCAGATATTTCTATATTGTATTTTATTGTGTGTTTTATTTATGATTCCATGGTTATTTTCGGTACATTGTTCAGCAGTGCATTATTATAATTTCTCTATGTTCCTCCTAAATAATGTTCTATAAACTGTTTTGCAGACGTTAATATTCTCTTCTTCTACTTCTTCTTCTAAAGTTACCGTGAGAGTAAATTGACTACATGACTGAATTAATAATGTTTTATGCCAACAGTCTCTCGATGAGGCCTAATTTTGCTCTTTTCTGGTAGAGGTGGGAATCTCTAAGCGTCTCTATTTAATTCCAACACAGTGTGATAATCGGTTCTTTATGCTTGTTGGATCTTAGGAGTTTTTAATGGCAAATGTGATTTACAATATGACTGCTTGATGCCATTTAAATTTCATAATAAAAATGTTATTATTCTTAAAGAAGAAACACTAGGAAATAATGTCTCTTTTATGTACAGTGCCCTCTGTAAACTGTAAGAACAACAAGACCCATTCTCTTGTTTTTTCCACACACTGAATCATACTCATCATGAACATGACTGTCACATTGGGCTTGCAATGATTTCTTTGAACGATTGTTTTTCTAGGGTAGAACGATTGTACAAAAATGTATCTTCAACAGAAGAAAACACAAAGAATTTGGGGCACAAGTTGTAATTCATTTAGGGTTTTCTCAGTTTTCAGAGTAAAAATGATACATATAGGGGGTCAAGTATATATACGTATATGCAGCACAGATTATATTTGGTTGAATGTCCAACAGCAAGTATCACCTTCAGCAGATGCTTTTGGTAGCAATTAACAAGCTTCTGACAAAATTCAGGTTGGATGTTTAAGCACTCTTTTCAGCAGAATTCTTCTTGGTGTTAAATTTATACCGAGTTCTAAGCATGGTGCACAAATAGGGTTGAGGCTCCAGAAGCCAGCAGAAATGGATAACGCTGGCAAACTCCAGAAGTTTGCCTGCATTATCTATTTCACAAGAAGCTTTGATATGTGTGGAACAATGAAGTTTGTCCAAGTGCAACCTACTAGCTGATGGTTTATGTTTATACTGAAGAGACCCGAGTGGCACTTCTTTATTTATATAAGCCAATTTGTGCAATGCAGTAAGTACACTGACAGCAAAACAGCCCTAAAGCAGGATGCTACCACCACCAAGCTTAACAGCTGCTAAAGTTGGTAAACCATTATTCCTCCAAACATACTTATGATCAGAAGGCTTTGTCAATGTGGTCAGCTACTGTACAAAGTTTAGTCAAGCTTGAAGGTAACGATTTTGGATCCCAGGTTTCTTTCTTGGACAGCAGCCTTTCATCTCACAGTGATGTAAAACTTGCTTGAATAAAGACAGTAACACTGATGTTCCAACTACTTTCAGTTCATGGCAATCCTGTGCTTTAGCAGATAAAGCGATGGAAAGGTCAAAGTATGAAGAAGGAAAGAAAGGATCTGCTCAAGATTGAACCTAAACATAAGCGGTCATTGATCAAGCATAGTGCGATGGCTTAGCCTTGCTTGGCTGCTACTGATATTGGCTCACTAATCGTTATTGATGGTGTACCTCATGACTTCATTAAAAGAATAAGTGAAAGGCTATTTTGACCTTAACCCAACTGTGTATCTAGTTCACCTAATGAAAAGGAAACAATCAACAGGCAGAAACGCCCAAAACAGACAACAGACATCTTAGATGCTGCAGATGCAGCCAGGAAAAGCATAATTGAAGCAATAAAACAGTTTGGTGATTTCAGTCGGTCACCAAGCAAGTGATATGTAACCTTATATGAAATGTAATTTACTTTTAAATACTATTTGTCCCACTACCTTAGCTTACCTAAAATAATCTGGTCTGCCACTAAAGATACCAAGTTGTCTAACACATTTACACAGTAAATATCAGCAAATAAAATGTTTAATTCTGATCGATAGTGAAAAAATAACCAAAACAAAAATAACCAAAACAAAATAATTGGTCTTACCGTTCCAGTAGTTTCAAAGTGGACTGTATTTTTAATCATGTACCAGTGTTTTAATTAACTATCAAAGTATACGCCCTGAAAGTGATAACCCATTTAATTAGTTATTCATTTCCAATAGGCGCTTATGAGAGTCACCCTTTTACTGTCATTGTTCTACATCACCATTATGCTTTCCCCATTTATTGAGGATACATAGGGAATAGGAAGTGATTTTAGAATTTGGACCAACTGAATTCATAAAATCTAGCTAAATAACTGTGATAAGAAAACATTGCTATGGATAAATAAATAACAATAAAATTTCGAATTTTTATGAGGTATGCCTCTTTTTTTGTATTCGTGAATTACACATTTATTTACCAAATGGTTTAAATAATTATATGCAATCTATGAACGTTTTTTAACGGCCATATACTGTAATTTATTTATTTTTTTATCTCAAATGTTGGTTCTGTATGTGTTTAATTTAAAATGAAAAATGCATGCGTTAATTCATAAGATAATACTAATTATGAAAGTTTGTACATTGAATTGAACGAAAATCAACCCAAGTCCACTCCATATGAATATATCTCTTTTTTTTTACTGACACCACTTAATATTAAAATCTGCTGTTTTTCCTCTTTCCTCAGTGTACATGCTGTCAACCAACACACACACACACCTTTGCTAATTCATTACTCAATCTTACGCACCACTTAGACCATCTGTAGTAACAGATACCAGGATTTATTAAGCTTAATATCTTTTAATTTGCTGGCCTGGTTGCGTTATGGTAAAAAAAAAAATGATTAGCTAATTATGTTCTTTGGGAGCAGATGTGACATAACCATATATATCAAAAAGAGAGACTATTAACTGGTGGTTTAGCTGTAGTTCACACTGATATCCGCAAGACTAGACCTGCAATTAATCTCCTGATTCACAGCTCGCTCCTGTGCCTATGCAAGCACACTTCCCATATCATTTTATGAGTGACAAATAGTACAGCCTGAAAGAAGTGTCTGGAGACAGATAAGTGTACAGAGCCATGATGAACTGTATTAAACACTTTTGGCTGTTAGTACTGGCAGTGGCAACTCTTTGGCTGTTCTAACACTGACAGGCAGGCATCCATGTCATGGCGCATCACCCCAGCATCACAGTCTTCCTCTCCTCACACATCTCTCCAGTCCTCCTCCTCAGACGCAGCTGAGTGTAACCCAGGCAGAGGCAGGTGTCAATAGCGGAGGACTGAAAGACATGCTTAAGGCGGTGAAGCATCCAGCCTCTTCAAAAGAACCGTGCATGCCATTGAACAGATAATTAACTTAATTGTTGGTTTATTTGAGTTGGGGTGTAATGATCCAGCACACGAAAAACTGATGAAAGTAGGAACGGAACATCTGGTATGTCTATGACTGAGACAGCCTGCTGCTCTTGCTCAGAGTTGAAATCAAGACATTTCTCTGGGAAAACAAAGCTGCTCAGTATTAGTGTGCACTGGAGCTGTGGGGTTTAATCAGCTTTGAGTGTGAAGTAAAAATACCATGAAAGTGACCTTTAACTAGGGGAATATTTTGACTTGGAGGTGCTGACTGTTTAGTCTAAACAGAATAACTGTTGCATTTTTCACAGTGCGGGATTTGGTGAAGCATAAAAAGCCGATGTGGTAAATCCATATATTTACATGCAAATTCGAGATTGTTAAACCAGCGAGTAGGCATTTTCTTCCAGCACGCTTTTTCTCCTACACTTCTGTCTCTCTTTTTCTCTTCGTTCGGCCACAGTTCAGGCTTTGATGTTGCCCTGTTTTGAACCGAGCTGAATAAAATTCCTCTTTAAGTGAGCAAGTTAAAAAAATGAAGGTGAAAAAAAGGTCTTCTCCGGTTGGATCACAGGGTTGCATGTTTTCCCTTTCATTTAAAACTGTTTTTCTAGAAGTCTTTCAGGACAAATGTAAAGTGTATTGATCTGAAAGAAATGGTAATGTCATCTGGGTTGCTTTGGTCTTGTGGCTCTGGAAGTATGCCATGTTTTGTCACTGGCGTTTTCTATCAGGAACTGATTGTAACTGCTCCAGTATATTAAAGCCAAATATTTTCTTTCAGGAAAAAACATGAAGGAAGGCTTTTGTATGCTTCCCATGGAACTTGTGCTTCTGTTATCTTGAAGATAACTCTTAAAAATACCGGTCTGATGGCCTTGTGTACCAGATCAAAAATGTATCTCTAATGTATTCTTCCATTTTTTTTTTTGTCTTACTGCAGATTTCTTGCAGACCAGAGGTTACCCATTCTCCTCTTTCTCCTGCCCACCCAAGATGGCCTGCCATGAGTGCCACTCCATGCTGCCAGCCTGACTGTGCCCTGGCTCTGTGATCTCCGTGAGAATTTTCCCCAGTGCACTGCTACAACGCCACCAATTACCATTCCCATCTGTTGGCTGCCTTTCTCCCTGCTGCTCTCCCTGTCCATGGCTGCCTTGCTGGGATCTGTGTTCCTCCTGGTCCTACAGACATATGCTGCCCCTCCAGAGTTTATCCAGATGTGGCCCAGTGTGCCAACCTCAGGCCCTGGATATCTGGTTAATGAGACAGTCACGCCATCCCTGGTGCCCCCACCTGGCACCAGTAAGCACCTCCCTCACAGCATCATTATTGGGGTCCGTAAAGGTGGCACACGTGCTCTTCTGGAAATGCTTGACATTCACCCTGAAGTTGCAGCTGCAGCTACTGAAGTTCACTTCTTTGACTGGGATGAAAACTATGCCAAGGGCCTAGAGTGGTACCGTGACCTTATGCCGTATTCATACCCTCACCAGATCACCATCGAGAAGACGCCAGGCTACTTCACCTCAGCTTCAGCTCCAGCTCGTATCTGTGCCATGAACTCCTCGATTAAGCTCCTGCTCATCTTGAGAGACCCAGTTGAGAGAGTCATCTCAGATTACACGCAGGTGTATTTCAACCGGCTGGAGAGCCACAAGCCTGTGCATGCCATAGAGGACATGCTTGTCCGGAACGGAGCTCTCAACACCCGATACAAGGCCATTCAGCGTAGTCTCTATGATGTGTATATGAGGAACTGGCTCCTGCACTTCCCACTGGACCAGATTCACATCGTGGATGGAGACATGCTGATTCATAACCCCTTGTCAGAGCTGCAGAAGGTGGAGCATTTCCTCGAGCTGCCGCCACGGATAGTGGCTTCCAACTTCTACTTCAACCAGACCAAGGGCTTCTACTGCATCCGCAGCGATGGCAGAGAAAGGTGCCTGCATGAGTCCAAAGGGCGACCCCACCCTCTTGTGAACAGCACTGTCCTGGAGCAGCTTCGCTCCTACTTCCGCCAGCACAACCACAATTTCTACCAGCTGGTGGGACGCACTTTTAACTGGGGCTAGTGCAGGGGAATAGCTGAGCCTGTCCTAGGTTCTTTGCCAGTAGTAAAGGTTCCTTGCCAGCTAATAAATTTATTGACTGATTAACAGTAATGATGAGCAAGAGTGCAGATGGAAGCCTTTGAACTCGTATTGCGACTGCAGAATAACTTTGCAATGATAAAATTGTAATCATTAAGAAAATATTTATAAATGAATATACACAGTGGGAGTGTCCCAGAGCTTTGATCAGCTATACCATAAGCAAGATACTGAAGGGAGCAAACATTTTTGTGAACTCATGGGCCTTTTTTTCTTTATTTGATATTCTTGTACTTGATAATAAATGGTATTGTTTCCAAAATTGGGAATTGGATATCCAGTGTTCTCTCATTTTGTTTATTTAGATACCTGTGTGTGTATATATGTGTGTGTGTGTATATGTGTGTGTGTGTGTGTGTGTGTGTGTGTGTAAAAGACAGAGATAGAGACATGGTACGGTAGACTTTGAAAAGTACCAGGAGTAGGAGATGAAAATTATTCTGCAAAACAGGTAGCCTGGAGCAATGCTTTAGAGGAACAGGAACCCTTAATAGGCTGAGACGTGGAAGTCAGTGCCTGCAGCCTCAAAATATGAATCATAAGAGTCAGCACAGCTGTGCTTGCTGCACCCGATAAGCAACAAACCTAGCTTGTTGCTATATGATATTAAGAAACCTATTTCTTGGCACCAGTAAGTAAAAATATAATATTAACACCAAAATCACACGTACATGTAAAAGACTGATTCAACGAAGTGAAATCTCAAAATGTGAAAAAAAAACTTCCATATGTAAGGATTTGTGAGTGTCATGAATGTGTTAAAAAAAACACATCTTGATCATCCCTTTTTTATCATGAGTGAAAAGGGATTTTAGTGTAGTGTAACGATCATAGTTAAAGTGTGTGTTAATGGTGCAAGCTATTTCTAGCTCTGTGGGCTTGTCGACTCAGGAGAGCAGGCTGTCACATGACAGACATTTGCTACAACACCGTATCTCTCATGTCTCAGATCCTAGGAATATTTTATACATGGAAGTACACACCATTTACCACCGTTTGTTATATGCCACTAAATTCTTATATTCTAGTATGCATCGGAGTTCTACCTTTCTGTGCATTGTCACATTGTGCATTATGTTCTGTAGACCAAGTACACCCTGATGGTGATCAAGTACAGAGTTATTAATTATTATATCAATGCTAAATTGCCATTGTATAATCTTTGCAGCTACAGTGATTTACCAAGGTCAGGAAAAGCTTTTAGATATTTGAGTCATGACTACCATTTGCTAGTTTGCCAACATTATTTATCCTTTTAATCAAAGTAATATAAGTAGCTAATGTACGGTGGCAACTGAAAATATGCTAGTTAGCAGCAGTCAACATTTACACTCTGTACATGGTACATTTTGAGGAAAAATATTCCTACTCCCTTTTTTTTTTTTTTTTTTTTTTAAATCTAGGTCTGTAATCTGCAGCAATTTACACATCTGAATGAACAAGTGCACTTTGATGCTCTACTCATTCTTCCAGTGCAGTTTGTATAAAATAGTAGAGACTGGCTAACCTTATCAAGATTCAATGCATGGCCAAAATGAAAAAAAAGAATGAATAAATAATAATAATAATAATAATAATAATAAATCACACACTCAAAGTTTCTGATTGGAAATGGTTTTGTTTTGACAACCTTATGCAATGCTACAATATCTCTTTATGCACTTCCCTTCTTACACTGTTGGTCGACCTGGACTCATCAGTCCACATGAATTTCTTTTCCATTGCTCCAACTTTCAATCTTTATGCTCCCTAGTGAATTTAAGCTTTAAAATTTTTTCTGATTTAGCCTTACGAACAAGTGGTTTTCCCATGGCCACACATGTGTTTAGTTCAAATCCTGAGAGTTCTCATCACACTGTGCATGAGGAAATGATCGGTTTTCTTTTTGGTGTAGGCCAGTACTTTAAAGTGTTGGACTATGGTTCGGAAGGTCCCAGGTTCAAACCCCACTTCCACCAAGTTGCCACTGTTGGGCCCCTGAGCAAGGCTCTTAACCCTCAACTGCTTAGGTATGTAATTAGATAAAAATGTAAGTCACTTTGGATAAGGGTGTCTGCCAAATGCCTAAAAGTAAATAATGTTTACTCGGGTGTAGACCAATACTTTAACCCCTCTGAAACATAGTAACATCTTGTACATGACCATAGAAAAATGTCTTTGATGTGGTTGTTAAAGAAATCAGTCTCACTACATCAGTCAGGGTTAAAAGAATTGTTGCCAGGTGAAACATATTAATCATCCCTGCAGTGATTACCTATTTAAAGTCTCTTAATTATTTGCATATTTAAATCCAAATGTTAAAGTATTTGGCTCTGCGGTGGATTCTGGGTGTTAAGTAATGTAAGGTCATACAGTCAAGAGATTATGAAATCTAGCTAGTATTAGCATGTGACATTGGGGTGACTTCCTCACCCCAATGTCACATGCTGTTGGACTACGGTTCAGAAGGTCCCAGGTTCAAATCCCATTTTCACCAAGTTGCTACTGTTGGTCCCTTGAGCCAGGCCCTTAACCCTCAACTGCTCAGATATGTAATTAGATGGATAAGGACATCTGCCAAATAAATAATGTTTACTTGTGTGTAGGTTGCAAGAAAAATTGGGCCCTCAGCAATGCAACTTCCTCATACAGAAATGATTAATGTCTTGCAACCATAGGTTATTGCAGCCAACCATCAGTTATTATCTGACTCACTCGCTCACCGTCTATACCTCTTTATCCCGTATACGGGGTCGCGGGGGGGTTTGGAGCGTATGCCAGGAGGCCAGGGCATACTTTTGCACAGAGTGCCAATCCATCACATGGCACAAATACCTTACACATGCTTATTCACACACTACGGCACATTTGAGTACGCCAATCAACCTAATCTGCATGTCTTTGGATTGTCGGAGGAAACCCACCAAACACAGGGAGAACATGCAAGCATGCAAGAGGTGCAAATCGAACCGGACCCTGAAGGTGCAAAGTGACCGTGCTAACCACTAAGCCATTGTTCTGCCTCCATCAGTTATAATATCATTTTGAATAAATTGACAGAACTGTAGTGTATAACAGTTCTTTGATTTGTTCATAAAATAATTGGGCTCGGTTTACTTTTGGATGGAATGTTTGGCATGCACGGTGTTCTCGGTGCAAAACATAAAAAAAGGATTTGTTGCGAGCAAAAACAGTGCTTTTACCCTTCAGCAACATAATAAGAAGGCCTGTGAAACTGGTATAGATAAATTATTCATTTGTTGATTTATTTTTAATCGCGTGTAGCTCAAAGGGCAAGCTTTTGATCTGGGAGATGTGCTGTGAGAGTTGGGGTGGGGCACACTCATTTAGGCCAGTTAAAGTAAAAAAAAATACTATTGACTGAAATACACCCAGACACTTGTTATCTTTTTATTTAATAGCAGTATTTTCTCAGCTATACGGTCCTGACAAGAAAAGATGCGAAGAACGATTACCTATTATAATATTTACCCATGCGCTGAAAGATGATGATAATGCAGCCATTATTGCTTCAAAGATGGCCATTTTATATGTGCGTGTGCATATAAAATATGTTTTGCTGTTATTGGATTTCTATAAGAAACTTACTGTCTGCCACTGTAACTGACAGATAATACATCAGGTAGCATAGACCACGCAGTACAACCATTAGAGCGGGAGATAAAATGTATACTCTCAGATATGAGTCTATGGGTTTAATCATTATGTTAAAAAGAAAACAAAACTGGGGGAAAGGAATCATAACAGAATGATGGATGGAGTGCTACTTGCCACCCACAGCAGAATCTAAAACGCTTCGCTTCAGTGGCGATTTTCATCATCAATCCAAGTCTGTTTTAATAAATATCCCCCTCCATACCAGAGACAGATGCAAAGCAGAGATTGGCTTTATGTTCATGCTTCAGGTCTGTTTTCTGAAGTGTTACAGCAACAGCTTTGCACATAAATTTTATTACATGCAGTGTAGCTAATTTTTGCCTCTGGTGATCATTGAAAACTATAAATCAAAGTATGCTTGCCTCGTATGCAAATCCCGAAGTCTGGTTTTTTTTTGGGTTGTTTTGAAAGAATGGAAGACTTGTCCTATTATTTCAGGATTATTACTTGTCATACACCCTATCATGGATTGGCATGATCAGGCTTTAAAACGATCAAGTCATGCGAGTTTCCCTGACAGTTTTGATCAATAACCTACCATTCCTGGGAATTGTCATGACAGCTAGTCACATGCTCATATTTTGCTGGTTGTCTAGTTAGCATATGTTCTAAGACAGATGTCATGATGTGTGTTTTTTTTGCAAGCTGTCATATTTTATATCATGGCCAAAATAAAGATCTATTTCTTTCTAATGGCCTTACAAATGTTCAATATATTTTAATATCTGGACCCATTATCAAAAAAAAAAAATACTAGAATGCCTTTTTGCTGCTTATTAGCCAAATATATTCTGTTCTCTGTCATTTTAAGGATGTTTTTTTTTATCACAAACCATGAGCATAATGATTCATAGTATAATACTTATTTTGTCAAGCGTTATTGCAGTTATCATTAAGTGCGTGCCATAATGTCAATTCTAAGACATAGAGCTACATTACACCTAGCAATAAAATTTGCACTTGACACGCTTTTGAGCTGTGACAAGCGGCTCTAAGCGGTGTTACTGTCACCACCAATCCAAGGGGGATTATTTTCTAATAACAGCACGTTTTTTTGTGTTTTTTTTTATTTTTTTTTATTGAAGAATATTTGTGAAAAAGCCAACTCTATATCAAGTGAGCCGTGGTGATTTTGAGCCTAACTATAGAACAAAAGGCTGTCTGTGATATCTGCCTTGTCTATGGGTTAAGCCTTCGATTTATCCTGAAAGCTGTCAACCCCAAACCCTGCCTACCCCACCCTCCCTCTGTTTGTGCACTGGCAGACTGGAATATTTGTCTACACTTGGGGCTGAAATGTGTATGATTCCTCTTGCACAGAATCGATGAGCCTTCTGTAAAGCCTGTTCTAGGGCTCTGATTATATTTATCCTCCACAAGCTTTTTGTACATCCTGTACTCCCTTTGTTTCAGTGCGCGTCTGTTCTCGGTGTCTCTCTCCTTGTCCTTTTCTTTTCTCCCCCTCCCACATAAACACACATTCTTTCTCTCTTTCTCTCTTTCGCTCGTACCTTCGGTTTCTTTCTCTCGGCTTATCCCCACATACGCTGAACACACAGTAGCAGGTTTAATGAACTGCTCTCTGTGGTCTGCTGCTTTTCCCACAAACACAGCGATAAAACACTGAAAGCCTCCCCAGCTTTCCATCTGCTATCTGGGCTCCTTGTTAAAAAGTCAGTTAAAAGGAAACAAAGACTGCACGAATATTGTTCCTTTCACCGCTTGCTTAGCGAAGTGGAGAGAAACTAAATGAGCACGGCCTTAGTCACAAATTACACACTGATTGTTAAAAATAAGTTTCGGTAAAGACTAGCGCAGTCGCTGGGCATCAAAGTAATATTTAATGAAAGATGAAACAAAAGGTTTGAAATGGGAGGTTTTTTTTTTTATTCCCTGCAAAGATCTGCTGAAACTTCAGATAAGACGAAAAAAGCACTGTAGTGATACACAATGGAAAAATTTTCAAATGAAACAAAATGTGCTGGAATGTTATAGCAGGCGGTCTTTCTTGTCATGTTTATACTTACGGCATTTCGAGCTTTTGTTTAAATTTATCACTATTGTCTAATGCGATGGTAATGTCACGTCCTCCATTACCAGCTTATAGCAACATCATCCCTGTTGTCTTTGTGCTTCTTTTATCTGTCGTCCCTGTTTTCGTGTTTCTAAATCAGGATAGCCACCGGCCCCTGAGTGACCATGCGCCGTCAGTGCAAAGACATTTGAGTGGCAGTTCATTACTTTAATGTGTCTAATGACCTTAAAAGTCCTCACGATTTTGACTAGAGTTAAAACAAGGTTATGATGCCTTGCGTGTGTGTGTGTGTGTGTGCAAGTTCATGCTATGTACTAAGAGTGGTACTATGAATTAAACATACAAAAGCTTAGCTTAGACAATGTAATACACACATACACGTGCATACACACACACACACACACACACACAAACTGTAAGACCTTGCATAGCACAGGGTCACTGTGCTCCATGTTTATAACACGTGTCTATTTCAGACTGGTTTACAGGAACATCCTGAGATGACACAGATGTCTTCAAGCAGATGTTGGAGCTTTTTTTTTTTTTTTTTTGAGTCTGCTTATTTATTCACAGATGTCAGATGCTTGAATGATTTGCATGTCATTTGTCATAGAAATGAAACGTGCACTAATGGAACTGTATAGCTGTCGTAAACGGTCATTTGCTTTGACGGAAATGTGTTGGTTTAATTAAATGCATTTTTTAAAGTTTATAGTGCGGATCTTGATGCTTCTGCCATTTTACAGCTGTGTTCATGTAACACACCAACCCCAACCTCAACTTATTCCACAACAATAGAGGTCAACACACAAGCGGTCCAAGACCTCTCCTCATCCATCTCTTCATTCCCTTTTGCATGGCACCAACCTCTCTGACCTTCATTCTCTCTTCACTTGAATATTTCAGGTCTCTCTGTTCTCTACAGAAGGCCAACCTAAATCTCTCTCTTTCTCTCTCTCTCTCTCCTCTATTTTCACTCTCTCACACTCCCCCAGGCTTTTCCCAGCACTAAGAGAAGCACTTTGATTAAAGCTGTTATCAGCAAGGGAGGTGGGGAGCAGGGTGCAATGGGTGGGAGAGGCGGATAGGATACTCTGCTGAGAGAAAGAATGAGAAAAATGGAGAGAGAATTAGAGAGGATTTAAATAAGGATGTATATACTGTTATACAACAAAAGGTATCACAATTTTGGCTAGAGTTAAAACAAGGTTATGATACCGTGTGTGTGTGTGTGTGTGTGTGTGTGTGTGTGTGTGTGTGTGCGGAGTGATATAAAAGGAAAAAAAGAGAGGTTTTTGTCTGAACATTGGTCAGAACTCCCGCAATGATTTCTTTACATTTCATACATTGGAAGACCTGAACAATTTCCTGTCTGTCTGTCTGTATGTCCAGACGATTTTTCACAGCATCACATAATACTGTCTGGACAGAATTTAAGGACCCTTTGCCAGTCCTTACATCAACATGATAGTTTAGATATTAATTAAAAAAGCTAAACTGAATATTTTTGCTGGGATTAGTTAATATTTTCACTGCTAAAATAACAGCACTGAAGTGGTAGAAGTGAATTTTAACATGCTGGAGTCATTTTAAGACAAACCTTAATCTTTATCTGATCTACCTTTTTTCAATTTCTCATCTACGTCTCACTCTTTAATTACCGAACAGGGAGTGTATTTGGCTGATGATTAAAGAAGTACAACGGAGTACTTCTGTACACAAGGTGTAAGATACTCAAGCTTACAAAGTTGTGTTTCTTTGTATTAATAAGTTAGGCAGAGAGCTGTGCTGTGCAGAAAGACAGGTAGACATGTACGTGGGTTTAAACCTGAAATAAAAATATCACTGATTACATTAAAGCTGATCGGCTTATTTTAGCCTCAACCCTCTAGCTGTTTCTAAAAACTCATTTGCCATCAATGCTAGGTGCGCGCGTGTGTGTGTGTGTGTGTGTATATATATATATATATATATATAATATATATACAGTGGTGTGAAAAACTATTTGCCCCCTTCCTGATTTCTTATTCTTTTGCATGTTTGTCACACAAAA
>JAOVVA010000041.1:21280368-21302037 GCA_028565275.1 Leiocassis micropogon | reverse complement strand
GCAAAAGAATAAGAAATCAGGAAGGGGGCAAATAGTTTTTCACACCACTGTATATATATATATATATATATAATATACAATGAACAAGTAAATTATCAAAATTCATGTCCTGGCATAGAACATTTTATATGCAAAGGCAATTGAAAGTGCTTTATATAACTATAGGCTAAATAAAACAGAGGAAATAACAGACTGACATTGGGTTTATAAGACTATTTTAAAAACTGGGAAGTGTAGGCAGAAAGTGATCATGTGTCAAAAAAGATGTGTTTTAAATCTAAGTGACAATGCCATTACATCTACAAGTAATTTAGAGACATAAAAAGGCTTTTAGGTGAAAAGAAAGTGCCATATCTATTACCTCCAAAACTGCAATGCCAATGCCAATCTTGAAACTCGAGGAATTGAGTTAATAGTTTGGGCTCTTAAACTTTTTTTAGGCATTTACAAACAAAATAATGTGTGTTCAGAAAGTGTGTGTAACTTTTAGCCACTTTAAAAAAAAAAAGAAATACATTTTACAGAGAAACACATTAAGGTTTTATAATAAGTTAATAAAAAGTTTTCTCATCTTATTTTTAACCACCGTGTATTTCTTTATATCCCCTTTTATATTATTCCCCTTCAACCAAAATGATTGTTGTGGGAGTGCAGGGATGCCACTTTTTAAGACAGTTTTGCTCCCAGGGCAGCTGTGTCAAACTATGGTTTTGATCTCTGGATGAAAAACAGGGATGTTAAAGTGAATGCTTTCAATTATTACAATATCTTTATTCCTTAATCCATAGGATAAGACAAATTGTGTGCAGGGGTTTAATAAAATAATAGCTGGTACACAAGGCTAATGGATTTTGTCAAGTGATTGACATTGACGATCTAAAAGCAAGAAACACGGCCGACATTGAAAGCATTGATGTGGATTAGTTGCGCATCATTAATGCAGCTGTTGATTAATGTTATTATTTTATATTAATAACATTTAATTTTTATAACCTTGTTACTTTAGAAACTTTTCAAAGTCGTGTATGTCTAAATGTCGTTCATTGTGATTTTTTATGTTAATATACTTTTCATTTTATTTTAAACTTGTGTATAGATAATTCTCAGACACTCTGTATTAGTGATCTTCTGCAGCCTATATACCAACATATTGGCCATAAAGATGTTCATTTACAGGAAAAAGCAATTATTACATATGTAACCATTGTGTAAAGGGGACAATCTTATTTCAACCCAAAAGTGAGCTGAAAACAGTAAAAAAAAAAAAATAATAATAATAATAATAGAAATAATACAATAAATAAGTATAAGTACAATAAACACTTCGGTTGCAAACAAACAAGGGAAGCAGGTTATTCTGTAGGGAAACAAGTCCTATTCGTAGGATGCTTAAATATTTAATTAATAAGCGTTTGATCTCTAATTGCTGAATTGTCTTATAAGCTGACAACAACGCTCCATGTTGTTATATTAAACACAAGATAAGCTAGGTGTCGTTTGATATTTGAGGTGCAGATCCACGAAGAGGTGCAACAGAGGTTGCAATTCCCTCTGCGTTTCCAAAAAATGTAAGCACAACACAGACCTAATGCTAATGTATGGATCAAAGCAATGCAAATTAAATTATGCTAAACAGAAGCTGTGTGACAAAATTTATGATGATTTAGCAAATTATCACTCCATTTTTTGCACTTTGTAAATGTTTCAATCAACAGCGATTCTCCCACTTCACCCCATTCACTGCATGATCTTTACACCCTGTTTGAGCAGATGAGTCGTATAATGTCAACCCACATTTAGGGATGTTAATACAACATAACATCTGGGTTGCGACTAGAATCCAGCATTTGGTTGAATTTAGCATTTGGGTCAGTGAGAAGTGAACGCATATATATATATATAACTAAAAAGTGTTTAGTAATTATGTAATTTATTGTTAGCTAGCAACTTTACATGATTTTACTTTTGTATTGTATTTATCCCTGGCTAACTAGCAGTAGATTTTAGATTGCCTTTAACTATCAAAACTATATATTGTAAGCTATTTGTAAGAATTAATTAAATTTAGGTCAGTACTTGGGTGCAGATCCAATATTGGCAAAAATATGCACCAGACCAATCATATCCATACATCAATCAGCCATAGCATTAAAACCATTAACATTAAACCCGCCTCTGGGGGTGTGCTGTGGTGTCTGGCAGAGGTAGGGCCGCCATTCATCTTCCAGTCTTCCAAAGGCACATACCGAGGGTGCTCAATCAGATTGGGATCAGACCCAATCTCATTAGCCACACTAGCCACTTTAACCATCCACCACCACATCTTCTTGTTTTCCTCTCATTTATGCATATGAATGAATTTTCCTTATCAATTACAGCACTGTCACTGTTACAGCATCTATAACTCAGATGGCTGACTTCTATGGTGCTAGTGATGCTAAGGCTCTCATACCACACACCAACCAATAAACTATTTTTTGTGTAGGTGTTGTATGTAAATTTTGTGTCTCCTTTATAGTATTGTCCCACTGTATGCATTTTTGTCTGTCCTCTTTGTTTTACGTATTGTATTGTCTATTAATATACTGAACTTTATACATGCTATCTGTGACTGTTTTGTTTGACGAAGGCCTGGAAAACAGAAATGTTTTTCTGCGATATACATTAAACTCTCCAATCCTTCTAGACTGTAATTTGTTTGTTGAACATTATATTCCAAAATTTATTACTCCTTTCCTGGTATAATAACCGCCGTTCTACTGGGAAGGCTGGAATGAGACTGTGAGAATTTGTGCCCATTAAGCCACAAGAGGATCAGTGAGTTCAGGCACTGGTGTCATCTAAGCTAGCCTGTGGTCAGCCTACAGTCAGCATTTCACCTCATCACAGAGTTGTTCAGTGGGGTTAATATTAGGGCTCTGTGTAGCTCACTCGAGTTCTTCCTTACCAATCTTGGTACAGCATGTCAGCAGCTCATTTTTTGGTACACATGGACATTGTCATGTTGGAACTGGTTTGGAATACTTAGTTCTAATAAAGAGGGAATCTAAAAGCAGCAACATACAGTGGCATTATAGATACCTGTGCGCTTCACCTACCTACAATGGCATCTTGACAATCTACAGATGTAAGTCATCAATGTCTAAACATCTTTATGACTGAATAAGTCCATTCATCTCTCCTGAGAGAAGTTTTGCTTTCATGTGTGTTTATCACTGCTTTAATTTCGCAATGTTTAGATTATAATTAAATATAAACATTTTAAGTGTTGCAATACAGAAAAGCATTAATTATTTAAGCATGCATATTTTTTTTTACCAAGCAGAGCACACAATTTCATACTATGTGATCATATTCTGATTTGTATAATACAAAGTAGATCCACATATTTTTATATAAACACATGCACAGTATATCATATGTTGCAATTGTTTTTTAAAATTACTTAACTGCAATCTTCATACAGTCTAAAAAAATAAAGGCATGTTTTTCTAGGCTGAAAAGCCCAGAGGCGGCACCTTGGCTTAGTGGCTAGCACGGTCACCTTGCACCTCCAGGGTTGAGGGTTCGATTCCTGCCTTGGGTCTGTATGCATGGAGTTTGCATGTTCTCCCTGTGCTTGGTGGGTTTCCTCCGGGTACTCCGGTTTCCTCCTACGGTCCAAAGGCATGCAGGTTAGGCTGTCTGGCACTTCCAAATTGCGCATAGAGTGTGCATGAGTGTGTGAATGTGTGTATGTGTGCACTGTAATGGATTGACATCCCAACCAGGGTGTACCCTGCCTCAAGTCTCCTAGGATACCCTTGTATCCCTGTATATGGGATAATGCACTATAGACAATAAGTGAGTGAGTGAAAAGCCCAGAAGAAAAAGTACAGATGACTTGTGGCTCAGTCATAAACCAGTTTTTTTGGGTAATTAATGCAAACCAGAAATTTTGGATTCATGGATAACCCATGATCGTGTGGTCAAATGAGCCCAAAATGTTATACTGTATATTTATCCAGCATGGTTAGACAGAAGTTCCTCAAATTGGGTTAACATTTTTAGAGAGCATGGTCTTTGAACTGACCTTGTCATATCCCATTATCTCAAAAACACACTCTCTCTTTCCATACAAAACTCATTAGAAAGTATTTTTTAGTTCTGTAATGCTGTCCACAGTCGGTATCAACACGACACTAACCGTCAAAAATATTGTAAGATTTATTAGCTCCAAGGATAAGCATTACTTAGTGGTTCCTCAAGACATCCACACAGTGACATATCCTCATTTCTAAATTCTGAGTACATACGTGTCCCTGTCTAGCAACCCACTCATGAAAATCCCACTCTCTGCATTCTGACACCAAACCTGTAATACAACAATAACTATATAATTATTATGCTAAACATGCAACTCATTGACAGGTTTATTGTCTAGTGTTGAGGAGAGCAATTTAAGATTGAGGATGTGTGCGTGGGAGACAAAGATAAAGAGAGAAAGTAATGGAAGTGTGCTGTGTGAGTGTATGCAGAGGGAGTCCTTAGGCTTTTTCTCTGGGGAATGCCTGAAGTGAATTCTTCTGCCGTTGAAGTGTTCATTTAGCTTGGCCCTAGAGGGAAAAGGCCCAAATTGAAACATCTTTGACAGGACCTGATGAGTCTAGTCACTTTTTTTTTGTATGAGTAAGTGAGAGTTATAGTTATAGGGATAATCTAATCTCGATAGCTGGAGTGAATTGCATGAATAAAGACGAAACAAAACAGTTTTAAATCTTATTATTGACAGATTTAAAATTAACACATAAAAATGAAAAGACGGTGCTTAATTATAACAGATAACATTGGCTAATCCTGTTATAGAAAGAAGGAATTTCCACCATGAAGGGTGCCTGAGAAGCAACAACACTGTTATTTCAGACAAAATGAAAACGCAAAGACATAAATGTGTCCTTATGTAAGAAGATTGGACAAGGTCATAATGCTGTTATTTCCAGAACGGACAAAGCAATTTCAAATGGATAGGGCAGACAATGTCGAGTAAATGAAAAAAGGAGTGAAAGCACCAATCCACCCAACAGACTTCAATAAAACACCTCAGTTATTGAGTGCTTAAAGGGCCATGGCTGTATATAAGATAAATGTATAGAAATATAAGAGGTTTTCTGAAATGTTGCTGCCTGATGGGACAAATACGCAGTAGGACTGATGTTTCAATTGGCTCTTTATAGCCTTAACCTCAGCACTCTGCCTTATCACAGTACGTCCCAAAACGTTTTTTAGATTGGGAATATAAAACACTTCAGAAATAAGATATCATGCATGCTCATGAAGGTTGACTTTTATACCCTATTTTTCTCAGTTTTGAGAGGAAAACACTGCCAGAGGCATTAGCCATTGTTTCTGAAGATAAGTGGGATGCCAACATATATTATATTATATTATATTATATTATATTATATTATATTATATTATATTTATTATATTATATTTATTATTATAAAATTATATTACAGTATTATTGGTAAAATAATTGGGGCAGCAGTGGCTCAGAAGCGATTGGAAGGTCAGGGGTTCACTGCCATGTCACCACTGTTGGAGCCTTGAAGGCTCTTAACCCTGACTGCTCAAATGTATCGCAACAACTGAGATTCAGTGCCAAGAAGGACATGCGAAATAAAAACCTGTGCCAGATCTTGCAGATCAAATGATATAATGTGGCAAATAAATGGACAAAGACAAAGCCCAAGAAAAAAGCTATTGACAAAATGATTGTATAAAATAAAGTGGATTAAACCTATTTAAACAATACTCTCTGAATAAGGCACAATCAAGACAAAAAATGTTTAGAAGCTGGATGCATTTACACACTGCCTCTGTCACCGCCAAGGGACCCAAAACATGAGTTTGTTTAATGTTTGTGCCCCATTTCCCCCAATTTTGGTCACATTACAGGGATATGCCATGAGACAGCTACAAACCATGGGACAGTAATGATTAGCCCATGTAGCAATGATGAAAAATATATCATGTAATACAACATGGAAAATCTACAGCGCTATGATCAGATATTTCTGGTTTAATGGAGCGCATTAAGTAGTTTTTATTTGTTTGGTTTATATTCCCCATTAAACTACTGTTTCCACCATCCAGTCCAACATATGGCATGGGCATAGACGAAGCAAGGGCTAACCTTCTTCTCCTTTAATGTTATTTGTTGGTTGGCTGCCAGCTTGTTGGTGCATTACTGTTCCACCCTCCAGTCCAACAAGTGGCAGTAATGCACCAACAAGCTGGCTGGCAACCAACAACAAAACTTCGTCCAAGAAATGAAGCTAGCCAAACAAATTTCTTCAGAAATGCTGTACCTGCTGCATCACATGGCAGGAATGTGTAACCGATCTCCACTTTTCCACATACAGGAGTTCATAGATGCCCATGACTGATTAGTGTGACTTGACAGGGTAGAGAGAAAATGCCACAAGTCTTTCACAAACACAAACATAACCGATTAAGTACACTTACAAACTTCAATAATCAAAGGACTTTGCAAATAAATGCACAGTGGAAATATATATAAAACCCTTTGAAATGCAGTACACAAATACATTATACTGTGTTACTTTATGCAGTACAACTGAGGCACACGGCCTGAAGGAGTTTACTCCAGATATGAATTACTTTGCATTAATTTGTGTTGTGACCGTTTGTGACTGGATGTACATTCACACGTTTTGTGAACTCATTTCTGAAACATGCTGTCACTTTTTGAGTCTGTATGTTTGTATGGTTTACCATCATAACTGGGAACATGAATTCATAAACTAATTAAAAGTGGTTTGTTTGCACTAGAGGGATACGGTTTGGCTATTGATAGATAGTTCAAAAAGGGTAATCACACTCACCAAAGACTGAGATTTGATATGAGATAAATGTGTTGCCCTTGGTTAGTCTCAGGATTTTAAATATTTGAAAGAAGGAAGGAAAGAAAGAAAGAAACTTTCTGAATAGGTCTGAAAAAGTCTGAATTGAAGATAACAACCATATGGGTAAATGCAGGAATATAAAGGACCTTGAAAAGTACATAAAGGAGTGATTTGAGATTTTCTACAAAGGGCTACAAGCAGACATTTGTGTGGGAGAGTTTTCTCATCGCACTCCTGTCCACTTCTGCAAGCACTCATGATTAGTCCTGCAGAACTTCGATCCTGTCCATTTAGTAAGGTTTTGATCTACAGAAAAAAATAAATAATTAAAAAACCAAAAATAATTCCAAGCACCAAGGCTTTAAGTTAAGACTGAATGTGAGTGACTGAGTGAGTGAACAAACCTGGTACATTAATGTGAATGCATTCATTTTCTGGAAATAAGTCAAAAAAACATTATTACGGTGTGCTTTTTAATATGTCTAACAAAACAAGATTCAATTCTTTCATGTTGATTCTGAGCTTATCACACACACATTTACATCATCATTAGGACCATTTCACTTAGCCAGTCTGCCTACCTGCATGGTTATTCATATCATACATTCAGTTTAGACCTTTTCTCCTGCTCAAGTAATTCTGCAGAGCAGAATAGTGCACAGGTTTCCCAAAACTACAGTATGTCTTCATTGTTTTGGGATTGGACACATACTGTAAATCCTGACACTGTGTGACATTGCAATATTCTAATTGGGCGAAGGATTTACTGCGATATACCAAAAATCTAATAGGTATTTCCTGCCTTTTCTGTCAAGCTTTGTCAGACCTGTGTCACTTGCTTGCCATCTATATAACTAGACACATACACACACACACACACACACACACACACACACACACACACACACACACACACACACATGCACACACCATCCCTTTGGCCCCATTCTGTCAGACCCCCCATGGTTCATACCAGTTAGCTGTCATGAGTGAAAAAAAGGCATCCCTCACCTTCATCCATTTGACTTCTGTACACACCACACACCCCAGATACATGATGTCACTGCTACACACTAGTTGGGTCAAAAAAGAAAAGTGTATAAGGCAACTAGACCTGTGCTGAAGCAACAAGAGTGTAATGCATCAGCTCTTCATCAGGATCGAGACATGGACAGTGTTTTTAGAAAAAGTTATGCAATATGTAAGGAATAAAACACGAAGCATATGCTGTTACGGAAAAGTAATCAATGACTGTGAGGCTACTGGTACAGTTCAAGTCTGTTCATGCCCTGAATGTTTTATCACAACAACTGGATTAAAATTTAAATTTCTATATTTACTATTCAAGTCATAACTTGGTTTAAATCTGTACATTAATATGAACCTGAGCTTTGGTTTGCTGCCAGAACAACTGTCAAAGCTGCAATTAAATACATTTATAAATAATTACTTATTGAACACATTCTGACCAATCGGATTTGATCATTCAACAGTACTCTTGTATAAATACAGTATAATGAATCTAATAATAAAGTATTTCGCATGCATATCTGTAAATATCTATCATACTTAAATATAGAAGTTCATTCTGAATCTATTGTTGGACCACTACTATCCTGCCAGTTTTATTCATCAGAGTTTGGGAGAGGTTCATCTTATTGTGGAATAAGAAAGGCGTTCCTCATGACGTTATTATGAACACGGGTAAAATCATTCCAATCTCACTCATTTCAGTCAAAACAGATGTAGAGCAGTAAGAACACGGATTGCTAATTCCAGGCATGTGCGCGGATATTTCAGAATAAGGACCGCAAAGAATGTTTGCTGTATTGATATAGTGGTGATCATGGATTACATGGTCGCTACCTTATGGTTCATACTGTATATGAACGTCATCACATTTGCTTCACTCACACATTACATAGATGGTAATGTTTGTCTTCGTTCCAGGCAGATAAATAAAAGAACCTAACACGCTGTCACAATCTGTTGGTGACAATGTGTTATGCTCTTTATTCCTCTTTCTGTGGGAAAAATAAGCTAAATTTGTTACATCTATGCACATGGCTGCAAAACTAATCTAGTGAGATGAGGCGTAGCCTATCTTCCCAGCTATTTTGATTTTCACTATGGTGGATTTGCATATTATAATAGTGTTTATATTGTCTTGTTATTTCCCAATGCCCAAAACAATGGATGGTAAAATTTTGACTTTTTCCTATTAGACTTCACTTGTAGGTAAAAGTAAGAGAAAGTGTCATTTCCATGGTTAGTGGAAAAACATTTTATTACCAAATGAAACCAGATGTAAAGTTTGATTTAGTCTGATTAATTGAAACTTCTGTTAATAACTTGATAATAACCTGAATGATGTTTAAGTAATTTTGGTAATTAAATTAACACACACAAAAAAATGTATGTGGTGATGCATGGATTTGTGAGTTAATAAAGAAATTGCCCTATGTTGCAGCCTTTAACCTGAACAATGATCAATCCAAGGCACGCTAATCCATTTCCTCCACTCAAGGGATGAAGCTGAGCAAATTGTGCCATACCGAAGTGGATTATATACTACGCCACTGTCAGTGGGCAAGTGCCCAGTTTCAGGACTATACTCATGTTTACTTCCATCAACAAGCCACATGTGCAATTTCAATGGACCTTTTAAGTGTAGAGTCATTTTAAAGCTCTAAACTGGCTATTTCGAGCAAATTTTCCATTTGATCATTGATTTGTCAGCATTTTTCACCAGCAGGCAGGATATTTATTATGTTTCTGTAAATAGACCTACATCAGCATTAAAAGTACCCACACACACACTCTATACTGTAGATCTATTCACATTATTGACTTCCGTCCTTATTATCACAGAGACGCTCCTTGTTATGGCTTCAAGATCTGGTGTTGTCAGAATGTGTATAGTTACGGTGATACGGCCATGGTAGATAAGCTTTTATGGATCTTGTTTTCCTTCTGCAAAATCACAGAAGTAGCTTGATAGACACAAGCTCATGCACAGAATCACTGAGCGATTTCCTCTATCAAAAGCTGCACTAGACACAACACAGTAATGGCCCTCAGGGTCAATTATGCCTCAAGGCTGAATCATGTTTCAAATCTGCTACTGCAATAACGTTGATAAATATCTTTAGTGGAAGGAAATACGGCTTTTCATTAGTGCTAGTGGTGTTGAGGGTTGTTAAAGAGGGTTATGTTTACTTACATCATTTATTTGTGTATTGGGTGTCTTAATGCTGTGCTCTTATTTCATCTGGCAAAGTATTTATTATCCTGAAAATGTCAGGGCTGCTATTTTAAATCTTAGTAATATTCAAGCAAATATTACAAATTGTCACAAAAGTCTCCATACTGTACATACAGGGAAATGTACAGTTTTTAGTGAAATGTAACTTTGTTTACAAAAAATCCTCTACATGATGGCCATTTCTTTGTAAAAAAAAAAAAAACACACACACAGTCATCTTATGTGGGTTTTATGCATGTATAGCCGTGGCCAAAAGTTTTGAGAATGACACAAATATTAATGTACACAAAATCTACTGCTTCGGTGGTTTTAATTTTTTTTCTCAAATGTTATTATAGTATACTGAAGTATAATAGCATATCATAAGTGTTTAATATTTTTTTTAGAAAATGAAATAAAGTTTATGCAAAAAGTCAATATTCGTAGTGTTGACGATTATTTTCAAGAGCTCTGCAATTCACCACTTTTGGGCCACATCCTGACTAATGGCGATATATATATTTGCTTGGAGTTTGTCAAAATTTGTGTATTTTTGTTTGTCGGCCCACCTCCTGAGGATCGACCACAAGTTCTCAAGATTAAGTGATCTGGTGAGTTTCCAGTTCATGGACCAAAAAAATTTCAATGTTTTGTTGATTTTTTGTACCAGTTTTTTATTCATGGCTGTGTTCTTAGGCAAAATTGTGAGTGAGCTTACTCCCTTAGCTGAGAACATTGGAGCCTTGGATCAGGATGCGTTACTGTTGGCATAACACAGGACTGGTGGTAATGCAGACTTGAAAATTAATATTTGTGTAAAATCTTTGGCCATGGCATTTCATACTTGTACTTAATTTGTAATTGTACTTTAAATGCTTCCCTATAAATGATCTTTGTGTTATCTTTTCCTGGTACACCATGGCCTTAAGTTGGCTCATATAGTGCAATAGTGGGCTTTTTTCTCTATGTATTGAGACCATTCGAACTTCCTGAAGTTTCTATGATATAGTTAGACTACCTAGGAAGTTTTAGGACATGTATGACTGTGTGTTTGTCTGTTGCCCTAGACAAGTAGACAGGCTTTGTAGTGCTTTCTGCTTTACTCTGCAAATTTCTCAGCCTGAAACTCTGAGAAACTCGATGCCAGAAATGCTGCATGGTAAAAATTTTGCCCCAATTAAAGTCCCCACTGAGCCCCAAACTCTGATTAGACTGGGAATTTCATTATAGCACTCTCACAGAGGCAGTCAGCTGAGAGACAGAGTGTTTGGAGAGTAATGAGAAAACTTGCTCTATTCTCAGTCACATTATAAACTCGACATTTTAAAAAATGACATTATAGGTCAAAGACACAGTGCTTAACAAAGACCTGAGGACATCTAGACTTTCTTAATGTTTTATTAATAGAGCATTTTCTCTGTCACTTTGTAAAAACATGATAATATGCTCTAAATAAACCAAATAGTTTCATTTGAAAGGAAGCAGTATTCCACTTGTATACTTGTGACCATACCTAAAAAAAAAAATACAATTGCACTACAGTGCTGTGAAAAAGTATTTGCCCCTTCCAGATTTTTAGTTTTTTTTTTTTTTTTGCATATGTCACACTTAATTGATTGAGAGCTGTACAAACCTGCCTGGCTCTATGTGAAAATGTAACTCCTCCCCTGGCTAAATCATGAATGAATCGTGAATATATTCCTCTAAAAAGAAAAAGCTTCTTCTAAGGTCTGCACACATTCTTTCACAAAATATTATATTTTAGCCATTCATCAGAGTTTGTGAAGCTGGGTGGACACCGCTCTCAAAACTCTCGATTCAATTCTTCCCACAGCAACAAGATTATGTTAAGGTCGGGTGCCTGGGCAAGGCATTTTATTACAGCAATGCCTCCTTCCTCTGCAAATATCTTTTTTCCAGATTGGAGGTGTGTTTGGGGTCATTGGAAATCTAGCATTTTACTGAAAATATTATAGACTAAAATACTTTTGAAGATTAAGGTCTGACTGCAACAGGCCTCTTATGAACTATGAAGTAGGAGGGCTAATAAGAGGTTATATCTCTAATTCATAATAAAGATATACAGTATCTGTTTACAGTGGGTATAGGGTCAGCAGTTTGTACTTAAGGTAATACACTACATATTAAAATGATGATGATTTTGTTACTTTTTTCAGATTTTAGGTAACAAACACATCTGTAATGTTCTTGCTCACAATACAGTGGTGCAAATTCCAAAAGAAATGTGTTTGATCCACCCATCAGCCAGAATATTATGACCACCCACCTAATGTTGAGTAGTTTCCCCCTTTTGCCATAACAGTGATGCACTGTGTGTTCTAATACTTTTCTATTGGAACCAGCATTAACCTTTTCATCAATTTCATCATCACTAGCGCTTTGGTTGGATCGGACTTTACGAGACAGCCTTCACTCCCCATGTGCATCAGTACATCTTGACCAACCATGACCCTGTCGCCAGTTCACTGGTTTTCTTTCATTGGATCCCTTTTGGTATGTCCTGACCACTGCAGACCAGGAACATCCCACAAGACATGCAGTGTTGGAGTTGTTCTGACACAGTCATCTAGCCATCAAAATTTGGTCCTTGTCAAAGTCACTCAAATACTTATACTTGTCCAGGTTTTATGCTTCCATCACATCAATTTCAGGAAAAAAAGGTTCACTTGCTGCATAATATATCTCATCCAGGTTCAACCACCATTGGAACAAGATATTGAAATGGTGGAGAAAGGCAAACATCTGGGTCAGAGCAAGTCCTAAACTGTGGCTTTTGTGGGATGTTTCTAGGCTGCAGTGGTCTGGACATACCAAATGTGATCCAAGGAAGGAAAACCTGAAGACTGGCCCATGTAATCCGATCCAATAGAAAAGCTACGTTAAAGTAGCTTAAATTGATGAAAAGGTTAATGCTTGGAGCTAGGAAAGAAGTAAAAAGTAGTGGAATTAAGTAGCATTCTAGTGAAGCTGAGTTTAAATGTTTTTTTTTTTGTTTGTTTTTGTTCTAACACAGTTATGCTGCAGTTATGACTGTTATGAAAGTGTTTTCATTTTATTTATTTATTTGTTTTAATTATACTGTCTAAGGTCAGAAGAAAACTGAAACTTTTTCACATTTGTCTATTTTCTGGATTTTCTTTAATTTCAAATTTAATAGCTCAGATTTCAACTAAATTGAGATTTGTAGCATATATAATATAATTTTTACTTCATATGTAAGCAATGAATTAATTTAAACAAACAGAATATTTTATTTACATAATTTATCACAATTTACATTTAAAAATCTCTGTTTATAGTAGATTGCCTGCATTCATGAATTATAAATTCATGAAATATTAGGGGCAGCGGTAGCTCAGGGGGCTAAATCACTGAACAGAAGGTCAGCGGTTCAAGCCCCAGCTCCACCAGGTTGCCATTGTTGGGCTCTTGAGCAAGGCCCTTAACCCTATGTGCTCTAGGGGCACTGTAGCATGTGCTCTGACCCCTGCTATGCTGGAATATGCAAAGAAAGAATTTCACTGTGCAGTAATGTATATGTAACAAATAAAAACTTAACTTAGCTTATTATCTCTGTTTTTACAAAAGAGTCTCTAAAATCTCTTGAATTATTCACTGTATTGATAAACAGTTAATTTATGTGGAATTTCATTTCGTACCGTTTTCAAGGCAAAATGGCAAAAAAATAAATAAATAATAGCGGCACATTGTGTTTTCTTAATTAATTAAATAATAGAAGATATTCATAGTGAAATAAATAGTTTGTTATGCACAGTGCATATGCAGTATAGTTGATTCATTGTAGTTCAGATTCAGTATAAGCTATTGTTGCTCTGAAGTGTGTCAAGTTTTCTGCCTGTAAGTATGTATCAGTCAGTTAGACTCACTGCATTGTAACTTGTGTTTGCAGATCTACAGACAACAAACACCTGCTTTGACCTTCATATTTGGGTTTACTTCTCTCTGTCTCAGTGACAGTTTGACAGAGTGTGTAAGTCTTTAGGTGTGACTTTCTTTTACTCCATGTCAGCAGAAAAAGAGACGTATACAACACTTGTCACTCGTCAAAAAAAGTTTTTTTGTTTTTTTTTGGAATTGCTGTCTGCTTCTTTCTTGTTATTTGTACCTAAGGCACATTGATTGATGATAAATTAATATGAATTATTCACTAACTATAATGAAAAGTAAAGTAGAGAAGGTAAGAATGTTACAAGAGTTAAGAATATAAATCTGGACATGTTTGGTGCTTGGGTTTATAAATCCCTTTAAGTGCAAAATTTTAAAGGAATATATTTTAAAAGTTGTTACATAAATAAACTAAAACAGGGAATAAAAGTGCAGTGCAGAATTTGTTGTGTAAATGTCATATAGTACATGATACAAAACACTACCATATGAAACTGTGCAAAAACTGCCAGTAAGTGTAAACCTGTGCTATGATCTAATGACCATTATTGTTGTTTTATCCTGGTCAGAGTCACGAGGGATCTTAAGCCCATTCCAAAAACACTGGGTGTGAGGCAGGGATTCATCATGGATGTGACACCAGGCCGATGGCAGACACCATGCACACACATTTACACACTCACTCACACAACAGCATGGCTCAGACAGCAATTTCAGCTGCAAATTAAACTACAATTTATATTAATGTGCTCATTCTAGTGCATGCTTTTGTTTCTGCAATAAACTCTTAAGCACAGGGACTTTTATGGCAGATATTTTGGTCCTAAATCTAATAACTAATCTAAATAACTAAATCATAGAAAAAAATATGTTGTTGATGTGGTCATGCTTTTTTTTTTTTTTTTACTTTGATTTGACAGTTATGAAAGATGTCCAGGGTGTCAGCATTTTGTAACAGTCATTTAGTGTCGCAAAGTTTCCCAAGCTTCTGAAAGTTTCAGAACAGAGGAGTTTACACTTTCTGATTCTCCATAAAATGACTAGCTGTTTTTAAAGAAAACTTTTTATTTTTTTTTTAAAGAAAAAATTGAAAGATGATGTTATAAATGATATTAATAATTAACCTGTCTCATGTTATGTCGAAACAGAATTCAGAATTTTCAATCCTGCAATCCTAAATGAATAGCTTAAATAGTTTGATCATAATTCATTGAAAACTTATATATATTGAATAATGAAATTACATACAATTCATTTACAAAAGTATTTACAATAGCTATTTTAATTTCTGTACTAGAAAAGCTAACACAATTTTAAATGTAATATTGTAGACACTAATAGTCTTTCCTGTATAAGTCTCACTCTTTCTAAGTATAAAAGACTAAAAGTACTGTATAGATGTAAACAGACAATAAATGCATATGTATTGCATGTACCAAGGGATACAGGCCTGGAGTATCATTATACTGAATCAAACCTTTGATTTAGAATCATCTACATTTCCCAGAATGCACCTCCAGATACTAGCATGACTACACCGGATTCGATCTTCCAGTTCACACTTTTAAACTCACTGATTATACACATTACATTAACATAGCACAAAAATAAGCACATTTAAGAGCAACAAGGCTTTGTAATGTGCTGTTCATGCATCTGACATACCAAACCTTGGTTTCATGTTTTCCCTTTTTATTTTTGACCTATGTTTGTTTTTTTATCATAGTTTTACTTTTTTTAAAAACAGTTTGTACATTGCCATATCTTTTGCACATTCGTACTTGGATTTGTTTATGCTTTCCAGTCATTATTTGTAATAAAATCATTCTCCAGGATTGTCACCCTTTCTGCAGCCTGAGATCTCTCTGACCTTTACAATTTTATTACTTTCACAAAATATTACTAAATACATGTGTATTAAAAGTGCATTGTGTATATACAGTACTATACAAAAGTCTTGGGCATAAACAATTTATTTATTTATTTATTTATTTATTTATTTATTTAATGACTTTATTATTAAGTCAGTACACGAATATTTCTAATTTTCCAAACATCAGTATTTTACCAGAAAAATTTAAGTTACAGAAGAATATTTGTATGCCAGAAAAAAAAGCAGCACATTACATAAGTGACCATTTTTAGACAAAAAAAAGCTGCTGTGTATTTGCGTGCAATAAAAGAAGCAGGTGCAACAATCAAAGTCCTCAGAAGACGTGTGAGTGGTTCTCCAGGAAGTTCAGTAAAAGTTAGTTTCTAATTTCCTTATAAAACTGCACAAAGTGTGACAGAGACAAACATGTCCTCAAAGCATCGTCACACCAAATACTGTTTTCGTATTATACTGTCTGTCTGACAAGTTGCGTTATTAGTTAGTTGTGGTGTTGTGTAATCTCTCTGATATTCTTCTCAAGGTTCCTTCCTCATGTAATCTTGCACAGGTTTTCATTACCACCGTCACCTCATCATGGCTACACTGATAAACCTATAAATATCTATTCTAAATACATATTTCTATTTCTGTAAATCTGCTTTGTGACAATCTCCAATGTTAAAAGGGCTATAAATAAAATACATTTGAATTAAATTGTCTTATTAGCAGAATAAAACACTTCAGACTTTGCTTTTATATGAACAAAATACACACATCACTTTACATTGAACCAAACTGGTGTGAATTACTTTTATATATCCGTGTGCCATTCCTTTCATGTTTAAAGGAGAATAAAAGGTTGTAGTACAGTATTTGAGCAGTGACCGTTTTGCACTCTACAATTTTGCCGTTTTCACAGGTTTTATTTTACCTATTACTACTTTTAGCATGGAAAGAGAACCAGCAACATAGAAAATACCCATATAACACCCGAAAACAAGCTGTGTGGTGGTTTCACAGATTGGCACCTTAGATTTCACTGAACAGACATTTAAGTGGAATCTTGGGTGCCACAATACCACATTCAGAAATATGTTGGCAGGGACGTTATTTCAATTTGGATGTCCTCCAAGGCTCACAAATATGTGGGGAAAAGAAGAAAAAAGAACCTTGGTGGTAAATGCTTAATACGATGCCTAAAATCAAAGCAAACCAAGCAAGAAAAATGTGAAAAAAAAATTCTTCAGCACTCAAGAGAATATGGGCTTAAAATAACCAAATGACAGTAATAGTAAACTTGCATCCCGAGGTAATTTATGGCTTTTTGTTTGTTTTTTCAATCATGTCCAGTTAACTATACCCCATGCAACCAACACAGACACACACACACACACACACACACACAATTCCTTTCAGATAAGTGCATACATTACATAACTGGCATAAGATGCTAGAAGTTATTCAATAATGCAGCATTAGTCAAGCTATTTTAAATGTACATGGCTTCTTGATTAAGTACTTTATGTGGACGCCTGAGCATCACCTGTATGATCTTGTCGGACATCCGATTCCAAAACCATTAACCCTACTCCATGACCTTTGCAGCTTCATCAGTCTCTAGTTTTCTGAGAAACTGCAACGCACTAACTTCTAGAGTCTGTCTGTGGGAAGTCAAAACAGGAGTTATAGCATGGAGTTGGATGAGTAGGCCTGACTTGCATTTGCTGAACTAATAAAAATAATGACCCCAAACTATAAAAATCAGCCTCAGAACAGCATCCCTCCTCCCTTACTACTAGCACTCTGGATCACAGTAGAAAGCGTTCTTCTGGTGTCCACAAAACTCTGCTGTAATAAAACGCGATTCATCACTCCAGGGAATGTGTTCACTGCCCCAGAATCCAGTAATGCTGTCCTTTACACCACTCTAGTTGTTTGCGGCTTCTCTTCCATGGAAACCGATTTCACGAAGCCCCGAATGCACAGGTTTTGTGCTGACGTTGCTTGATGCGGCCTGGAACTCTAAAGTGAGCGAGACTAGAAAGAATAGATGATTTTTGTGTGCTGTGCACTTCAGTAATCATTGGCCCTGCTCTGTGTGTCTGCATTGTTTATCACTTTGTGGCTGAACTGTTGCTCCTAGATGCTTTTTTTTTATATAAGGACAGCACTTATAGTTGCATTGGGCAAATTTAACGTGGCAGGAGTTTTACAACCCGACTCGTGCTAAAGGTTGTCTTATGACATCGCCATATTTAAAGTCACTGAGCTCTTCAGTAGCACTCATTCTACTGTAGTGTCAGTGTTTGTCTATGGGGATTACCTGGGTATTGATTTGATTCACTTGTTGATTTTAGATGAGGTTGAAACAACTGAATTCACTAATTCAGAGGGGCGCCTTACATAATGGTGGGCATATAATGTAAAAGATATAATTCATCTGAGCAATATTTAATTAAACCGACTTTATGGTTTATGACTTGATCTCTTCCTGACCTCCACTCCTTAAGACCAATAGCTCTTCCTGAGCGGTTGTAGAGCCATAATTCTTTATTGTTAGTGTAATGAAAAAAAATTTATTAACATGCTTATAAACATATAGAACTCATATCTGCCAAAACACACACACACACACACACACACACACACACACACACAAGATGAATGTGTTAAATTGAGTTATTTCTCTGTGGATCTCACTAGTAACCTTGACATGCCTGAATGTTTCATCTGTGTGTGTGCGTGTGTGTGTGTGTGTTCATCCTGATCTAAGAGGCCTTGCCTGAGACCTTGAGCTTGCTGAAGCATGGGGGCATGAATTGTCTCTTGTCTGGGAGAGTGCGAGACCCTGAGAGATAACATACTTCGCAGGCAACTGAGAACACGGTGTCCCAAACCCTCAGCCTCCTATCTCATGTTCTCTGCCCCTCTGACGTCCTCACCTTAGATAGCACTTCATCTGCTCAGCAGGGAATGAGCCTTCGGCATGCACAGGAGTTGGCGCCAGCACCAGCCAATGCACTATGGCATCGGTGTGCCCGCAACAGACGTTGTTTACAGCGAGTTGTTTTGAGTGGAGTGTGTATCTAGTGTGTGCAGGTGCTTGTGGAGTCCCAAGGAAGGGAGGAGGAGGTGGTGGTGGTGGTGGTGGTGGTGGTGTAGGAGGAAGAGAAGGAGGAGGAGGGTGGGGGGGAAGGAGGAGAGCCAGCGAATAAAAGTTACACTGTCTTTCTTAAACATCTTCAAGGTCTTGGGGAAAGAATAAATTCCCAAGGGAGAGGTTTTCCTGGGAGTAGACCGCCCCGGCGCTGGACTGGGTAAGCTCGGCTTGTCTTTCTGACTTCATGTTTTTTTTTTTCTGTTTCTGCTAATAACTTGTGTTGGAGAAAAGAGTTATCCTGTAACATGCAGAGTTAATGATGCTAGGTCGAGTAAAACATAATGAATAAGATGGGTTTAATATTAATCTTTGTTTACTTACTATCTCACATAAGTGATAAAATTTTGGTTTGTTAAATTAGCATTGCCTCTAGGCATGTCTCTGGGAATAAATCATTTTCCGAGTTAATCGCAAAGATTAAGGTCTTCTCAATGATGTTAATCCTATATGGATTTGATCTTGTGCTCATGAATAACTTTAAGTTTATCTTTGTCTCTCCATCTCTTTAAGGTGACACCTGCTGAACCGGCGCCTTGTTTCCATGCTCGTTGTTCCTTTTTCCTATGCATATACCTCTTTGAGACGTAGCATTAAAGAGGCATAGGGCATGGGAAAATGGGGCTGCAGAGGTGTTCCACTGGAGTTTTCTACAAAAAAAAATCATCTACAGAGAAAGGTTAGGTAAACATACTTTCTTAAATGCTTTCATGATCTGCCACTCTACTAATGGAAAGATAGCAGAGGGATTGTTTTTATTTGCTACATGAGATGCTGTGAAGAAACAGTGATGGTGTGATCTTGTGAAGTGCAGAGTGAGAATGGAAACTCTGTAAGCAATGTGCTGCCTGCCTGTGATTTAATAAAGAAACTAAATTGAAAAGCAATCCTAAATGTGTCTGTGTTCAAAAAGCTGCGCTCCCTGGATAATCCTTGCAAGACATGTCACTTTTTTCTATTATTAAGTAAAATAAAATACTACTGTATTTGTTGGGTTTTTGTTTTCTGTTAAACTTTCATTATTTATATACACTACATTATATACATTTTAGGCTGATTGACTAGTTATAATGAATAGCTTAAATAGTTTTTTCATAATAAATTAAAAACTTTATATTATTAATAATGAAATTACATACAGTTAATTTACAAAGCATTCACAATAGCTATTTTATTAGCTATTTGTGTATTAGAAAAAAATAACCCAGTTTTAAATGAAATATATGTATGTATACACTACTAGTCTTTTCTTGTATAAATCTCTCTCTGATTATAAAAGACTAAAAGTATAGCTGTAGACAGACAATAAATGCATATGTGGTGCATGTACCAAGGGATACAGGCCTGGAGTATCATTATACTGAATCAAACCCAGCGAGTGCCCACTCACTGCTCTACTGTCCCTTAAGTGCTCATTACTGAGGTGGTATGAAAAAAGAGAAATATTTACACCATGGCTGTCCTCATCAAATATGGAGCAGGTTGCCATGATTGATGGTGTGTATGTGGAATGTCATGGTGGAGAAGTGGAGAAGAAAGACAGAAATCAACAGGGTTTATTTTATGGTGTTTAAAAAGACTAAGCAGAAAAAAAACAATAATACTAAGCAAACATCCCATGTGTGAGATGAAATTACAACCTTAATATGACTTGCGAGGGAAAAAAAGCAGAATGCCTGTTACTAGCTGTAATACATTGATAAATTGTAATATCACAGTCAAGTTTAGTACTGGCTAATTATAGGCAACGTGAATAAATAAAGACTTCTTGGGTGCATAAGAGGCAGAAAAATTATTTTGTGAAACTTGATAACTATTTACCCATTAAAACAAACATCTTATTAGCAAACAAGCATTTATAACAATAGAAGGGGATGCAATTAACTAGAAAATTAGCTATGACAAAAGCAGAGACAGTCCTTTCCAGGGACCTTCCAGTGGACACTCACTTGTCCATGTCCATTGTGTTTATCTCCAGCCTGCTGTAATTAGTGCACGGCATTCAATGCATCATTAACATGTCCTCGTACAAACTTCTAGTTTCTCAGATTAGCAGCAATCCTTCATAGACTTGGTGGGCATTACTTTTCCCATTGTCTTCAACCGATGCCTTTAGTGGCCATGCTTCACACCCTATATACAGTGGACTCCTGCATTGTGAACATGGCAGTTAAAAATCCATTAGTGTGTGTTTTAAAAGCACACAGTGCCTCCCTGTGGTGGCACACAAATAGACACAAAGCTAAGATTAATATCAGCTGAGTGGGAAACCTATTGTACTGTATACAAAAGGGGAAGGCAAATGGCTTGATTAGCAATTCAACATGCACTAGAGCTTAGAGGTAGAGCAAACGTGACACAGGGGCTAGACCTTTTGCAAATCTGCATGGTTGGTTAAGCAGAATGAATGCCTAGACAGCCAATAGATGATGCACAAGCCAAAATGGAAGCTTCATTATTGTCTATTATCTTAGCCTTCCTTTAATTATACACTGATACATATGGTTAAGTGTTTGTGTTTCTCTCTCTCTCTCTCTCTCTCTCTCTCTCTCTCATATAT
>JAOVVA010000041.1:21252365-21280093 GCA_028565275.1 Leiocassis micropogon | reverse complement strand
GAGAGAGAGGTTAGAAAAATTAGACATGTAATGACTCTCTGTCAACTGGACAGGAAAAATAGATAGGTTTCTAACCATGTACATTATAAACATTATAATTACAGCTGTTTTTAAGCAAAAAATGCACCTAGTTTATGGCACTGGTATTACACTCCTTGATACACAAGACTTGTGCTTAAGATGTAAGCTATTAGCAATTGTTTGTAGTATAATCTGGTATGTAATTAAAATGTCAGGCAAAAATCTGATTGTCTGGCATAATACTCCAGTTAGTTGAGTTTTTTTGTGGATACATTTTATAGTGCTTAGATTTTACTTGTGGCAATGTGACTTGTTGGTTTAATGTGATTGTGTCACAACTCCAAAATACTTTGTTCAATCATGCGCTTAGTTTGCTGCCTGTGTACAGGTTGGTGCTTTATATGCCTTTTTTTTCTTTTAGTAGTAATTGTGCTGGCTTGTACTGCATATGCACTCTGTGAAGTCCTGTATTGTAGCTGATTCTGTTTATATGTAGTCTCATGTAGTTTTGTGTTGTTTTATGTAACAACATGGTCCTGGGGAAACCTTTTTTTTTTTCTTGTGTATTGTACCAGCTGGGTATGTTTGAAATGACAGAAAAAAAAACACTTGACCTGACATGACTTGTGTGGATTTTAATTTTTTTCTCTGTATGGTTTTTTGTGTTATCTTGGTTTTCCAGTTGTTTTTTTCTAAAATCTACAAAAATATAAAGCTCAAATAAGCATGGTGAAAAAGTCAGTATGGTGGCCTGTGATGTACTGGAATCCCTCCCAGAGTGAATTCTCCCACTTTATTTTTCTCACAGTATTGGCACCAGATGTACTTTTAGCTTAAATGGGGGAAAGTGCTTACTAAACAATTATTTAAGAATTAATAAATGAATGAATGAAAGCTTGTTTGACTCTGAGTTATGACGATATGATAAAGAGATATAGAAAGAGGGGGGGGGCATTATCCAGCACATATTTTCATCTGAATATTTAGCCACGGATTTTGCAGCTCGTAGCTAAATGAAACATGACAGCAGGCTGCTATTTTAAGTGCATGCGTCATGCACTGGGTAAGAATATGTATTTTTGGGGAACTGATCTCCGATTCTGACACAGGCTGTATCTCACACCCGAGACGGATGACTTCCAGATGGTAGATGGTGGTGTGGCGGCAGCGCGCGCTCTGGTTGGTAGTCGGTGTAACGGATACAGCTGAGTGGCGGATGCGCGCGCTAATAAGAGGCCGGCAGACTTTATGGCGCCACAGTTTAGCGCCTGTCCAGTGGGTGTGAATCTCAGCGACTGAATCACAACGGAGCTCAATGGATCGCAATGATGTGGTCATTACTGTTGCTTTGATGTGTCTTTGAGGATGCAAACGGCGCAGGATCAGCGTCGCGCCGCTGGATGTCCGTCTCAGTGTACTTACCCACAGGGGCGCACAAACAGAGGAGCGCAAGGTGCGAAAAGCTGCGGAGACGGACAGTCGGTTCAGCTCCTAGGCGGACTTATGAAATCTCGAGAGTTAAAACTGTAAATCAGTATACGACTTCAATTGAAATATGTTCACTCACTGCAAACTATCATGCCACAAAGTACACTATATACGTGCTTACACTAACTCACTCACTCATTGTCAATACCGCTTGATTCTGTATACGTGCTTACATAAGCCCGAAATTTGATTTATGCATGCAACGAGGACAGATTGTGTTTGCTAAGCGATTGTTTAGATGTTCTGAATACGAATAAATTACATTAAACAAAGGGTTGAAGTACTATCTATTGTCTCCATCCATTTTTTGCCGGCTCACCTAGTCAAACAGATTATACGTTTCAGTAATTACCAAATGTGATGTTTTGACAAAGTCAATTATTTTGTATATGTGTGGTGAGTTCGAAAAAATAAATCCTTTCTGGTGACCTTTCCTGGTCACATATTCACATAATCATGCTTATTTAGCACTTATTCCACCTTCCATGTAAAATGTGGTATATTGTTAATGCTTTTCATGCCCACAACTGTTAAACTGCATTACTCGGGACTTTCTCATAATTCTCTAAATTGAGGATTAACTCATTAATAAAACATTCCGCAAAGGGTATTATAATTACAACTTTTTATTCACATAAAGAAGCATCTTTATTTACATATGCAGTGCTTGTTTATATACATTATTATTATTAACATTGGGACGATTCAAAATATTTATATTTCACATAAAAGCATCATAAAAAGTGAATGGCAAGTTGACGTAATATAAAGATGATTGTGCTATTATATTAAAGCTACCCTGTAGCTACCATAAGGAAGAACATTAACAGTGTCCTTAAAAGTCCCCTAATTTTAGTCATCAATAGTAACAAGAGGGAACGAGTGTCGGGTGCATCATGGCTCGGTGTGTTGTGTACTGGTGGAGAGCCATTGTGCGGTTGGGTTGCGGGGTGTACTGCGTGAACGTGGCGGCAGGCGGGAGCGCTTGTCGCTGTCCAGTCAGCGCGTGGTGCTGAAACTGCGGTGGTGGAAAAACCACAGGAGCGAGCAGTGCCGGAGCGTAATATTCCATCCGGATGTCCTGTGCCTCACGCTTCAGCTTCATCCTTCTGTTCTGAAACCATGTTTTCACCTGAAGTTAAAGAACGAAAGATCAAGTTAAGAACAGGTTATGCGTGGACCACATTGCGATAAATCTCTCACTATTTTATTAAGAACATCTACCATATGTGTAATATGTTAGTGAACCTTTATCATACACTAATGTAAAATGAAAGAGACTGCCCAGGTGTTCGGAAAGTGGACCACTGTCAATACTAACTGAAGCAGTACCTCCTTCCAAATATAAGAGCTGGGTTGCGAAAGAGCAGCTCTCCAAACCAAAGAGCCTACTCTAATGCACCAAATAGTAAACTGGCATCTTGATGTAACGAGGCCTTACCTGAGTTTCAGAAAGATGCAATTTTTCTGCTATTTTTCTCCTGTGGCTGGCACCAAGGTATCTGTGCTTGTAAAATGTTTTCTCCAGCCGTGCAATTTGGTAGGACGTGAATTTTGTTCTGATCCGACGATTTGGTCCCATTTCTACTTCGCTCTCATCACCAACCTCACTCTCCGAACCGGAAGTGTATCCGCAGCTATCTGAAAAAGGAAGAAGAAAAAAGAACGTTAATGGCAAAACCAATAACATACACATTTTCTAAACCACATCGATCAAAAGTGGCCATAGTATTACTATTACTATGCTTACTGGTTGGTGAAGATGGGATCTTGGTGTCATCCTTGACCTTGTCATCAGAAAGTAAACCCCCAGTGAGAGAAGCAGGTTTGGTTTGGACCGCGGGGGCCACCGGCCTGTCCACCAGAGCAATGTCTAAATCAGAACGGCACTGGGGCTGAGAGCTTTGCGACAGCCATGCCACTGAAAAGTTTTTGGCCATGTTGCAGTTCCTCTTGACAGACAGTGGGGAAAAATAAAAATGATTGTATTAATCAGCAGCAGTGGCCCAGCACCAGGACTATATGTAGGAGGTGCTACACAAGTATTTGCATAAGCAAGGGGATCACGACGGAACGATAAGTGTTTGATGGGCGTTGTAATGGAAGTTAATAGATGTCGCAATTGCTGTTTTTCACACGCCCGGCACACGTGTTATATCCAGGCGCCACCGTGTCTGAGTACTGAAGCGCTTATCGACCATTGGCTCATGTGATGACAGAAAACTGGAGACTTAACAGTGAATAATCAGCGAAGTTGAGAACAAATTGATATAATCACTTACAGAAAACTCAATCGAAGAAATAAGCCGGTTCTTCAGAAAATTCGCCTGATTGGGCACCAAAGTGATATGTAACGATTTTTTTTTTTTTTGCTTTATCTCATTAACAACAGAACAACAAAAACACGGACAATAAGAGCTTAAACACAGAGTTCAAATACTAACTAAAAATACCAGTTTTATTTTATTATGCATCCTTTCTTTGTTTCCACGTGTATGTCAGTTTGTGCACATTTTAACTGAATTTTAGAACTATTTTTTTCTAGAGCTAATCAGTAGTGCTTGGCGTGTTGCCTAAATTGTTTTACAAAGATGCAAATATACCTTTTGTGGTAAGACCTATAGCGTCGAGGAAAATTCCAAATTGTTTTCTATGTTTCTGTGTATATATTTACGTGTTTTTTTTGTGTAATTATATTCGTATTGTGTTTTACGTGTTTTTACATCCTAAAAGGTATGCAAGTTATGACAAACCAGGTATTTATAATGGATCTTCTTTTGCATATTATCACTTACATGCAGACTATTGCATTGTATTTTATTGCTGAAGGGGACAGTTGTCTGTCTCTTAGTTGTACCCGTATTGTTCTGTCGTCAAAGCGGACTTGATAGTGAAACACTAAAGCAAAGCAAAGGTGAGAGGGTGCCGTTTGATGTCTTTTAACAGGAGAGTTTGAATTAGCCTCTGGCGTCTTCTAACTCCACACTGTTCCACCAATTCCACCAGAGCTGTTGCTTACCTAAGCGCTCTGAAACGTGGAAACTTATAAATGAAATATTATTTCCTGACATAGACATTAAGATTTCCTTCACTCAAAACACGTTATGGGATTTTTTCCCCTTGGTGGGGCTAGGATATGTACTGATCCGATAAAGTAGTGGCCACTGATCCATCTTGTTACAATTCCAGTTGGATTAGAAAAGATTACGTTTGGTTTATTGTGAAAGGGCAATTGATTTACATCACGTATTGATTTTACTGTGGACGCAAAACTGGTTTTCACTCCTTGAAGTATTTAAATAAATGAACATTCTGTCATCTTGATCACTTTTGGTGACTCAGTTTACCTTTCAACTCACTATATCCACTACATTTTTATCCATTTAATTGCATTAGTGAGTGATCAAATGCTAAATGTTAATCAAGCATTTTCTAGGGATAGGGCCTTGAATAGCACACAGACTCCAGACTTCACGGAGCCAGTCCCTTAGGCTTTTGTCAAGAGTGTAAACTCATCAATGGTCGGTTAATTAGGACTAATTGTAGGCCATGATCTACTCGTTAGGTCGCTTTTGAAGTGCGGTCACAGAGACAAACAGAATTAGGTGCGGTGCATATGAAAGCGCAGTGTGGGATCAGTACGGATTTGCTCTCTCTCTCTCTCTCTCTCTCTCTCTCTCTCACTCACTCACACACACACACACACATACACAGTGCTGCTGTATATGGGGCACTCATTTAAATAAAGCCTAACGATTCACTCACATCCGCTAACATGAACAGCTTTGTATAAACATGTGTGTTTGTGAATGTAATGCTCAATGTTCAACATGTACAATTTCTCTCACAACAGAGAAACGATCTCTCATGTCCTACACTAGGCTAACTGAAGGGAACTTTGTGATGCAAGAGTTGCAAGATGCGCCTAGTTTATTATTTATAAATTGTTTATATTCTTGACAGTTTCACAATTTCGACTTTCTTTGTCCATATTACTTATTTGTTTATTTTGTTGTGCTTTTCGTCATATACTCTTGTGATATTTAGTATGGTTTCTATGCTAACATAGAATAATAAAACATTGGCTTTTAAGTGTGACAAGTTACAATAATAATGAAAATAATATATGGATATGTACACTTATTATTAGTTTTAGTTTGACTTATATAATACAAAATAGCGTGAATAATCAATAGCCATATGTTAAGTGAAAAGTTAGACTGCGTGATGCATCAGCATCAGGTTTCGTGCTCTTTGAAGTGATTGATGAGAGATTATCAGTTATCACAAGGATCCCTGTTCAATCCCCCAAAGCTCAAAAGCAATATAATCAACTCACAGGAGCATGATCACTGCTGATAAGGGCCTAGAACTGATATGACTGACATCTTAATTTATAGCAAAAAGCTCAGCAATGCCTATAGAATACTCACTAAACTATTAAATATACGCCCCTGTTGAAATATTTTAACCAACAATCTGATTGATTAGATGTGCTAACTAACTATGTGCAAAGTTTTATTTAAATACACAGTATTAGAGAAAAATACTAAACAATGTTGTCTCCAGAGTGTCACCCTTATGCTTTCTATCGTTTGTTAATTAGAAAAGTGGATATTCAGATTCAGACGTATTGTCACATCATGGCTTACGGTTATCAAGTAAAGTATGAAAGTTGTGTGATATTCCTGTGAGCAGAAAACCGTAAACTTCGTTTTTAGTGTAGTTTATACAGACATCTTTTTGTTCACGTTACTAGTTTCGACTTGTGTCATTGTAATTGGTGAAATAAAAGACAAAAGCAGTATTTTAAAAATAAAAATATTAAATTTTTAATAAATAGACTTTTTTTTTCCCAATAAAACTCTTAGCACGTTAGTTCTATATACACAAAACTGTACATCATATATATTGCACATGGCAACAATAAAAAAAAAATCCACATATCCTCCATAATATTTTATAAAGTCTAATAGTGATGTTGCATGGGGATCATATGGTGGCTGTGCTGAGGAATGATCTGCCGGTGCGGGATGGCGCGGTGATGAACTGGGATAGTTGGAATTGCGTGCGGGTTGGGCACGTGATGAGCTGCGGGGAAAGCCACGCGCTGTCCGCCGCCGTAGTGGAAAGGAAGCGCTGGAACCGCTGGTAAGAGATAATGCGGCAAGGCAGGGAGCGTGTATTCAGCCCTCAACTCCTGAACCTCACGTTTCAGCTTCATCCTGCGATTCTGAAACCAAGTCCGAACCTGCATCCGATAAAGGAAAAAATTAGGTTAGATTGGAGACACGGACATGTAGCTTCAACGATTATTGAATTTCATTAAGGCAAAAGATGATGCACATGAGGATTGCATCTTACCTGAGTTTCGGATAGGTGGAGTTTCTGTGCTGTTTTAACCCTCTCGCTTGCGTCCAGGTATTTGTGTTTGTTGAAGATTTTCTCAAGCTTCTCGATTTGCTCTGGGGTGAATTTGGTTCTGTTTCTACGGTGGGCGCCTCCATCTCTTTCCCCCTCGCTTCCATCCTCAATGGAGGGACACTCTGACGCAGCGGCCTCGCTCTCATAACCAGAAGAGTAACCGCTGTTCTCTGAAGCTGAAGAAAACAAAAGCACACCTGGTTATTGATCTGCACCTCAGAATCACGGTTTAATAACTTGCACAGTCAAGAAAACTACAGAAGCTGACATTGAAAATACTTACAGCTTGGAGAAGTGCAATTCCTCTGAGCTGAGTGCGTAAACACCATGCCTGCCTTCACCTTCTGTTCCTCTGTGCTGGTGTTCTCCTCAATCCGGCTACATTTCGGTTTGGCCTGAATGTAAACCTTGTCATAAGATGTCGGAGGCCGCGGCTGGACCAGACAAGGGACATGTGGCCTTACAGGAGCCTGAGAAGCCTGCATTGGTTCCGAATCCTGTTTGCAGTCATGAAAGCTTTGGGCAAGCCATTCCACGGAAAAGTTTTTCACCATGTTTCAGCTCGGTATGTTTCAGTCCAAGTGTATCCAGTGAAAGTCCCAAGAGGATTGTGACGCCCTAGAGGGAACCCTCAGTGTATATATACCGCCTCCGGACACCAGTCTGCATTAGCATATGCATGTATGTGTTTTAACGCCTGTTCGACTTGCAATCATTAGGGCTAATGGGTCGTTATTGAAGTCTTTACATATCCTGTGATTGTGTGAAAACCTGGCGCCACTGAGTCTGTGAGAACATCTCTGGAGACATCAGCTGTCTGCTAGTTCTTTATACGAATCCAACATCTGGCTGAGAACAAGTCATAGTGCCCATAGGAGCAGATTTCTGATTACAAGTACTATGCATCAATATTAACCTATACTATCGAATATAACATCTACAAAACGTAAACTTTGCACCAAAGTGCAAAAGACACATTAATGCAAACAATTCAGGTTAATTTCTATTGTTATATTTCAACTTACATGAAATGACATCCAAGTTGACGGGTGCTTTGCTTTTTTTTTTTTAATTAAACGGATGATCTAAAACATAAACACTGTACGTATACTTTGAGACGTGTTTCACGTTTACATTACATTTAACATTCTCAGTTATCCAGATTTCCTCTTTAGACCGAAGAAGCTGTTTGGATGAGTAGTGAAACGTTTCTACCTAACAAGAAAGAAGTCCAATTGAAATGAATCAACTTGCAGATTTATTTCAGGCTACCTCTGGATCATCTTATTATAACACACGTAGCTGGGACTGAAAATCCACATTAATGTTAGCCCACGTTCAATTTCATGAAATTGTGCTTAAAGAAGAAAAAGTGTTGAATCTTCTAATCCAGATCTGTTACATCTACAGTTGAAACCCGTTTCATGCTGTCTCGCTTTAAAAACCCTCATGAATGAAAGCGTTAATACGTAAATGAAAATGTGAATGACAGTCATGTATCTATCTAATGCTGGTCGATCTCACAGCCACTCTCGGTATTGCGTTTCTCGTTTTCCTGAGCACACCTTCCTTTTGTCAAGGAGACAATGGAAATGACAATAGAGTTCAAATGGCTTGGCAGTAACACGTCTCTGGTGTCCTGGAGAGCCGCTGGCGCCGCCGCCGTTTGGACAGAGGACATCAAACGGATTACAGTAGCAGCACAGTCAGAGCTGATGGAGCTGCATTTCACATGCAAACTGCCTAAACAATACACTCCTCAATACTGACAATTCAGACAAATCCCAAAGCGATCCAGAAACCTCAGCTTCATAATGCAAGGAAACACGCAGATTTACATACATTTACTGCACATTTATTTCTCATTTTTATTTATAGCGTCGCATTTGATTGAACATACACTCCAAGAGTAAGACATAAATCTAGTAAAAGATTTCATGTGAAATACATTGGCACACAGACAATGTGACCGCAATGTTAATCCCACTCATCAGGGTATATCTCACTGTATGTGTTGACTCTCTCAGAGTAGCTTAATCCCTTTGAGCGCCTAAGTCGCCGCCGGGTAACAATGTGCTCCTAAAGGGATCGTTTAGCTCAAGTGAGGATGATAACAGCAGGCTGGTTGCTTCCTTTATCTCAGATCTGTGCTTAGAGAGGTCGGAGCTCTTCGCCTACCAATTAAATGTGTTTATCTGAAGCGCTTTGAAGTGGCGACTACAGAGAAGCACCGACCTCCAGGAGCGCCTGTTTCCTCCCCCCGGGAAGAGGGGTGGACACACACACACACACACACACACACACACACACACACACACACACACACAGAACCCCCCAGGTCAACCCTCCAAATAATAATAATAATAATAATAATAATAATAATAATAATTCCATACACTGATTTATAAAGCTAAATTACATGATTGCTCCAAAGATAAAGAAAATACACTACAATCCGTAATATGCAGAAAAAAATATAACCAGATATTTTAGCCCTGCATCACTAAATGAGAATAATCCTGCTTAAAATAACCCTCTTATAATTCTACATTTTTAGATCTGCACATAGCTAGCATGCTCTAATTTAACTGAGCTACCAGGTATGTGTGCACTTTCTAGCATTTAAGGTAATGGAATTAAGCCATGGCTGTTTATTAAAGATATTTTAATTCACCGTATTGCAGTATTATCATGAACAATTAGTAATTTTTTTCACTGGGTTTTTTTTTAATACAAAGAATTATTTAAGCATTTTTTTTCAAGCCTTATCCATCCACTACATCTGAAAACTAAATAATATGCTTCAGAAGTGGTAGATAAAAATAAGGTTGGAAAAGCACTGATATTTCTTTAAGAAAATATCTAATTGATTTGCTAACCCAGGGTTAGAGGGAGAGAAAAAAAACACACACACACACACAAACACTGAATAACTGTGACCACATTAAAAAAATAAAGAATAATAAAAAAAAATGTAGGCTTCCTTAAGCTGTAGAGCAAATTTTCTCAGAGTCCCCATTTCTCTAACATCCACAACCTGGTACTTGATTACAACATTTCCCTCAGTGTCTGGTTACGAAAAACCACATGTATGAACTTCTTCTGCACAGAACTTCTGAGAGATGGCCTTTCTTCTCTCTCATCTCTGCCACTTGTCACTTCTGCCAATGTGTCTATGACAGATCTCTCTCAGAATTACTGGAAGGAGGCTTTGACCTTGCGCAATGTGTCTTGCATGCGGCGTGTGTGACGCTCTGCAGCAGGCTGGTTGAAGTTGGCATCATTGTCAGCGGCAAGAAGTGACACATCACAAGCACCCAGATGGCTGATTCGGGCCTGAAGATACGACTGTAGTTCTAGATCAGGAGTGTATGTATACGTGTACTCCTGGAAAGCATGGACTTGACTTACCACACGTGCTATAGTCCTGAAAAGAGGAAAAAAAAGAGAAATTGAGTGAGTTAAAATCAATTCAATCATGACTGCATTATTCTCTCATGATTAATAATTATATTGCTAATGAATTATATTAAAATGAACTGCTTTAATGTACAATCATGCAAAAAAAAAAAAACAATTCTATGCAAATATACTGATTGAATGATTGTGTTTGACTTATCAATGGCCTATAGTATTTTAACACAAACTATACATCCATGGCTCACAGGGTACCAGGGCAAAAAGGATAAATTCAAGCAAATTCAGCTCAGTTAGCTAAGCATAGCACAGATTGTCTGTGGCAGTCACAAAGTCAGATGCGAGTTCATTTGTATGAGCCCTGCTGTGCCTTGAAGGAATAAGTGCAAACCTTATGCAAACAAGTATTACTGTGTACAATTGAGTCTGTGGAGGATGGTTCAGCAAGCCTTTAGCTGAACTTCCCCTTGGCTTGGGACAAATATGTGTCCTGATTCCATCAGACAGCTCTGGGTGTATAACAACCAGCTGTGTGTCTAACTCTCAGTGCACCCACTCACACCCTGGCATCTGCCAACAACACCCATCCCCTCAGGTATCTGGCACAAACCCATCACCCCAAGCAGCCCGTCGCCACTGATGCACCATCTGGCTGCACACACTCCTCACGCTTGGTGTACACGAGCTTGTGAACACTCAGGATGTGTGAACCTGACTGGACACTGTAACATGTGCATCCACCAGCTGTGTCATTACCACTCGATCAGTATCTCCATGACCTCTGATCCTCACAGATGTCTACCAATGTATGTGTGTGAATTATGGTTTAATTTGAGAATATTTTAGGTTTGTCTGGTGACAGTGACAAATGAAGCATGTTCTTAGTCAGGAATATGTACATGTCTAGCAATCCTAGCCAACATTACTGTTGATGAGTTTACGACATTCTCTTTCTTAAAACAGCAGATTATTGTATAGGATTAAAGATTTACCTAACTAACATGTGACTATTTAATCAATCTATAAATTGATTTAAAGTAGAGATTTTTTATTAACTGTTAAACTTTGAGAGGCTGTGTTGACATGATGTCATACTCTAAAGTCAGGGGTTGAGGATTCCTTTTCGAGTACTATGGAGCATCCTTTTGTTTTTCCGTGTCGCATTATTAAGTCTGAAATCCAGTCTTGGTGATTTTGTGTGCAATCAACTGAAAAGCAGGTTGAAACAACTGAAAAGCAGGTTTTATGTGTGCAGATAATTTAGCATCTTAAAATGAACAGAACCTTTCTTAAAAAGATGACTAAATATTAATGCAGCAGAGCTGGATTCATACGGCATGTTTGCCCAAGACACTAACAGCATTTTAATAGAGCATATAAAAAAATCCAAACAAATCAAACTGCATTCCAATTGCATCTTGCATATTTAATGTCTCTTAAAGATCTGATCTTGGCACAGCTATCAAGAACAAACAGAACACACCTCTCCTCCCCTTCCCCACATTATTTGGCAAATAGGAGTGGAAACGAACAAGGGGCGTTCAAGTCAAACCAGGACTTTTGATTGTGCAGAATAAGGACATTAAAACTACCTTTATTTTTCTATATCATCTTATTCCAGTGTCTTACAAATGCTTGGATACCATCAAGATAGGAAAGTTTTCTCAGTACATTGGAGCCATTATCAGACATCCTTGAATTTCGTGTCGAAACATTCTTTTCACTCGCTGCAGATCTTCTGTGCCGGTTGAAGGCAGAGAGCTCTCTCAGTACTCAGTGTGCACTCGACTAACAGAAATGCAGGTGTTCATGAATGACTGTGTGTATAGTTTCCACAGACAGATGCATCTCTTCTGAAAGTTGCCAACAAGTTATCCATCGATTTTCAAGGATCAGGTGTTCCACTCGTGGGAAAGACTGCAGCGGGCTCTGAGCCACTTCACCCGGGATCTTCGTTCAGAAAAATACAGTCTTCTTTAAATCATATGTACCATTCACGTAAGAGTCTTATTGCCCTACTGTGCTTGAAGTTTTCTGTAAATGTCAGTCACTTTTACATTTTCATTCTACTGCTTATTTAAAAAATATATATAAAAATATATACATTTTTAAATAACCTACATCGTGCTTAGTTTTTGCATGGGAAATTGATCTCACTGCACATACACATTAGCACACATTGTTTAGGATATTGATAAAAGCATCTTTATGAAACATCTGTACAACTACATAAAGCCACAGTTTCTGACCGTAACTTGGGCCACTTGTACGCTTTGTTAGTGAGAGTAAAGGCGCCAATCTCCAGCTGTTGTATGTGCATGGCCAGAATGTGTGCATCAGGCAGCGTGGGTTGCCTCCGTCCCCTCTCTCCCTCCATCAGACACATACTGTCACTCTTCAGAAATACCTGTAACAAAGACACAAAGCAGATGAGCCTTGATTACTTCAGAAACCTGATCTCGTTTACCCAGATCTTACTGTTTCAGCATAGATGTTATCCCTTACTATGCTATAGATCAAAGCTCTCTCCTACCTGAACCGCCCTGAGCTCCTCAAGAACATCTGACATCTTTGCTGACAGCTGCTTCCAAGCCTGCAAGTGCAAGCAGTCCCAAACAGTAATATGGTTTAGTAAACATCGCCAGGTTGATCCAAGCCGAGTGAAAATTAGGAAGCTGCCACAATGGATGTATATTCACTTTCACACAGTCTTTCCCAGAGTATGTTTAGATGTGGCGAAATATAATCATTCTCTGGTTTTAGCAATTACCATTTTTTATAAGTAAACAGCGCTTCAAAGTATCTCAAACTGCATTAGTCATTGCTGAATTCGAAGGACTCTAGAAAAAAAGCAGGTCTTTAACCTAATAAAGTTATTCATTTTCTCAACATCTGTGCATGTGTAAAAAAAGAAAGCTTGCCTCCATATTTAGATCAAACTGTAGACAGCTTGAAAAAACAATTATGTGCAATTATGCTAACTCATTAGCAGCTTATGGCCTTAAGTCAACTGTGCTTCCAACTAATTGACAAGTATTATTATTATACTGAATTAAATATAAAGAATGTGATATAATAATAAATGCTGTTTCACTCCTTGGTCAATAAAACAGTTTCCATCCACTCATACTGTTAAAATAAATACAAATATTGATTGACAAATAGATCTGAAGTTTTTCCTACTACAAAATTAAGTACTTACTAAGTACTTATAAACAAATTATTATGGTAGCAATACTTCTGAAATATCTTTGCTGTTCATTTGCACTTAGAATATACTTTGTGTACAGACTTTTTTATTTCTGTAAAGTTTTTTGTGACAGTGTCTATTATTAAAAGTCCTATAAAAATGAATTGAATTTACAGTAACACTTTCAGAATAGACAGGTAAGACTAAGTTTACTGAGAGAGTTATCACAATGCTATAGCCTGAAAAGGAAAAAATGCTACAGTAAAAGAACATTACTGTTAATTTTGTCCAGTTTTACCGGTAATTGTCGAACAATCACATTCTCCAGTGCTCCGAGGATCTGCATGGCTGTAGCAAAGTTTCTTGCCTCAAAACAGTGCTTTGCAATAATGAGAAACCTGCCAAGCAAGGCTGTTTGTACCTAAAAGAAGATAGAGCACAGCGGGTGATGGCTAAAAAAAATTAATTCAGCTCAGTTCCCAAGAAAAGATAAACAACAAGGTTGAGATGGAGTCTGGCTTAGGAGGAAGAAAAACAACCACCTCCATTTGGAGCACAGCATCTGGGTCAAACCTGTCTAAATTATATACATTCATTATTTAAGATTTTGTCTGATGCACTAAAAATGATAGTCAAATACTAAAATATGCATTATTTTTTTAGGCACATTGTGGTTTGTTAGAAAATGTTATCTGCTGTTTAATTATATAATTTTAGATTAAGTGCACAAACTAAGTATACTAATTAATAGTATACTAATACTAATTATTACCTTCACTGAGTCTGTGATAACAATCTCAGCCGCGACCCAGTTACTGAAATTTTCTGCATATTTCAGGAGAAGCTTTAGAGGCCCATCATGTCCTGGCACATCACCGACAAACAAACTACTGCCCTCTAGTGGGGGGACATCGGATGCTAAACATCTGGGCAATACACATGATTAAACATAATATTAGTAATGCATCTTTAACATCTTTAGATCATGCTACCAAATAGCTGGTAGCATGCTTTAACCTTTTTAAACCACGAATTAAAGAAGACAATAATTAATACTCATATAAATTATATCCTTTTTCTGGTCAGGAATTATAAAATAATGTTATTAATATTATAAATTTTTATCTATCTATCTATCTATCTATCTATCTATCTATCTATCTATCTATCTATCTATCTGTCATTTCTTTTGTTATATGGTGAATTAATGCTCTTTGTTAACTAATATGTTAATTAATGTCAGTTAAAAGAATCTTAAAGTAAAGTATTAGTCTATATCAAATTAAATATAGGACAATGTATCCAATACACAGCCATGCTGCTAAAATAGGAACTGTTAGAGCAAGATTCTTATATCGCCTTTCACTGCATATCCACATGTCACTGCTGGCTCTTATCCAGTGCTCACATATTTTTAAACATACAGTTGGAGTTCCAGTAACAGCTTATGTGCCAGTACAGGATTTTTCCATTTTACTTTCTTGCCCTAATCATGAACAGCTCATCAAACCCCAGTGCAAATGTTTCTTCCATAAACACTCATGCAGCCAGATTGTTGTGTTTCTTTTGCCTGTTTTTTTTTTTTTCAGTGCTAAATTTGATCCTTAATTTGACACCATTAAGTTGGGAAAAGTACAAATAGGGTTGATTATACAACAGGGTTTGGTCAAGTTTACCAGACCCTGTTGGTTGGAGGACTACCTTTCAAACCGAATGTCCAATGATTAAATTTGAAAATCAAAATACAATCACTGAATGTCAAGATAGATACAGATAGGGTGGCTAAATTAATCTGCATATAGAGGCTAAAACCTTTTAGTTGTTTTTGGCTGTAGTATCAAACCTCTACAGAACAGGCGTTTCCTCAGGGTCAAACATTTGTTGAACTTGTAAACTCAGCAGATATATATTTTTGTAATGTGTTTTACAAAGCATATTGGACTCTTCACTTTTCATTCTAAAATCATTTGCTTGAAATGCAGGCTGTGCAGACTCACTTAGAGATGCTGACTGCCTTTTCTTTCACTCCCTGCGCTCTGGAGTTGAGAAAATGCACGGGGTGACAGCCTTGGAAGATTTCCTAAATCAGAGACAAAACAGTTGGATGAATCTGCACAGAGACTTCTGAATCAAAACAAATGTACTTGATAAATTGGAAAGCTAAAGAAATAAGGAGTGGGAAAGAAGCACCCTCTAGTGGTTGGGATGGGTTTGTGCATCCTCAATAACCAGGGAATAAGAGAAAAAAAAAATCTTGGAAAATCATTTTATTTTGGTGTTCAAAACGACAGGGCTGAACATACAGTATAGTGCACTATATATATTATGTATCATTTCCACAATAATCCTTAATGCCTAGAGTCCAAAATACCCATAATGCCCCACCACTTTGAACAAAGGGATTTAAATTGTAACAAAGTATTTGTTTATTCATCCAGCATATTTTCATACATTATGTGTGTTGAGATATAAAATTACTTTTGATGGCAGACACATAGCAATAACTGACTATTCTTTTTTTAATGTAAATACCATAGCACTGCATATGAAAGTGTTGCCAGATTTGCCCCAATGTACCATTTACTTTGTGTTGGTACCAGACCAGACTGCTCTAACTGTGAGATCACAACCAGGAGCAAAAGAGAAAGACCAAAGGCAAGTTACTGAAAAAGAAGGTGTGCTCTCTACTCTCTTGGTACCTGTTGCAGTAGTGTGAGCTGTTGTGCTGTGTTCAAGGGACTGTGCTCTGTCTGACTGAATGCCAATCTCTCCTCGTTCTTCACAGACATGTTGGTCAGCTGACCCTGCAGGGAACTGAAGCAGGGTCGGGACAGTGCTGAAGCGATTGTGTACACCTTATCTTTTGGTTGGCTCACCTGGGGCTCCACCACACGTGATACATGCCACAGAAGACTCTGTGTGTATAAGATGCACAATTATAATTACAGGATTGGCAATAACTACAGTAGATATATTAATACATAGAAATAGCACATGTCTTGATCTAGTGTAGGTTATAGACAAACACCAGGATTAAGAAATTACGCGTAACGTAATTCACATACAACATATACCAAAAAATAAAAGAAAAAGAAAAAAAAAAAAGATGAATCATATAAGAAAAAACTTATTACTTCATTTTTACTATTTTATAGAATATCACTATCCTGAACTTTTTAAAAGTATTTTAATTGAAAGAGAATGAGACCAAATCCAACATGCTGACCTTCCTTGCTGCATCATCAACAGAAGATTTCCTGCAAAAGGAAACCGATTGGACATCAAGATCCTCCCAACCACTGCCTGGATCCTCACCACAAACTGGCATCACATAGCCCCGACTCTTTTTAGGACTGTTTTGTAGCATCTTAAGTAGACTCTCTCCACGACTGTCCACTGGAGCTACCTGCAGCCACAACACAACAGCACTGGTAATCCACAGACAACCTTGTATTGACTTTAAGCTACAGACAATACAAGCTACAAGTCCAATAAAGGATGAGGTGATTCATCACAAAACGGATGATTGTTACAGTCTAGTATTACCTCAGATGTGAGGAAGTTGTCAAGTGTTGGTTGAAGACGGGAGTTGGAGCTAAAATCCACTGACCGTCTGTCTTCTATCCAACACTCTAACAGGTCCAGGGTGCGATGGTATACCTTAGCGCTGTCAGTAGAGAAGTCCTTGTTTGCTCTGTATGCATATTTTACAATACCCACACAACAATCAGTGTTAATAACTAAGTAATAAATACCAGCTATGAAATAAATGGTACTGATATGACATGATTCTTACACTACAGAGCTGTTAAATTTGTCCATTAGAAACTGGAGTAATTCCTCAGCAGTACAGAAATAGCGGTAGGTATAGAGAAAGTGCTGGATGTATCCTTCCAAAAAAGCATTTCTGTCAGAGCAAGAAAGAAAAGTGTCATTCCTGACCTCGTACCACTTATTCCGCACTAAAGAAAACTAAAGAAAACTAGAGAAAACAACCCTTACCGTAACTCAAATTACAATATGCAATATAAATAAGCAGGAAAATAATAAATAAACAAAAAGTTTTTGGGGGCAAATATAACCTCAGATAAACAATGACACAACCTTTTTCACTGTGCCATAATTTATTTAACAAAAATAAAACCAAAAAGGAAAACCATGTGCACAATACTAAGTATCCTCTTACTGATGGCACAGATTTTAAGAGGGTAAGTTGAAGCCAGGTGCTGTCAATCATCAGCTCTTGATTAATTGATCATAAGCATGTCCACAGACCGCTATGAAACCCACAGTTTTCTGGTCTGGAGTGTTAAACACATTAACCACTTTCACACAATTTGGAGTTGTACAGAGAGAACAATCATTCTCAAGTGGAACACATTCAAGACAATTGCCAATCTACCCAGGAGTGGATGGCCCAGCACAATCACACAAGGTCAGACTGTGCAATGATCAGAAAAAAAAGAAAAGAAAAAAAAAACTGCATCTGAACAAAGCTTCTGGAACAAAGTCAGATTGTGACAGATGGGACCAAAGTTGTTCTACCAGTTCCATACTTATGAAAAACCAAACAGCATTTCAGCAGGAGCACCTCATTACCCATTGTCAAGCACTGCAGTGGAGGGGTGATGATTTAGGCTTGTTTTGCGGCGACATGACCTAGGCACCTTACAGTCAATAAGTTGAACCTGTATACCAGAGTATCTTTGAGGCAAATCCATCTGTCTGACAGCTTAAAGCATGGTAAATGAGTCATGCAAGTGGATAATAATCAGAAGCACAGCAGTAAATCTACATCAGATGGCTAAAAACAAAAATAATCAAGGTTTTGGAATGGCCAAGTCCAGACCTCAACCCAAATGAAATGCAGTGGTGGGAACTTACGAGAACTGTGCATAAACGAATGCCCAAAAACCTCAATAAACTGAAGCAATGCTGTAAAGAACAGTGGGCCAAACTACCTCTACAACAATGTAAGAGACTGATAATGTCATACAGGAAAAGATTACAGTGGAACTTCAGATTGCGAGTACCGCGGTTTGCGAGTGTTCCGCAAGATGAGCAAAGATTTTTAATAAATTTTGACTTGAAAAACGAACAAGTCTTGGTTTACGAGTACAGAGTATCATGTATCACGCAGCCGCTTCTTGTTTTGACGCCGAGCGTCACATGATCAACTGAGCCAATGGTTTTTCTCTCTTGCACTGCGAAATTGTGGTTAATCGTCTCTCCTGCTTGGTCTTAGTGCGCGTCGCTTACTGGTATAATCAACATCCGTGCGCCTGTACTGCTTACCATAACACTGTGACCACGTGTGTGCGTGTAAAATATTTTATATTGTGTTTGTATGTGTGTGTGTACAGCGCACGTGTACTGTTTATTATAACACGTGTGCGCGCCTGTAAAGCAAAAGAAAGTTTCATTAGAGAGGTTAAAGATCCATTTTCTCTCTCCTCTCTGTGTCTGTGCGCGCGCGTCATTGAACACTGTGCTCCTTCACACACACACACTGCTCCTTTTATTTTTTTACTTTACAGCAGTGATTCCGTTAGCGTGCGCTCACACGAGACACAAACAAATTTTCCGTTAATGTGTGTGTGTGTGTGTGTGTGTGTGTGAAGAGGGAAGGGGAGTCTGATTCCTCTTCTCATCTTACCTTAGCTTCACACTCACACACACACACAGCGCCTGCGCGCATAAACGGAAACACTGTCTGGATTTATTTTTACTTTTTTAAAAAGTAAAGTGCAGGTTAATTTTTTATTTTTTTTTTACTTTATATTTTGTATAAATTAATTTTATGTATTTATTATTTGGGGCTGTGGAATGAATAATTTATGTGAGTTTCCATTATTCCTTATGGGACAATTCGTTTTTGGTTTCCGAGTGTTTTGAAATACGAGCCCACTTCCGAAAAGAATTATACTCGTAAGGTCCAAGGTTCCATCGTACTTCAAAATATTGCTGCTACAGGTTGATCTACATGCTATTGAATCATGGGACTACTTAGTATTTTACCCTAGAACAGTGTCAGACACAATAATTAAATCTCCTTACAAAAATTTACATTAATAGTAATTTCCTTTGACTTGGAATTTCTTAAATGTGTTATCACTGTCAAAGTGTTTTTCTGTGTAGCTGAAGTTTTAATAATGACCACATGAGTCTCTTCTCACAATTACATTTACTGACTGACAGCCTACTACTAGTACAAAACAATAGATGAATCCAATAAGCAGACTCAAGCATAGAGTCCAGAAGAAGAAGAGGAAACAAAGACACAAAACTCGGCACAGGTCACTTCCTCTCAACTTCAAACTAAGAGTGTCCACAATTGGAAATCATTGTGATTGATTGCTTTATATCCCAGAGAGCCCTCTTGTCTGTTTCCTTCTAACTCTCCCTTTTAGTTATGCTGTCATAGTTAGTCCTGCCAAAGTCCCTGCTTGCACTCTGCACTAAATATACATTCACCTTATACATTACAGTATGTGTCTGTGACCATACCTAACTGTTATCTCCCCTTCTCTTCTGCTCTCTCCCATATCCTCTTCTCTCTCTTTCTTACTTTTTCTCTTTAACTCTCCCTGTCTCTCTCTGTCTCTCTACACATGTCACTCCGAAGCTGCCAGTGATCCAGACCTCCTCTGCCCCCATGAATTCGTCTGACTCCTGGTGCCCCGCTTCTGGTTGGATATGTCTTGCTTGGATGCCCCGTGTTGTCTGCTTGGGATGAGTGTGGTGAATGAAGACAGTCCTGGCCTTGGCTGATGCAGACAGCTGTTCTCTAAGGACTTGTGGCTGCAGTTGCTCAATAGTTCAGGGCTGGAGTTTCCTAAAGTCTACCTGAGCCTCAAATGATGAACTGGACTTCATATTAACTTAAAGACATCGACTGTTATATTGAACTTCCAGCCGCCTAACATACGGTATAACTGTAGATCAATTCCTGCTATTTTTTATCACCCAAATGAGGATGGGGTCCCTGATGAGTCTGGTTCCTCTCAAGGTTTCTTCCTATTGTCATCTCAGGGAGTTTTTCCTTGCCACTGTTGCACTTGGCTTGCTCATCATGTAACGATGCGGGTCTCACGAGGGGCAGAACCGCGGATAAATATGCACTGTTCAGAACGGGCAGATCCGCAGACTGCTAACCCGCGGAGTTCTGAACAGGCAGAGACGCGGCCACTTAGACACGCGGTTGCCAGGCAAAGTGCCAAGGTATCAGGATTGGCGTAAGGCAATCAGACTGGACACAACACACCTGGCGGCGTGTCTATTTAAGGATCCTGATACCTAGTAGTTTCCAAAACCCTGTCCGTTCTGTTCCTGTGTGTATCATAAGCACGCTCCCAAACTCCTTCATTCACTCCCTCTAAAGCCCTGCGTTAGGCCTCTTATAAACATCAAAACATCTTGTGGTGCGCCTCTCCATATCGCACCACGTAACACATCAGGGATCTAATCATTTTGATTCATACATCTTTTTCACATTTCATACAAATTTATATAATTTTCTTTTGATTGTTTAAAGCTGCTTTGCAACAATGACAGTTGTTAAAAGCACAATACAAATAAAATTTAATTCAATTGAATTGATATCATCCATGCATTTAATATCAAATCTGTCAGCATTTTCTATGTAGTTACGAAACTACTATGTTTATTGTATAAACATTAGTAACTACGGTAAATATCATATATTTAAAGTCAATCAACCATTTGTACATTATTGAACAACTAAAATAAGTTACATCATATCCATAAAATGTTTCTATTTCAACAAATCTTCAAAGGTCACATAAGGTAACTGACAGAGTAGCAAGAAAATTATTCAATTATAATCCATATTTTTGCCAGATGGAATATTGTTTTAAAATATCAGACACTTGGCAAGACATCACTTGATAAAATAGGATACTATGATAATTTCTACCTTACCTGGCATATAAATAAGCCATCAGGCCTTTGGGTGTTCCAGCCAGTAGAGGACAGCAACCTCTTGTTCTGTTCTTCTCACACATCAGGCTTAATATGCCTGGATCTTCACTGGCCCTAAGGTCTACAGTAGAAGTTCCAGAAGGAGCCAGAGAGGACAGTAGAGAGAGGGGTAACCCCCACTGTTCTACATACAACACCTGACATGCACAAAGACATCAGTCGTCAAGATTGTTAATATCCAAGTCAGAATAAACTGCATTGTCTAGGGGAACACATTCATAAATAAATGAGTTAAATGAACTTAGGGCTCAGTTATTCTGTGTTATAGGGCCTTAACAGAAATGTATAGAAATATATACATTTTTCTTGATTAGATAGCCATTATTTGTTTTACAAATTAATTTGACTCACATCAGCAGGTTCTCTGTGAGTATGGATAAGTTTTAAAATAGAGAAAATAAATTAAGAATAAAGAAAAATATTGATGCAATGTTCATGCTCTAGTAATACTGTGAATTAGAAATTTAGTCTATAAGACATGTGTTTTCTGCCACAAGTGAGGTTTGCTGGATACAAATAAAATTTTTTATCGTATTAACTTTAACAAAAAAAAGAGGTTAGTGAAGGTATAACTGTTAGTAAATGCTACAATATGATAACAGGAACTAATAAAAAGTACAACATAAGTGTGGAATGTGACTCTTTAATATGTTAACATTGCAAGTGGAGGAAAACAGATGCAATACAAAAGCTTTAAAACACTTCGGAACTTGGAAAATAATCTTTGTGGTGGTACAAGTCCTTCATTATGGAAGAACTTATATTTTTATGACTAAAGTTTACATTTTACAGTATGTCTGTTTTACAGCTGCGAAACGTCCTCATGACATAAATAAGGGAAAAAAAAGTATTGTGTCATTACTATCAGAAATGTAAACAGCACATGATGTAAACAGCACATGGAGTTTTTGTCATAATTTTCAAAATTGTTTCAACATTCTATCTGGATTAGTAACTGGATGGTTTTGTTGTTTTTCCACAGATAAAAGTGACAAGGATTCTGTAATGCCCTACCTGGAGATATTGCCTTACAAAGTCTAGAAACTCCACTTTAGTTCTTAGTTCATCAAACTGGGCCCTCAGTTTGCAGAGCATCACCTTTGCTTCAGAACCTGGAAAAACAGCATAATGTTTAAAAAAATATACAAAATATACACAGATCAATCATAACATTAAAATACAAAACAATAAGCCCAGTATTGTGTAGATTCCCCTTGTGCCACTGGGGCAGTTCTGATTCTATAAGGGGTATGTTGCGGTGTTTGGCACTAGTAGTCTTTAGAACCCGCTCCTTTGGGTGCTGTGGAGTGGGGTGGGGTCTCTGGCGATCAGACTTGTTTGTCCAGTGCATTCCATGGATGCTCAGTCCGTCTAAGAGCTGGGGAATTTTGTGCCTGGATCATCAGCCTTGAACTCTTTGCTTGCTAAGCACCAGACATAGTGGGCTGTGATGCACTGAGTGTACCTTTCTATCATAGCCAGTGTTAACTTTTTTCAGCAATTTGTGCTACATTGGCTTTTCTGCGGGTTCGGGACCAGACAGGCTATCCTTTGTTCTCCATAGGCAATAGATAAGCCGTGGGTGCCAATTCTCCTGTCACCAATTTATTACTGTTTAATTCAACTAGCAGTGGTGTTAGTGTTGTGACAGATCGGTATATGATCAACAGTCCTTTTTTTCTATAATACAATTGCCCTTACCTTTATTTTTCCTCTCTTGCTGAATAAGTTTGTGGTAAAAATTTCTGGTCTTCTTTAAATTTCTGCTCTCAATCATCAGTTGTTGCTGAAGTTCCTGCAGAAAATAACAAATCAAAGAAAACTGTTCAGGCCATAAGGCTGCACAGAAATCAAAGAATACAGAGTTGGGTAAGAAACAGTGCTGGCATTAAAAGACCCACAGTGGTATTAAAAGACAGAAAAACAAGCAAGATGTGTTTACATGTACCAGTTTGTTACCAGGTCACGAGTTCTAATTCAGAGATTAGTGCTTTGGTATGTCTGCACCTTTCACTATGGTAACATCATTGATGGCTAGTGCTTTGAAGCAGGAGGTGTGTGCAGAGCTCGGTTGTAGCTTCTGTCATCCCGTAGAGTTCTTACTGTCTCTCCAGGGTGCCATCCAAGCTCTCTTCATGATAATCAAAGCACTCGGCTCTCACAGTATCAATCTAAGCACTCATAGTATGATGATACACATAGTATGTGTATCATGAATGTACTGTAGGTGCACAGCAAAGGAGGCCTCATAACCATTATTTGCAATGCCAGCACTCAAAGAATAAAACACACTACCTAATAAACATATTGTGGCCTTATTATTACAACAATACAGTGTAATGATGTACAGTATGAAGGGCAGACCCTTAAAATACTAAATTCATGATATGGACAAAAGGAACCGAGGTTAAAAAAAAAAAAACTTTTTTCCCATTAAATAAAACATACCTGGTAAAAATCTTGATCTAAGAATGGTGGCTCCTTTTAGTATAGTTAGCATTAAGCAGACATTAAAAATAAAAATTAGGGCACATTCACAATAGAAAACAAAGCCAGCAAGCAAAATCTTACATTTAACCACAACGTGATAGTTACATAAAGTTAGAAATGTATATCCCCATCAAACACATGAATGTTTAGTTGTGGATCCTACCTGTGATTTATCTTCCAAGCTTGGTGAGTCAGTGTGACTGCCCAGTTTGTAAGCATACTCCACCACTTCTTGGCTGAAAAATCCTTCTCCATACAAAGCCAGTGACCAGGTAGGACGGGACAGATGGGTCTGAAAGCCTGAGTGGGAGGATACTGTCCTGTCTGAGATCATTGAGTCAGAATCGTCCATTTCTGCATCTGAGCAGTCCAGGGAAAACTGGGTCTCTGTACTCTCCCCCAGGTCAGAATGCTGGCACAGAGACTCATCATTAGATACACACACTTCAGCTCCATCTGCTGGAGAGCTGCTGCTCTCCATGTCCATACTGATTCCACTTAACACTAGAACAAACAACCAAAATAACCCAGATTAAGGTGTCGAAATGTGTGTGACTAAAACTGAATATTTTACAAATCAGCAACACAAAAAATATTCTGGACTTTTGTAGCTTTAATATTTTATGTATTTATGCTTATTCTACTAAAATAAAACAAGTTTTTAATGTATATACTTAATACAATGTACAACATATATTATTGCACAATACTTAATTCAAAACTATCTAATTAGTTTAACCTAAATATACCAATTTGACCTCAATTTTTTTTACCTAAATATACCAATTTTACCTCAATTTTTTTTTAACCTAAATATACCAATTTTGTTGTAAATAAAATAAACTTGTGTGGAAATTTTAGCCTTAATTGACTCTTTTTCATTGAATAAGTCTTCTGTTGCTTTTATACCACAGCAATTACCAGTTATTAATTTTTTTAATCATGACAATTTTTATCTTTTGAATAGTTACATTTATTGTTGTGGAGCAACAATGCAACAAGGAAGTTTCTGTTACCACTTACTTTATAAAATAACACAAAAATGTAGTTTGTCCTATTAGAGAAAAATAACTGATAAAATGTCAAAATGTCCATACACCTTCCTATACATAAAAAAAAGAGACCATTTCTTCCTGTAAATGTAAAAATTAACATCTCCTCACCAAAATATTTGCCAAGCATCTTAACAGTTATAGATTCTTCTTTGATAAATAACAGCAAGTTTATTATTGTGTTTATTTTACACTACCATGGAGCCAAGCACCAAGAGACATAATCTAAAACTGCTTTGCAGTCGGCACTACTGTCAGAACTGCTGCCAAATCAAACGGATCACCCCATTCTAATCAGATTGGTATTATCTACAGTACTATAGTTTTTAGATTGCTATACAGTTACCATTGTACCTAGCTAATACTGATAATGATAAGCAAATAGAACAGAAAACACAATGCAAGTGTGTTTACAAAAACAAGACGGAAAATGTGACAAGAAAGAGAAGCAAAGTTCACTTGAGTGTTTCCAGAGCAACTTTTAGTAAGCCCAAAGCATCGAGCCTTCTCTGTGTGTGTCTGGCAGTGGTGAAGACATTTCACCCATTATAAGTTCATCCACTTCATTCAGAACACTGCTGCATTCATAGCTTCACTCTACAGTCAATCCAAATTACAAGGACACAAATACATCCTATAAAATAAAAAGCAACTAGGTTGACCTATGAAAGCTTTTAGTCCCCACAGATGACACTGTTGGCCATACCTACCTGTGCCACCTAGCTGAGTCTCCTTCTGCATGTTCCTGATCTCGTTAGCTGTATTTCCTTCTCCTCGTTCCTCTTCTGTTCTTATGTATCCTTGCCTCTCCTTTCCTTGGTTATGTTTTCTAGTTGTTTTATGTTCTCTCTCCTCCAGAGCATGGCACTTGTCTGCATTGTGGTCAAGCTGACCATGTTCGGTGTTCCCTCCCTCCTCTCCCTCACACTTCTTGGCACTCAGGAGTGATGTCAGAGCATTTTCCGCTAGCTCTGATGAAGGATCTTCAACAGACACTCTAAGGGAAAGAAAAACAAGTAGGGAAATGGCAAAATTAATTCAACATCTTTTCTTCTCACATCTCCACTAGGCCTTACACCCCAGACAATGCTTGAAAGTCAAATTTCACACTGAATTCAAACAGGTCAATGTAACCACCCCCTCAAGAAATGACACTCAACCCCTAACGGTAAAGAACTACCGACCAATATTCCTTTCAAAATTACTTAAAACAGAATTACCTGGAGGACCTCATTAGATTCAGCTATCTAGACTTGCAGCTACTTAAATCCATACCACACTGGTTCTTTGCTATAAACAATACGTCAGTCCATACAAATACTGTATGTAGATTTTAATTCCTAATGAGCAACCCAGGAGCACCAGTGGCAAGGGAGAGTTCAGGAGATGGCTTCAAGGGAAAAAAAACTCTGAGAGGAACCAGACTCTTCTGGGTTTCTACTTATTGAAGCATGTGGCAGAAAATAATAGTGTTTAGCACAGTGTTTATTTGATGATCCATGAATGACCATCAAAGACCATAATTGGGACAGGGAACAGGCAGATAAAAACAAACACAGACCCCCAAAAAAAGGCAACAAGAGAGTGCATATGTGCAATGAGAGAAACACAGCTGAGAACCCAATAAAATAAATTTTTAAAAAAGGGGAAAAAAACAGAATACGGTTTTAAAAGCACATCTGAGTATAAATGAACAAATTATCCAAGAGATAATGCAGTTGCACGCAATCAGGCAATATGACAGGAAAGGGTTGAGACAGAAACATAATCTTACCACATTAAAAACATGTGACTGACTGCCTGGAATGAGGGGTAATCTGTCAGAATAATATAGCTATAAATATATAGTTAAGGGTTACTGATCAGAAAGTCAGGGTTCAAGCCCCAGCACTGCAAAGCTGCCACTGCTGAGCCAATGTGCAAGGCCCTTAAAATTATTTGCTCCTGGCTGACCCTGTGCTCTGACCCCAGCATCTTAACTGGGATACGTAAAAAAAAACAATCACTTCATAGAGTTTCAGATAAAAGATCAGATGAAAGATCAATGTCTAAATGCTGTAGGTAAAGCTGAGTTTTAAGGTATTTATTTAATGTTGATAATGCCCATGCACTGACTGATAGCAGACTTGACGAGTTTAGTTTTCATTAGTGTCTCGAGTTAATGAATAGTGTCTTAAGTTAATTTATGCTGTTAGTTTCTCAGCTTGTCTTGTCTTTCATCTGTTTTGCTTCACAGATTTGGTACGCGCTTAAATTTTTATTTTTTACTTTTTGTGTTTTGCTGATTCAATTTTGCTGTATATATCAGTGATGGCGAAATGATGCCTTATTTAGATGTAGTTTCACCAAAAGGTTCATTCCATGAAGCTTCATTGTACTGACATCTAGGGGACAGACTTTCTGTAGCAAATACTGTAGATCCTAACATCGCAGCACAATTAATAGGGACATGTGTCTGCATGTATATAATGTTGCTTAAAAATGCCCGGTGCAAAGGAAATGTTACCACCATCCCTGAATCTGTAAAAGTTAAGTGAAGAAAAAACTACCTCCAAAAAAAGAGAGAAAAAGTCTCTGACTACATTCCAGATATATATATATATATATATATATATATATATATATATATATATATATATATATTT
>JAOVVA010000041.1:21217415-21231524 GCA_028565275.1 Leiocassis micropogon | reverse complement strand
ATGTGTAGCTCTCATGAAATCCAAAATGAGCCAATATTTGGCATGACATTTCAAAATGTCTCACTTTCAACATTTGACATGTTATCTATATTCTATTCTGAATAAAATATTGAAATTTGAAAGTTCCACTTCATTGCATTCTGTTCTTATTCACAATTTGTACAGTGTCCCAACTTTTTTGGAATCGGGTTCGTACCTTTATCATAGATGAACCTTAATCAAAAAACATCTCAAGACTTAAAATGGAAACTGAATGCACATTAGCTTAATTTTAAGTGTTATAGCAAAGGGTTTGAATATAATGTGAATATAAATATGTGACCTTTCAAAATGTATCCTTATTACAATTAGAGAACTCAGTAAAACCTGTGTACAGAAATGTTTTAAAGTAAGGGTATAATGTAGAATATGTAAATATTAAGCACTATAAATATCTTCTGGATACATATCTTTGGATACACGTCTTTCCAGAATAAATAAACCAAATAAATTTGCTGTCTGCTGGAAACCTACAAATATACAAGAGACAATGAATCTCAGGAATTAAAAATACAAATGGACGGGGGAACAGGTATTGGCTCTAAATACAGGGAAAAGCAGAACCAAATTGAGAAACATTTAAAACCTTGCTTCTGCTAAACCTTACTTCATTCAAGTTCACATACGACTTTGAGTGGAAACCTTTGTTCTAAATCTCTAGTTCCCCAAATAGATTTTTTTTTCCGAATACATAAAATGTCTTGCTGCGATGATGTAATCCACTGTGAATGAGCAGTTGTTTTTTTTCACAGACATTCATTGTTCCTTAAGTTTGCCTGGAAACTGCTGTTCATTACGAACTACAGAAGTCTCAAAACTTGTTTTGGATAATTACATTTCAAAAGAGCAGAATTTTAATTTTCTCTCTAATTAAAAAAAAATCCACAAAGCTCTTCCAAAGCACATGGAGCATCTTCAAGCTGAAAAACAAACTCTCACACAGTCAGCACTCGGAGTGAACAGGCCAAACCCAGAAAGCTGCAGTATAAGACATGGAATAAGAAAGTGCTACAGTGCTACAAAAGTGCACCCCATAAATAGGCGAACTCCCACGAGAACAGCGCAGAGAAGCACAGCCTCTCTCTCTCTCTGTCTTACTCTCTCTGCAAATTACACACTTCGGCCTAGATAAGTTTCTCTTTCAGTCTGGATTTGTATACTTAAATTTTGTATACCGATCTTAGATTTATGGCTGGAGAGATCTATATCTCTCCAGTCATACTCTTCAGACTACTTTTATTTTAAATAAAAATATGTATAATTTGATTGACTGATTGATTGATTGATTGATCAATTGATTGACTGATCAACCCTTTAACTATCCCTTTAATTAAAGAGATGCCCATCCTACAGATTTATTATGTTTGAATACCAACTGTGCTTTGTGTTTTTTTTTTTTTTTGTTTGTTTTTTGGTAGTTATAAGACAAACTGTATTCAGTATTATTATGTTTTTTTGAATGCTCTGTAATGGCTCAGCATTTTCTTTAGAGTGCATTTATTTGCCTGGGATTTCTGTTTGACCAGAACTTTAGAAGAAATCAGACTTAGTTTTGTCTACATTTTGAGAACATTTTACTGTATGATGAACTTTAACTCATTACCAGTCCTTTTATAATAGCAGGTAAGAATGCCCATAACAAAATTATTAAAATGTAATTAAACAACCACAACAAATTTAAAATACCACATGGGACATCTTCCACTAATCCCCTAAAACGTCACTTCTCCAACACTGCATAACAAACGAGTGAGTGAGAGTCTTAAACCAAAAACTATAATGTGTGAGGTGATAGGATTCATGGTTTAACCTAAAACCAGTGGTATCAGGGACACTGATTCATTACAGGAGGGCTATATAGAATAACTTCTAAATCGTTTTGCACATTGGTGATAACGCATGGGGTCATTAGAGATATGGTATATTAACGCCACAAAACAGAGATATGGTACGCCACAAAACAGCTCAGGCGCTTTTCCATCAGAGGAAAAGCTTTTCTGCTCTGGCTGCTTGATATAAATAGCAATCTAATGCAGAGCCACAACCCACAAATGTCAGTATTTGCATTTTATTTATTTATATATTTATGTATTCAAATGTGTTTTCCTCGTTTACAGTGCTAAAAGTATTCGTGTGCATTATATAACCAGCAAAACAAGAGGTCATTCAAAAGGTGCTAATTTAAGACTGCAGGTCTCAAGACCTAATTCTTCCAGTCTGGAGATTATATATAAGGGTATAATAAAAGGATAACACCATGGAGGGGTATATTTTTTTAAACCAATTTTAGCAATTATTAGTAATTATAGCTCACACCGTTTAAGGAAATGTCAACACAACTAAAAGAAATTGTGTCCTGCATATGATTTGTGACATAATCAAGTGGTGACGGATTTTCTCAAGTTCCTGGGCCCAACACTCTATATGGTATAAAGAAATACTAGTCGAGGGGAAAAACGTCAAGAGTTCTTTGGATAAATAAGCAGTCCTCTATGCTTAGTAATGAAGTTTTACCTTTAATTAGATGTTATAAAGACATAACATATTGAAGGGTTTTAGGGGGAAAAAAAACTGAGAAATCCCTTCTGTTAATTTAAGTGAAAATAATGTCATATAGGGTATTTTGTCAAATAGAATATCATTATATAGCATTCAGTGTTTTATACTTGTATGTAGAATTTCCTTAATAAGGCTAATGTTTTTTCTAGGTTTTATTTTTTATTTTTTTATTTTGGACAGTTATGGATTATCTTAACTTTTACCTTGGAGCATTTTTGATAGAGTGACACTGTGTTGAAAGATTATACTATAAAACCCTTAGGATTGCTTATAAACCCATAAAAGTGTGACATTGTGTTAAAACACTACTATAACACCCCCCCCCCTTGCATTTCCAAATACAGGTGACACTGTTATTCTCTTCATACTATTAAGTAAGACAGATACCGTTTCATGGTTTTATTCAACCTTCCTGCAGAATTCAGCTCACCTCATCCTCGAGTAGCGGGGGCAGAGCCCCAACTTTAGTCCTCTGTTCCTCCTCTGCGTCCTCTTCACCCCCGAGAGCAGCTACACCGCCTCCAAACATCTCCATCTCCACTTTAGCAGTTAAATCATGTCGGACATTAAAAAGATCCTCTCGCGGAAGAACAGGTTAGTGCTGCTGCTGCTGCTGCGTGACTCCTGTTAGTTTATTATTATTATTATTTTTCCTTCCCCTGCAGCCGACCGAAACAGAACCAGGACACAGCTCCGGTACTGTCCTGAGCCCGGCACACTGGCTCTTGGTGTGTTTTAATGCCAAAAACAGGATAAATGCCAGGAATAACCAGAGGCGTTTGTCCGACTCGCTGCGGCTCTTAATGAGCTCACGGCAACAGGGCAGTTTGCTAACTCTGCTGTCATGGCAACGAGTGTCGCCGCGCGCCTCCACACAGCTCAGGCACGCGGACAGCAGGATTGCCAGATTGATAATTATCACACATAGAGCGGATCTAAATTAGCTCAAAGTTCAACACAATTCACAAGTATAGTTGTGAAGTAGCCTTTTCTGTTATTTTTCTTTTGCACAAAACACTTTTCATTCAAAATCCCCCAAGCACCACTTTTACAGATAAAATCACAGGAGCATTTAACTGGCTTTTATTATATGCCCTTTTGCCATTTATAAATTACATTTAGCCTATATTATTGAATTATTATTGATATGTAATGCTATTCTTGGGGAATTAGTTGTATTGTGTTTGTTGTTATAGTAGTTGTTATTGTTCAGGTTGAATTCTCACCTCAGGTCTGTGTGCATGGAGTTTGCATGTTCTCCAAATGCTGGGTGAGTTTCCTCTGGGTACTCTGGTTTCCTCCCACAGTCCAAAGATGTGAAGATACAATATATAGCAGACACGCTATATAATTTATTTTTAATTTAAATGTCTTTCTTTTTTATGTCAAACACAAAAACAAACAAAAGAAATACACATACAATAACAAATCATTGTGCTCCTTAAGCACAAAATGGAAAAACAAACTGAAAACACGAAATCAAATACTTTCAGCCCTGATGAAAGTATAGTGCTCCTGAGGTGCAAGCTAAAATTCATGGAAATACGTCATGACTGACGTCATCAGCCACAATCATTCATGGTCTTTTAGGTGGCTTGGACAAACTTTTAGCTGGTGACATTTTACAGTACCTCTGCTTCAGTAAAACAAGCTACACTGTGCTTTACTGATGGTCTACATTTGCGATTTAAAAATGTTTTTTAAACAGAACTTACCAAAGCCAGCAGAGTTGAAATGGCATCGTCTAAAAGTTCCCTCATCCCCCAAGAAAAAGCATGAATGGGTAACTACATCAATCGTGATGTATGTCCATAATTTTAGCTTGCACCTCAGGAGTGTTGTTTTTCATTTTGTGTATGGACTTTTTTTCTAATGGTTTCTTGTTTTTTTTGTGTATCTGTTTGTGTTTTGGACTTTTCAGTTCTATGTTGTATCATGCCATTTTGGTGTAAAATAACATACCCGTGTTGCTTGTTGAAGACATACTCATACACTGTTCATATGGAGACTCAATTAGTTTAGGGAAATAACTATACAGCAGGTAAAATCACATCACATAAATTCACAATTTAATATTTTTATCAAGAAACATTTGTAGTTAATGATTAATTGTAAATGATAATTATATTATATAACAATTCCATCCATCTAAGAAATTCTATAGTCCAACTAGGGACCGTGGAGGCCAATGGTGACTATTGCATTTATTCCCATTGTTACACACTACAGGCAATTTGAGAATGCCAATTAATCTGCATGTCTTTGGACTGTGGGAGGAAACCGGAATACCCAGAGAAAACCCACCAAGCACAGGGAGAACGTGCAAACTGCATGCACACAGACACAGAGGAATCGAACCCGGACCCTAGAGGTGCAAGGCCTGTCGCTTAAAAAACATATTATGCTGAATTTATGCTTTCACTGCATTTAAACGTAATGATATTGTAAAGAGAATACAATTTGAAACCAGTAAGACGAAGAACAGCAATCACTTTGGTCTGGAGTCGGCTCATATTGGTGAGTTGAGTCACATGATATCACTCCCTAATGAGAGGCAGATTCAGCCTCAAGTTCTGAGAATAATTTTAACACAATCTGGCAACCCCGTGTGGGAACGCGCAGACGCAGTGCATCCCATCGTGAGCAGCGCTCAGACTTTGGGACCGATATATTATTGATGTTCCTCAGACACGATGACGCAGACGAAACAAGCAGTTGACGTCATGAACCGCAAGCCATTGTGTACATGTTAAAAAAAAAATAACGCTTATGTAAGTATGACCCAGCTGCAAGTGGCACAAAAGCACAGGAGAGCTGTAATTAAATGAGATCAAGAACAGTTACAAGCAAGATGCTATTTATCCAAAGTAATAGTTTGGGTGCAAATAGTGTCCAGCTTTTGTCTGTAAACACAAACGTTATAAACAGAGAGATTTGAAAATCTACTTTGAAATATAACTATTTTCTATATTGAAAAATTAGAATATCATAAAAAAGTGAAATTTTTCTTTTGCAATTTGAAAATTGAATTACTGTATTTCAAGCCTTTTTTGTTTTTATTTCCATGATTACGTCTTTCAGCTCATGGAAATCAAACATCCAGTATCTCCAAATATTAGAATATCTCGTAAGATGAATCAATAAAGAACTTTATGCACTCATTTCCTAAATAGGATCCCTCATCAAAAATTACTTCATCAATGCAGCGTGGCATGGAGGCGATCAGCCTGTGGCAATGCTGAGGTGTTATTGAGGAACAGGTTGCTTTGATAGCAGCCTTCAGTTTGTCTGTATTGTTTGGTCTGGTGTTTCTAATCTTCCTCTTAACAATACCATAGGTTCTCTATGAAGTTCAGATCAGGCGTTGTTGGGTGTTTCTAATCTTTCTCTTGACAATACCATAGATTCTCTGTGAGGTTCATATCAGGAATGTTAGCTGGCCAATCAATCACAGTAATATCATGGTCAGCAAACCAGTTATTGGTAGTTTTAGCACTGTGGGCAGGTGGCAGGTGCCAGGTAAATCCTGCTGGGAAAGGAAATTTTGCATCTCCATAAAGCTTATTAGTAGACACAACAGTTAAGTACAGTTAAACAACACCAGCAGATGACATGGCACCCCAAATCATCACAGACTGTGGAAACTGGACTTCAAGTAACTTGGATTCTGTGCTTCTACACTCTTCCTCTGGACTCTGGGGCCTTGATTTCCAAAAGAATTGCATAGCTCTTTTCATCTGAAAAGAGGACTTTGGACCACTGAGGAACGGGGTTTTTTTTCTTCTCCGTTTGATTCTTCTGACATTGTCTATAGTTCAGGAGTGGCTTGATACTAGGAACACAACAGCCCAATGTAGCCCAATGTAAACTCAAAAGGAATTTAATATCTTACAATTTTGAGATACTGCATTTTTTTTTTATTTTCATGAGTTGTAAGCTTTGTTTGTTTGTTTGTATGTCAAACGTCTTGATCACCTGTCAGGACAGGCATTTATTTTTATATATTTAAAAAATGAAATCATAATGGTGATGTGCACATTTACATTACATTTAGGCATTTGCCAGATGCCCTTATCCAGAGCGACTTTTTTTTTTTTTTATCTCATTATACATTTGAGGGTTAAGGGTCTTGCCCAGACAATTTGGTTGTCATGGGATTTAGAGGACAAATATAATAGAAGGAGATAGTGTATTGCTCATTCAGTTATTATCTGGTGCATTTCAGTCTGGAAATCAACTCTGCCTTCAGCTTGAACTCTTTTTACATTAACAAGCAACCCAAGTAAGATTAATGCCTTAAGTAGGGTCAATTATTGGGAAAGGAAAGCTTGTCAGCGTTTTTGTTGCAGTTACCCTCACAGGCAGCAGAGGGCTCTAAAGATGACTGCTTTTCAACAGAACTCAAGTGTGGTGTGGACAATGAGAAAAGAAATCTGTTACAATACTTGAGTTAGTTATCTCATACAAATATATTATTTGGAATTAACATTTGACCTTATGGAAAGATTCTTTTGACAAATCAGACATGACATTAGACTTAAATGTGGTTCCTAGCAGAACATGACAGGTTTAGTAAAGGGGTCTAATTAACAGTATGATGAGAGCCGACCTTGAGATGCCTTTTTATGACACCCTCAAGTGACTCATTACACAAATTATCACTATGCATTAAAATAAGAAAAATGAGTGTATTGAAACAGATATAATATCACAGCTGATTTCGCACCTGGGGTCAATTATCTAGAAAAAAAACTGACAATCCTAGACTAATGCAAACACTTTTTTTTGCATTAAGCTATGTGATATTTTTCTACAGTAAGACTTCTTCTAACAGTGACTTACTTTGACAACACAGTTTTCCTCTGAGTAAGCAGTGTCAAGAAGGTGACATGCTACAGGACACAGGGGATTATGACAGGAAGCTGACGGGACAGTCTGAGGACATGGCTGCTCTAGTGGTGCTTAGTTAGCTTGTCTTTCTCCCACACTCCCTTTGGGAATGTAGTGTAGTGAGGCTCAATGTAGAACATGCCAAATGTACAGTCTTGCAATATGATGACAGTCTGTCTGGTAGGATTTTTTTATTTTTTTATTTTAAAAAATCCTACGGCGATGAGACAGGGATCACAAGCAAACATGAAAGAGAGAAAAAAAGATTAAAAACAGATATCACCAGGCTACATTACAAAGCAGTGGGAATTTTAATATGATTTAAATAAAAATGCAAACAGTTTCAATGGAAACAAAAAACTTATACAAAAACTCTCTATCTATATTAATTAATTCAGCTTAAAAGTCATATTTAGCCAAGTAATCCTAATCAAGCTTTATATTCAGTTATTATTATTATTATTATTATTAATAGTAGTAGTAGTAGTAGTAGTATTTGTAAAATTGGTTGCTATTATTTCTAACACTGCATTTTAACACATTAAGACTTTATCACACACTGTCGATTAATGACAGCCATTCATTTCTCATTGTCCTTGCTGGATCTAGTTCTTCTTCAGAGTTACGCTCTCAGGCTTTTCCTCACTTTTTGCTGTCTGATTGGTGTAAATATCTGTTAACATGAGTATGTTTCCCTTTCTATTTGGGCTAATCCTCCCTCCTTCCCCCCCAAAAAAACCTTGACTGATAGTACTTAGTTAGTAACCTAGTGTGAGGATCAATCCAATGACAAAAACTTCAAAGTACTCTGTCACTGTACGTTGCTCTGGATAATGCCTAAATGTAAATGTATACCACACACAATGCAAAATGCTGAGGCTACTATATCACACGGATTCCTTGGGGCTAGACTTGGTTTTCTCGCTGTTCACCACTTATTCTTCCTGCTGTGTTCTCCTTCAGCATAGTTGATAATTTAGCTGAGTATCTGTTAACACTTAGCTGGAGTTGTTTTTTCCTCCATATAATGAACCCCTCGGTTCTTCACAGAACACCCAGAGATAAAACTTTCACTTCTGCAGCCAGTGTCTAAATCTCCTAGAAGTTGAAAGTGGTCACCAACTCTTTGTATTCTGCCTCAGCGTGGGCTATCTGAAAGATGCCGTGTCTGGTTTCGGGACTTGTGTGGCGAGGCCAGTGCCCATAGAGGATTTGGATTCTGACTTAGAGTCAAATCTTATTGTACAAATGTCTATGTCCTACAACTGATGGGACACTATCATATATATGCACAGAGTCAATTTCTAGGCAGATGGATGAATAAACCATGTCTCATTTGAAATTCATGATTCAGCAGCTAATGTGGAAGCTCATGTCTTTCATGTCCTCCATCCAATTTTCCTTCCGTTTCCCCTGGCTGTTAATGACCCAGCAGTTGAACTGTCATATTTAACTCTAGCCTTAGTAGCATCTGAAAACAAGTCTGGATTTGCCACTTCTAGCTTACATGTGGAATTGGCAGGTTCTAAACTAGCTGTAACAGCCTCTCTCAAAAGGTGTGGTTAGACAGTGATGTGCAGCCCACAGCACCAGAAGCATGCTTTCACACAGAGCCAGAATTCAGATTTCTGCTCTAAACTAGGGTATGGACAGGCAGCTTAATCTCTTCATACCTCTGTTGCACATGCTCTAGGTAGTATGATGAATCACAAGCAGGTTGGCCTCAATCACATGCCTGCCACTAATGCCTGTATTGTCTTGCCAGATCAATTCGATTAAATTTTATTCATACAGCGCTTTTAACAATAGTCATTGCCGCAAAGCAGCTTTACAGAAGCACAGATTTATGGAAATGGCTTTAAAAAAGTGTTAGACAAATTATAAGTTTCAGTCAACTATTGAGCGAGCACACTATCAGTAAGCTGTCAAAAACCAGCTGACTGCATCAGATAAGTCCAAGGCCATCTTCATGGTCATGTGGAACCATTACCAGTCACTACACACGTTCTAAGCAGACCATACAGGGCCATCATCAGCAGGGAGCCAGAGGCCTCCATACAGCAAAAACTCCAACCTGAAGTGAGGCACCAGGTTGTGCCAGACAGGTCCGAAAGAACAAAGCACTCAAAGAATATTGGCACTTGGGAGCTTAACAACACCACACTTCTAGCAATGAAACACCAAGGCCAGGACATGGGGCGGCTTCACCCAAACTGGTTTATGAGTGATTTCAAGTACTGTTTGCACACTCTCCTTTGCCTGCAACGTATAAATCAACCCAGCAAAATCTGTCAATAACTTTGTTACTGTACTCAAATATATATTTCACATCCTTGTACAAAGTACATTACTTGAGTAGTTTTATTAGCAGATACTTTTTACTTTAACTCCACTGCATCCAATAACAAATATCTGTATTTTCTATCTCACTATATTTGTGCATGGCACTGTTACAGTTCATAACAAGAGTGGTACAGTATGTAGTATTTAAAGTAATGTCGCCACCTTCTGACTGTTGCAGACTAGAAGAACAGAGACAGAGAGAGAGAGTCAGTTAGTATAGTTTAAAGAATACTGCTAATACACGTTTAGTACATTTAAAGATACTTAAGTATCATTGTTACAATGGTGTAGTTGAGTCAGAGTTATGCATGTGACTTATAAATGAAAGTGTTGTATAAGAAAGTCTACGCACAGTGATGTGTAGTTAATGCTACATGTTCACGCCTACAGTAGCCTAAAGACTGTAATCTAACACTGGTTTATTGATTTATTTTTTTCTTGCTAACATTCTAGGCATCTAAAGCATACAGTAATACCACTAATGACATATAATCACTACTGTATACTGTCAACTTATTGTATCGCTTGTCATATACTTGTTTTATTTAGAATGTCGCTTGCTTCAATGCTTTACACAGGTTTTTCTGATTAATAAACTTTTATTCAGTGAGTGTTGTGAGGAGAAAAAAAAAGTGTGTTGTTTGTTCAGATTCTGAAAGAATCAAGAAAGGCAGTCACACTACAAACCACAATGTCAATGAACTAAATTAAATTGAAGCTAAGTACATGGGTTAGAAACCCATCTGGAATTGAAATAAATAAATAAAACCCAATTGATCTGTAATCCCTGAGAAGTGTTCTATATGCGAGTGCTCCAGACAGCTAATCTTTAGGGAAGAAAAATAAAGCAATAAACCTAAGCCAGTTCTTACCTAGGTAGCAATATGACATGCTGGCTTTGAGTAAACCAGCCAGGGTGCTGTCTTCATGTTCTGTTGACCTTGTAGAACATCAGACATGTAGAACATCATCAGGGATAAACATTGACTTCATTAGGTTTACCATGCAGCATCAGATTTATTGGTCGACATGGCTCCAATTTGCTTGCAGTTAATCACTATGTGTTTAAACAATCTCTCACACTGATGAAGACAAACACAGTTTATGGAGTCATTAACTGCCCTCTGGCACCTGCCAATGTGCTGCTTGTGATTTGTTTAAAGAAAAAAAAAAAAATCAAGATCTTCCATCCTGGGAAAGGTCAAAGAGGTCTGAGAATTTGATCTTGAGCCTTTAAAGTCATGTGGTTGATCCAAGCCCATAACATCCCACTACATCAGTGTGTCCTTGAACAAAGCAGGCATAGGTCACATCTGTTATGTGACTGTGAAATACAGGTTTTGAAGATTCTATGAGTAACACAACACATCACCTGTATTATATTTATATAATATTTCCCCGAACAACCATCACAATAATGTCATTTTTCATTTATTCCATTTTAAATTTGATTTATTATTACCAAAATGCAAAGAAATAGTGTAGAATATTGCCACTTGGTGGCAGCACCATACCAAAACATAAAAATTGCATTGCAGTGTTATAGAAACAGCTTTAAACACTCTAGGGAAATAAACAGACAAGGTAAGCTTGATGACAAAATCTGCTAATCTTGAAGCTCTGTTTACTTTTAAAAGTTATATAGTTGATGGATGTAGTGAATTAATTTTAAGGAACAGATCATGTCCGCAATCACTTACAGTATAAAAATGCTTACATTAAGTCTAAGCATGACAAAACAAAAACGTAGTTAACCTTGACCTGTATAAAAATTTGTGGTGTTATGTAAACTGTCTATAATGCATGATTAGATGTGAAAGGTTAGCCAGAAGAAAGGGAAAACTTTCAAGTACACTGAAAAAGTCTGAAAAGGTCACTGTTTAAAACTCCTATACTGTACCAAAGAGATGGAATAGTTATTCATGTCATAGACATACGCATAGTTTCCGAAATTTCCAACACTGGTCAAGGGGAATTAAAAAGGATTGTAAATTAATATTTTTACTCATTAATGTCAAACATGAAAAAAAAAGTTTCTACAATAGTCATCCATTTCCTGGCAAATTTTTAACTGTTTCTTGATATATCTTTAATGTTTAAAATATTTTGGGTTTCTCATGATGATGGGTTTTAGAATGATTTTTACATGGATGCAATCTCAGTTATGTACTCCAGAGAAAAATAAGTTTTGTTTATTAGACAGTGTCGCTGTATGTCTAAATAAGTTTTTTTGTTTTTTTGGACCAACAATATCCCCACAAATCTAGCACAAAACCACATAATTTTGGTATTGTAAACAATTAAAAAAAATAGTTGGGGTAGTTGTTTTTCCGAACAGTGACTTTCAATTATAAGAGTTTAGAATCAAAATCTTTCATTTCTATGTATCTCTTTCGAAATTCTTAATTACAAATTCTTGCCACAAAATTTGCGCCCCGGTTAAATCCTCGAGCTTAAAAATCTTAATATCAACCTAAACCTGTTGCATCATTCATCACTGTATGCAAATTATTATAATTTTTCTTTGTAATCATTTGGTCTGTGTTAATGATGGGTGGTCTAGTGGTCTCAGCTAGCAGTCAAGGGCTCTGTGTATTGATGGTATTCATAAATCCAAAGAGTAAATGTATATATTATCCCAAAACTATCAGCCTTTTCCTGGAAGAAAAAAATGAATACAAATTTAGATACAATCTGAAATAAGTAGAATATGTATTGCTTAAATGGTTTATATTAAATAGTTAATTGTGGGGGTTGTTTAAAAAAATACTGTAAGTGGGTAATAAAAAAACACTTGACACCATTATCATTATCTGTTAAAAGCCCTTTCAAGTCATCCGAATGTCCTCTCTCACATTCTTCTTCTCTTCTTTGGTGTTTAATCCAATGGTCACCTGCTGAATGCTTGATAATTGTGATTCGTTTATCCTTCACGTTTCTTTGCAATGCAGTCTATAGCTTTTATATTCAGCATACCTCACAATGCTCTCTGTACCTTTCTCTGTGTGTGTGCGTGCGTGCGTGTGTGTGTGTATTTGTTTGTTGGTTGTGGGATGTACTCATGTTAAGGGCATAATTACAACGTTAATCATAACTAAATCACCATTTGCACAGTTCTGCTTGAACACCTGTTTGGATCTAGGCTGAATTAATGTTCTTTACTCACATGTTGCAATGTAAAAACATCACTGTCTGTCAATTACGTTCTGGCCTTTATACATAATGCAACATCATATGCTCTGAATGCAAAGTAGTTTTAAGTAACCTGACTGTTGACTTAAGTCAAATTCAAATAAAAAAAAATATTCATCACATACACTGCCATACTGTACACAGTATGATATACATTGAAATGCTTACATGACTGTTTGTGATCTAAAAAAAAGGAAATAAGAAATGCAAATGCCAGTAGAAATGTAAAATATAACATTTACAATATATGGTAATTTGTTACAATAAAATAAAGTATAAAATAGAAATATATTAGCAGTATGGGTGGTCATGTAGTGTGAAATGAATGATGAGTAGCAGTAGTATTGTCCATCTTTAAAATGCAATAATTAGTCCTTATTTATCTGTAAATAGAACCAGAAATGTGCAACATACAGTATGTGTCCTGTGCAAATGTTCATTGTGGTTGGTATTTTGGTGTGCTCCAACGCATGTGTGAAGAAATCATGACAAGTCCAATCAGTTGAGTCCTATGTGAAGTTCTGGTTGAGAGCCTGTATACTGTAGTTTGCGGGAAGAAGTCTACAGCCCAAGATTTTCTCAGTCTCCCTGTGTTGGCCTTCTGGGAGCTCAGGTGATCGCACTATCCTCTGTAGAGCTCATATGTCCTGCATGGTGCTGTTCCCAAATCAGGTTGTGATGTTTCCTGTCAGGATGCTCTCAATGATTTCATTGTTTTTGTTTAAGGATACTGAGGATTTCAAGACTATGAAATAACACATGTGGAATTTGGTGGTATATAAAGGGCTTGGACAATAAAACTGAAACGCCTGATTTTGGACCACAATAATTCATTAGTATGGTGTAGGGCCAATACAGCATCAATTCGTCTTGGGAATGACAGATACTGTACAAGTCCTGCACAGTGGCCAGAGGGATTTTGAGCCATCCTTCACTACGTGATGCTGGTGGTGGAAAACGTTTCCTGACTCGCTCCTCCAAAACACCCCAAAGTGGCTTAATAATTTTGGATCTGGTGACTGTGCAGGCCATGGGAGATGTTCAACTTCACTTTCATGTTCATTAAACCACTCTGTCACCAGTCTT
>JAOVVA010000041.1:21163484-21192673 GCA_028565275.1 Leiocassis micropogon | reverse complement strand
TATAAAAACAATGCAATTGCAAAGTATCTGCTGATATTATATTACTTGTTACATTAATTGGTGATGTGAAACTGTGTGGGTGGGAAGCAGCCCCGAATAATAATAATAATAATAATAATAATAATAGTAATAATAATAAGAAGAAGAATAATAATAATTCTGGTCAATTACAGTTGTGAAATTACAAAACTGATTTTAGCCTGTGTACTGTCAATAAATGAACTCTGTTCAAGAAGCCATGGCCAAGCAATATGTAAAGATGAAAATGTATCATTTTCATTCCAAACAGGTAAATGTACCTGCTTTTATAGTGTCAGAAAAGAAAGAAAAGCCTACTTGACATTCCACCATATCACCATACAGCTTTACATGTTAAGTGCAGTTCAAAAGGTGCCATTTTTAGCAACATCATACCGCTTACCATCTGAGAGAAATGAATTTTGAAGGTTTTAAAAGTCTCGCAATCAGTTTTCACACAACCCAATCAGGTAATACAAAGTGTTGAAAAGATATGGTCTTGAAATTAAACCTTGGTGGACTTAAACCATAAGATCTGATATTACTGTAGCAGTACTGTAGGTGCTGAGGTCATTTGTCCAGTAAGGTTAAGGCACTTTGAAATTCCCATTCTCATCCTTTGTTCAGTACCACTGGACACTGAGCTTTGAAGCAGATTCTGCTAGTCATATCTCAATTCCCAGAAGCCTGTTGCTAATTGAATTTGATTTCAAAATCTGATCAGATACTGATCGTGCAGTGACGATGGTGCGGAGTCAGAGCTGAATTGTTAAAGGTCTTCTTCGTCAGAACCAGCATTTGAATCCCTCATCTTTACTGTAAAAAAATGTACTGCAGCTGTCTGATCAGAATCTGCCTGACAACAAACATGTTGTTTTTTTTTAGCTGTTTTTCAATGACGTTTTTTTTCCCTCAGATGCTGAACAAGTCAAGCAGGTAGGCTGGTGAAAAGCTGCATGGTGCTGCACTGCATTCCAATTCCATCTGGCATAAATGGCGACCAGTAGAACTAGAGGAAATGAAACTTTATTTGGGTATTTTTTTTTTTTTTAATGGCCTTCATTGACCAATTAACATATTTAGTGAACACGGCGGCTTATTGGGTTTTAGCACTGTCGCCTTGCACCTCCAGGGTCCAGGTTTGATTCCCGCCTTGGGTCTGTGTTAATGGAGTGCTTGCGTGCTTGGTGGGTTTCCTCTGGGTACTCCGGTTTCTTCCCACAGTCCAAAGACATGCCGAATAGGCTAACTGGCATTCCCAAAGTGTGTGAGTGAGTGTGTGTCCGTGTGCTTTGTGATGTAGACGATGAGTGAGTGAGAATGTGCTATGTGTTGGTTTTGTGCACAGAATACAACGATTCTGTTTACTGAACAATAAGTGGACTACAGCAAGGTGTAGCAAAAGCTTTCAAATACTGCATATTTGTGTGGTGCTAAATCATGAGCCTACAACAAAAGGCTTTAATGAGCTAGAGCCAAATCTGTGCAGTGAATAAACTTGTGCTATATTTAACCCATTTCTGATATCCCATTAACTGGTATTGTCAGGGGGCATATATAGCTGTTGTGTGCACAATAAGTGTAGTTTCTCCTAAAAGCTACTTAACAAGTGATAGCTTTCGACAGCCTTTGGACTTTTATAGCTTCAGTTATATTTTCACTTCTTTGACACAGTAAGCATTAGTTCTCATGCTCTACTCTATAGCACTTAAAAGTCATTCAGCAAGCCTGAAAGGAATACTGCATGAGTCACTGTATTCTGAACACTGTAGCCTCCGTTTCAGCTGTTTCTGAGTTTTTCCAGTGACCATCTTTTTTCTAGGTGTTTTTGCGACCTATGGTTTACAACTGCACAATAGTCTTTGAACACCCATGCCTCTCGGGTCTAGAAGGCAGTGCAATAGTCGTCTTATATATAATGTATATAATATACAATATTTAGTATACCAGAATGAGTTACTCTTCTTACGTTTTGCTCAGTACATGTCTGTATAGGCGAATGGTAACCGGGAGATCTTTAAAAAGCTCCAGTGGGGTGGAGATAAATCCAACCAATAGCAAAGATCTATTAAGGATGAAGTCGTCAAGCATGTAGCCATTGTTTGTAACACTGGCAACACACACAGTTAAAAAGACCTGCATATGTTAAGGAGTCAGTGCACATCAGTATGGACAAAAATTACATTTCAGTAGGCAGTGTTGCTTAAAGGAAGAGAGAGAGAGAGAGAGAGAGAGAGAGAGAGAGCATGAAAGGGTTTAAAGAGTGTGTGATTATGAAAAGGCCGGGGACTCACCGCTTGGCAGAAAATTGGGTATTTGATGCGGTTGATGCCTCCGGCAAACACAGCGAACGTCAGAGCTGTGTGGAAACAGAAGTTCAGGAGCATGTGCCATCCTTTCCGGCTGATCCGGATTGTACTGTTACAGAAAGAGCATAAAACACAGTTGTGTGTGGGCTGTGGTGTACACTTTAAAGCTTTAATCAAGAACTTCTCTAGCTGAAAAGCTCAATCAAATGCAGTACTATGTAAGGGGCTGGTGTTCATTCAAATAAGACTCTGCTGCAGATTGTTCAAAATCGTTGCTTTTTAGCATCTGCTGAGTTTTTTTTTTATTCCTAATGCTCACTAAGTTTAGAGTTTATCACAGGAAACCGTGTTGCTGTTTTTGATTCTTGGGATTTATGATTAATGGTAAACATGTATTTTAGTGCAGTGGCTTCTTAATGGCACCATTTCTCATGCATTAGTCATTTACACTCATCGATTATTTATACTGCTGTCTATTTTATATGAGTCATAAGTATATTTATTCTAAATATTTTCTTTAAAAATATCATATTGTACCTATTAAGGGAATCATGTTATAATATCACACTAACATTATGTGCATCCTGTGCTTCACTTAGGCGGCATAGTGGCTTAGTGGTTAGCACTGTCGCCTTGCACCAACAGGGCCAGGGTTCGATTTCCTCCCACAGGGTCTGTGTGCATAGAGCTTGCATGTTCTCCCCATGCTTTGGTTGTTCTTCTATGTGGCATCTATTTTAAGAACACTGTGGTAATTGTTCTCTCATTTGAAATCTTTTTCTATAATTACTCATTGTCATTCAGTATATATATTGACCATCAACTACTGTATGTTATGTCCAATGTTATGGTTTACAGATTCTTTATGGTATTAATTGAACTGTTCGTAGAAATATGATGTTAAACTGTTCACTAAAATTAGAAGTGGTCAGCCAAGTGAGTCCTACCATTGATGGGTCAAAATAAGGAAATTGTCAACTAAATTACCCAGTAGTGAACATAATAAATCAGGGGGAAAAATGTTTAAGCTTTGCAACGAGCAGATATGTTACAATAAAGGAATTTACTAACTCGAACACACTATTTATTCTATTGGGAGAGAACATGAAATGTACCCCATATTATAGTATGACTCTTATATATAGAATGTTATAAAAATAGCTAACAAAAACATTTAATTGATTAGTAAATCAAATCGCCACTCTTGTTACTAACTGGACGTTATGTTTGCATAGAATTTAATTGCGCACTCATGAGCATGTTTTAAAAAAACACACAATGGCACTCACTCTATCATCTTCTATACCGCTTTATCCTGTATTCAGGGTCGCGGGGGCCTGGAGCATATCCCACGAGACTTAGGGCACGAGGCGGGGTACCCCCTGGACAGGGTGCCAATTAATCGCAGGGCACGGTTAGCCTAACCTACATATCTTTGGACTGTGGTAGAAAACCGGAGTACCCAGAGGAAACATGCAAACTCCATGCACACAGAGACGGGAATCAAACCCGGACCCTGGAGGTGCAAGGCGACAGTGCTAATCACTACACCACCATGCCACACGCACAATGGCATCTGTTGAATTTTGAAATGAACTAAAATTTTCACGCGTTACTGTTAATTGTGCGGAATAAAGGTGTGAGATTGCGCTTATTACGCAGACTTCAATTGCACATTCATAAGCATGATTACTTTTCATATTAAAAAAATGTACAGCGCCACCTATTGAATTTCGAGATGAACCAATGATTTTTTTCAAGGTGTTTTTTTTTTTTTTATGATATAAGGGTGTTTTTCATTAAAAATTTAAAGTAGCTTATATTCTCTTCCCATGGGGTGATTGCGATAAACAAAGCCTATATGTTACCTCAAGCTCGGGGAAATACACTGGTGAAAACCTCATTAAAATTCATCAGTAGTGTCTACGTGATGAGTGATCACTTATCTCACGTCTCCCGATTCATTTTTTTGTACAGACACACCAACTTTACAGTTTCATTATATGTATAGATGTGAGTAGAAAAGCATTTCAGGGGAAGATTTCCTGTGGTTACTGTGGCATCACATTCCTGTTCTTGGCTGACCGTACACAGTAAAATTCCCAGTGTTGAATTAACACCCAGAGTGTTGAAATAGCACCCTACAGTGTATATATTGGTCCAGTTGGACTCATATGAGCTCTCGTTCTATAAAGAGCGGTTCATTTAGTTTTACTGTAGACTCCCTAGACATTTTCCTCTGACCTTTATTATCACCAAGGTGTTTCCTCCTACAGGACTGTATCTTCACATTTGTGCACTGTTCTGTATAAACTGTGGTGCATGAAGATCCTAGATGATCATCAGTTTCTAAAAAAACTCAAAACAGCCCATCTGGCAAGAACAACTATGTTATAGTTGAGGCCAATGTGATTCTTTCCACCTATTTGGATGTTTGAAATGAACATTAACAAAAGCTCTTGATGTGTATCTGCTTTGTGATGTCTGATCGGATAATTGCATGAAATGAAGGGGGCTGATACGCGTTCCTGGTAAAGTATTTGGTAAACGAATATTAAAATAACAACTCAATAAGACTGCTACAATACCAATTATTGCAGAAAAACCATGTTGCCGTACAATATGTTAACCAGCATGCTATTAAGCCACTATTTACTATTTAAAAAGAAACGAAAAAGGGTTTGGTTTCTGGAAATGACAACAAATCTCCCCAAATAGTACACTATACAGACTATATAGTTTCTCTCGGTCTATAAATTTGCTCTGCAGAGGCAGGAGAAATTGTAAGTTTCAGTGGGGCATTCAGCATTAACCTGGCATCCCATCTAGAACTCCATATGTATGTTTGTTTTAATATGAGTAGGAGTGTATGAGTGTATGGGTGGGCACGATAACGAGAAGGCAGCAGTAAGACAGCAGGAACAGGCACATCTATTATCTTCACCCTAAAATTGTTCTAGGAAAAGAACGAAGGTGACACCAGGGTGTAAAATAATATTATCTAATCTGAATTAGAGAAAGCCTGAGCGAGAAGCAAAAAGTGTGTGGATCAGTATCTACACTTCAGAAGTCTGTGGGCATTGATGAGTGTGGAGACACAGGGACACAGCTCCCATCTCAATGACTAAGGCAGTCTGTTAGACAGGCCTGACTCATAGCGAACCAGTTTAAAGAAAACAAGTGAAGAAAAAAGATGAGGAAAAAGATGAAAGCTGAGGCAAGAGGTGGTGAGATCAACAAATCAAGACAGTTCACTTCAGTTTCAATGTGTTATTCCAGCTCATAAAAAAAAGGCTAGGCAGAAGTATGAATGAACCACACGGTTCTGGTGGATATGGAAAGGGGTACACACACATGAAAACGGGAGCACATGAAAAATGTGACTTCACACACAATTACATAATCCAACAGCAAACGCTTTGAGATTAATTCCATCGAAGTAGCGTGCAAAACATGCTGTGGTCACATACTGTACTCACAATCAGTGTGAATTAGTGTTCGGTTTACTAACATTGAGATTGCCTAATGGTGGTGATGGTGAGATCTTCTAAAATTACTCTGCATGAGAAACAGACTGAGGTTTAAACCATCAAAAGGAGCCACTATGCTCAGGACTAAGGAAGAAATGCAAGTTTAGTAACAAACATGATCTATTATTATTATTATTATTATTATTATTATTATTATTATTATTATGTTGTTGTGTTAAGTGTTATTTATTTGTTTAAGCACAGTTCAATAGTGTGATCAGTGATTGGATCAATTTTTCTGTTACACTTTATTTATTTAGGTAATTTAAAAAGATATCTGTGGATAGAGTAAGGTAGTTGCTTTGTATAACAGTGTTAATTATTGCATTATTTTTATATAATAATATAAAAATTATTAAACTGTATTTGGCTTTGAAATATTTGGAAAATGTAAGGCAAATGCAAAAAAAAATGAAACATTCAGAAAGTGCAAAATTATTGTCTAGTGTTGCGAAGGCAGAAAGCTATAGATTACCAAAAATGTTCCTTAATCCAGTTTTAAATTGTCCCGAAATATTGTAAATGTTGGCATAAAAATAAATAAAAACAAGAACTAGCACTCTAGGTTGCCTTATTCACACACAGGTCTAGTTGTTTTTGTTGATAATTTGCATATCTGAAATTTCCTTAAGATCGACTTAAAATTAAATGCATTATTAAAAACCAACTATTTAACACATTTGTCCTTCTGTGATTTTGACTCTGTTTGGATCAATTCCAAAATCTCATCAAATTATCTGCTGGGTACGATCAATCTTATAAACTTTTAATCACTTGTTGCTGAGTCGCACTAATGAGAATCTTGGGAACAGACCCAAATACTAAAGCTAAAAAAGTAACTTGTACTTCTTATGGTTTGGTGGAAAACACAATTTATTTTGGGTTTTCCCGAAATCAACACAAGGCCAAACTGATATGTCCAGCACAACTAATTTGTGTATGAATTCTTTCCCTTTGTAAGTTCCACCTTTAGCAGCTGCTTTTGTTAGCCTAGGTTTATAATACACCGCAGCCAAGTGAACCACGTTCCCGCCGATTAGGCGCGTGGTCCGTTGCCTAGCAACACTGAACGAAACGAGGCATAATCGTGGTGTTTGCTTCGGTTATGACATAGCATAGTTTATTATCTGCTGTGGTAGATCTGATTTATTCAAATTCAATAATGTTTTAGCGATAATTTCACGGAAGCGAGTTCAGAACTAAATCGCTGCTCCTGCTCCATCCGAGACGTTCAAAAGCTTCAAATAGAATGAACGAACCAATGAATTTTCTCAAAACGATATAAAGTTAAGTAGAGCTTTCCTTTTTGTTATAGTACGAAGCCCCTAGAGATGGACAAAGGAGGCGAAAAAACGGCATAAAAAAGTAATGCCAAAAACTTTGGGTTATAATGCAAAACATGACTTGTTTTTTTTCTTCTGCCATTTTTTCCCTCTTCCTTTGTCCCCTTAGAGACTCTGTAGTAGGTTTTCTCAGTTGAATATGAAAAAAAAAATATCGCTGATTATCAACGTGGGAATGAATGGCGCATTGTCCAAGTGCAAGTTGATCTTGGAGCTAAACTATTTGCTTTGGGTGAAAGCGCCATCTAGCGATCATTGTGTGTCAGCAACAGCTTCCCATTCAAAACAATAGGCGGTCAAAATGACCGGTGAACCGCGTTATAAATAGGTGACACTGGCGCGGCACTTCTAGTGTTAACAAGCTTATAGCAGAATTCTATTTGGATATTTGACCACTCTTCTTGGTAGAATTGGTAGAGTTCAAGTAAATTTGGTGTGTTTTTAGGGTCAATGTCTTAATCTTGAAACACTTAATCTTGTCCAGGTTTCAACCTTCTAGCTGATGATTTGAGGTTTTACTGAAGAATTCTGACATAGTCTTCCTTCTTTATTATTCACTTTGTTCACTGCACCAGTAACATTGGCAGTAAAACAGCCCCAAAGCACAATACTACCACCACCGTGCTTAACAGCTTGGGTTGACTACCTTGCCTCCACTCCCCCAAACATGGTTCTTTTGAAACCACAATCTCATTATTATCTAAACACATTTTTTTCTCACTCATACACACTCCCATAAATTTTCTTTTTATTTTGTGAAGCTGCTTTGAGACAATGATCATTGTTAAAAGCGCTATATAAATAAAATTGAATGTACAACTTGATTGACTGTTGATAATGTAGACACTGAGCCTTGGGGGTTCCTGGGTTTTTCCTGACCAACTCAGTTTCCTCTGAGCTAAGGATTTCTTTTTACACGCATTGGAAAAGTGGCTATGCCTCCTAATACCATGAACTTACTAACAAATGATCTTGGAATATACACTTGTTTAGAAATGGCTCCATGAGACATTCCTGTCTTATGTAAGTCTACCATCCTCTTTTTTTTTAGATCTGCACTGACCCCTTTGGGATTTCCACACATACTATGTGAAAAAAAACCTCTTTATGTTGGTACAGAGATGTTAAGACCTTAAGTCAATCACTTAAAAGGTCACTTAAAGAAAGTTGGGTAGTCTTGGTCTTGGCAAAATAAAATAAACATTTCTGGACCACTGAATTAAGATTATGTGTATTTATTACCATGTACGTACAAGTATGAGTTGTCTTGATGTCCGAAATGAATTAAATCTTGTGCTTGAAATTCTTGTTTTTTTTTCCTATTAAGGATGCATGTGATTTAACCATTTTTCACCACGAAAAAGACCATTTTAAGACCATTACATTCATGCTCACGATGAGTGTAAGTAAACGTCTAGACTGAACTGTATGCTTAAGGAGAAGAAAAACACTACTACCGAATTAAACTTCACATGTAAGCTTCTACACCATTTTTATTCCCTTATGTACACTATGGCTTAATTGTACATAAAATTTAAGTTCACAGTCTTGAAGTACTCACATGAACATGTGTGATCCACAAACCCTTATAGGTTATTCCTATAACTAAAATTTCTTAAATTATACCACTTCTCTGGACCACCAATGCACACACAGAATGAGAGTAATTAAGTTAAGTGGATATCATCATAACACATATGTTGATATGTCCCTAACCCAACTCCTTTTACCAATTAAGCATTTTTTTTTGCACATAAGTACATGAAAATACCAATCATTTAACCCCCTGCCAGTCTGCCATATTTTTGTCTTGGCTTACCACGGTTTAAAATCTTGAATATGTTCAAAAGTTACATATAAAAATTCCATATGCTTAGCTGAAATTGGCTTAACTAATGTTGTCTGGAATTGAACTGGACCGACGCTGAGAAGAAAAGAGGACCATGTGCATCTCTACAGCGCCCCAATGACTTGGAAAATTAGACTTTAATGAGAGAGCGGATGGAACTGACCTACCTGTGGTGCACTATGTAAGTGATGATGGAAGCAAAAAGGCAGAGCAGCATGACAGCAGTGCAGGCATACACAACCGGGTGCAGGAAGTCCCCCGGGTACGGAGGGAACGACAGCACCTTCTTCAGATCCTGCAAGGAAACAGAAACAGACAGTCAGTAGCAGTATTGAACAGTTTTGGCAGTGACATCATTAAGGACAGCTGGGAATCAGACAGCAGGCAGAGCGAAGCTGAGTAACCATGACAGCAAAGCAAATCAGCGCCAATAAGAACAGAATGTATGAGCAATGGCACTCGCTCAATCCTGTTTATCTGATAACAGCAATAAAAACACCTGCAGCACTATGGAAAGGACATGTGACCAATTACTCATATACATATTACCTGCTAAGGGACACAGAGAGGTTGCCAAAGAGACGCTTTGAGTCATAACATGACTCATTTGCATGGAAGAGAATACAGCTTGTTAATATATATATATATATATATATATATATCTTATTTTTTTTAAATCCTCGGATTTAGACAACGGAAGAAGATGCAAAATTGCATCCAAACTGTAACCTGAGCTCAGGTGGGCATATAAATATTAGAACTAGCCAGTGTATGATTGGAAAAAGAAGGCGAGCCTGTGCCCACGGTAGCCTCAGATTCCTGTTCTTGGCTGACAGCAGTGGAACCTCATGTGGTCTTCTGTTGCTGTAGCCTATCCACCTCAAGGTTTGATTTGTTGAGTGTTCTGAGATGCTTTTCCACTCACCATGGCTGTAAAGGGGACTTATTTGAGATACCTGTCAAGCCAAACCAGCCTGCCAATTCTCCAGGCTTTTGACATGAGCTAACAAATCAGCCTTGCTGAGATTTGGCAAACTGTCTCCTAGATAGTGCAGATCTCATAACAAAAGAGATTTTTAAAAATAGCCAGGCCACAGTCTGGCCAAGCAAAGTGCAACATTGTCACATAATCTTTCTGTATGATTCCCAAGCATGTCCAAGGCCAGTAAAGTGCACACCCAGGACTGAGATCTATCCAGACAAGTCATTCACAACTCAGAAATTTTTTTTTACTTAATAAGATTAAACTGATTCAATGCATAATAACCCTGAACACTGTGACCGTGTGCTCACTCACTCACTCATCGTCTACACCGCTTTATCCTGTATACAGGGTCGCAGGCAGCCTGGAGCCTATCCCAGGAGACTTAGGGCATGAGGTGGGGTACACCCTGGACAGGGTGCAAATCCATCGCACACAGATATAACCTTACTCGCATGCTCATTCACACACTATGGGCAATTTGGATACGCCAATTAGCCTAATCTGCACGTGTTTGGACTGTGGGAGGAATACCCGGAAGAAACCCACCAAGCTGCACACACAGATGGGAATCGAACCTGGCCGGGAATTGAACCTGTACCCTGGATGTGCAAGGTGACAGTGCTAACCACTACAGTAGACATTCAAGCTCAGTCAAGTTTTGCACAATTTTGACTCATGCATGCAAACAGCATGGAGCTGTTTAAGGTTCTCGCTGTGTTCATTGTTATAGCAGCGTCACATACAAAGAGCTGTTCCTTTCCATCACAGTGGACTATGTGGGCGTAGATCCGTACCATGGCAGTGCATCAGACAGAAACATCATGCACCTCTGTCATCTTATTATTGACAACAGATTGATGGGATTGCTCTTTTTTTTTTTACCCATGTCCTTTTTTTCCATTTCCCAGATGCCATCTTCATTAAAAATATTCCAATATTTTATATTAGAGGAGGCCTCATTAAAGAATTGAGGAATAAAACATATAGTCTGTTTTATTATGGTAAAATAACTCATGATGGGTTCTGTGATGTACACCCCGAAGTGTTTTATTCATGTTTTACAAAAGCGCTTTGTCAAACATATACAATTTTTAACTTATTAAAAAGTATCAGGTTATGCTTTATAGTTACATTTAATTTTGCGGAATGTCCATAAGACAAGTATGTACCATCAAGTGGATTCGCGTGCACCTATACACCGGCATAAAAAAAATAATCTAGACCTTCGGACAAATCATATTTATGAATTCAACAGTGCTGTAGTCCTCTACGCGGGTTGTTTAAGTCAAACTGTGATTTCTTTCCAGAAGAACTGAAGCACGGTTTGGTCATAAGACTCTTTTGATTTGAATAGTGCAAACATAATAAAGAAGGCTGCATTTCTATGAATGCTGATCATGGCCGATGTGGCTAGAGATTCCCTGCGGTCGTTCTGGTGAAAGTCCTGATCCTTGAAAAGGGAAGAATAAAGTGTCACCATCTGAAGAGACAGATCTGTTACAGGGAGCTGTACGCATTCATTCAGGAATACACTACTTCCCTATGCAGTCCTGACCTCACTCCAAATGATTTCCACATAAAGTATTTGGGCCATTTAAGGAGTTCCTGGGAGGACAGCATTTCAGACATGAAGCGGATAATCTAATCATGGCACAGGTGCACTGAGAAAACTTTCTACCTTGATGCTATCCAAGCATTGTGAAATCCTGGGATAAGAGATTATATAGAAAAATGAAAGGATTTTTTTTACTCTCATAAATGTGTTCTGTTGTTCTGCACAAACAAAATTCATGGTTTGACTTGAACGCCCCTTGTATGATGCACAGCCACCATTAGGCATTAACGTTCTACAAATACCCAGCTTTGTTTTTATTAGTAGTAATTTTTGAGTGGCATTTTTCTAAATCTGGCTTGAAGCTGACAGACTATTCTGTTCTCTCAGCATGAATCTTTAATTGGAGGTTCTTTATAAGGCAAATGCAGCCTACCGGGCCCATACTGAACAAATCACAGTTTTCTTTTAAATGCTAATAAATCTATTATAGTAAGAAATAGCATCCATTTACCATGTCATCTCCATAGACTAGTGTGAAATGCATTATTGTGTTTAAGACCTTTTTTTTTCTAATATGATTGGCAGCCCCTGTAGAATCATAGCAAATTTATGAACAGATTGCAGCAAAGTCTGTTTAATGATTATTAGTATGGGTGTACCCAAGTATGGTAGTGTCACATTTTATATGAGGAGAAGCTAAACTAGGAAAGGTCTATTTAGGGTTTCTGTCAACTGTGTCATTCTAGTCTAGACATAAAGTGACTAGACTGGTTTATTTTAAAGTTACACTATATGCCTGAAGCTTTGTGGACACCTGGTTATCACACCCATATGCTGTCTTCGCCAAACTGTCGCCATAAAGCTTTTGAGGCAGACACGCGGACATCGATGCTTGACATCAATAATGTACTTATGCATTAGTCCAATAGTCCCAAAGCCGCATAGCTTTGTTCCAAAATCTAGTGGGAAACCTTCCCAGGTGGCTTAAACCATATTTATCGCAGAGGTTATTAAAACAGCAAAATTGAGGACTATATCTAGAATGGGATGCTCCGAAAAACACGTATGGGTGTACTGATCAGGTATGTGGAAATGCATGTTTAAAAGCCTACATTGAACATGTTTAAGAATGACAACGATCTCTACAATCACAACACAAATCCATTCACAATCATCTCCTATTGTGCTTTTAGAAAAAAAATGTTCTTCATGAGTTCTTCAAGAATACATTGGATAATAAAGGGATGTCAGTTTCCAAAGGGGTTCTACTTAGACCCCTTTCTGAAAAGGAAACACAGTTGTAATACACAGAACATTTAAGGGTTCCCCTGCAGCCACAACCAAAAGACAAACGAAAAAATACAGTTTTGACAAAACCTTAAAGTCAGCTAGTATAAGGCAGTATTTATCTTTTAATGAGCTGGAAGCAGCCATTCATGCTTTTATCTCTTAAGGCTTGAGTACTGTAACTCCCACTACATGGGATTGCCTCAATCTACCCTAGCGCACCTATAATTGGGAAATGCAGCAAAATGCAGCAGCCAGATTTTTTTAATGGGAACTTTTAATGGGAAACATCATCCAGTTTAACCCATGCTCACTGGCTACAGAACCAATTAAATCCAGAATTGATTACAAAATCCTACTTCATTTTTTTTAAAGCTCTCAATGGTCTAGCTCCACAGTAGATTACTGACTTTCTAACCTTGTATTCTACCTCCACTCAGGTCACTCAGATCTTCTTAAAAAAAAAAAAAAAAATCCCTGCAATAATGTCTAAGTGACAAGGGTTTTGCTGTTGCTGCCCAAGGCTGTGGAATAGCCTTCCAGCCTACATCTGCTTCCACCATTGACAGTTTTAAATTAAATCTAAAGACCTATCTTTTTTTTTAAATGCTTTTAGTTCAGGCTGAGTTGCATGATAGTATTTGTTTTGGCCTGGCTCCGTCTCTCTTCCAGGTTCAACTTGAAACTTTGCTCCTCGTATTTCACTGAGGGATTGCCTGCACATGACGCTTATAAAGGCTGGTCTGGGTCCAGGATTGCTCTCTCTCTCTCTCTCTCTCTCTCTCTCTCTCTCTCTCTGGAAGGCACATGTAGTTTTTGTTTTGGTTCGATTTGGTCATGGATTGTTTTATTTATTCATGTACTTTTTTGAGTTTGTATTAATAAATTAAATTAATGAAATTGCTTGTTTATTTCATTGTTACACCTTCAGGCATAGGAAAGAACTTTGTACAGTATCAACTCTCGCTGACAATATCCTATATAAATAAAATGACTTTTTGACAGTTCACACTATATAACTATAACTTTTTTTGGCATTTCAGAACTCATAATGTGGCGTGCTCACCCGTGGCCAGTGTAGTGTCATTGTGACCAACAACAATGTTCTTGTGTTCTGTTTTTTTTTTTTTTTTTTTTCAAAGTACTACATTGCTCATCTGAAAACCACCAATACCAGACACCAGGGATGTACAGAATAGGATGTAGTAATGTTCCTTAAGCAATCATAATAAGCACAGATCTACCATTGCAGAATATTTACTGTATAATCTGACGTACAGTAGAGAAAGAAAAGTAACTTTGGAACTTGTTTGAATTCAGCAGAGATATTATTGAGATCATCTTGTACAGTGTGACAGGTAATAATCTTGAAAAGAATTGCACAGCGTAAAAGATCAGACAGTTGAGATGAGTTGAGATATTCCTGTACTCACACTTTTTATATCTCCTTAGTGATGGGTAACTGAACCAGTCAGTTAGAAATCATACTAATTATTACTTGGTATGATGGCATAATCCTAGTGTTCATTACCCTGTTCTCTGTTAACATCCAGACCGTTTCAGCTGCGCTCTCGATAAGTCGTTACAGACCATCACTATACTAGCCTAGCCATGCGGCTAAAGTCTTCCACTACTCTAGCCTACAACTAGACAGGGCCTCAGCTTTAGATTAGCTGTAACTCTAAATCCTTTAAACCTGGGCACACAAGCTTGGTGACAGCTACTAGACCCTGTGAGTACATTAACAATGTGATGCTGCAAAAGCATTAGCCTAGCTGCTTCACTAATCCCTGCAATCCATGCTAATACAAGCAGGTCGCATACTGAAATCAAGGCGGCTGCTGCTGCTGCGGCTGTTGAGGTTCTACAGGCTCATTATTCACACTGTTTGATCCTGCCCTTGCAAAGCCTCTGTAGCCTTAGCTGAATCTTAAAACACAGAACGTAAAACCTGAAGGGAGTCGACCAGGGGAAAAAAATGAAAGTGGCGGTTAAAATTAATGAGAAGGGGAGAGAGAGAGAGAGAGAGAGAGAGAGAGAGAGAGAAGAGCATGATAAAATAATGGAATAGTGTGAGTTGTAAATATTTATTCCCCCAAACGAGGCAGGGGATTTCATTAGAACTGTGACACGTACAGAGAAAGACACAGAGAAATGGATTTACACGCACACACGCACACACACACACACACAGAGGTGGCACTAGCTGGCCAAGAAAATCTTTTTGGCTGATAGCCCAAGTAATCACAGGCTTTATCATCCTTATTGAGCGATGACTTATCGGGAACTGAAGTTAGCAAATCAAACCTCAGATAATCAGAAATAAAATAAAAAAAGACACAGCTATACATACATCTCTTAGAAAGACAGATACTGCACCACACAGCACTTTTTTTGTATATCCACATCTACATCTATATACGCATTTGTTTTTAAGCAAACCAGAGGTCAGAGCTCATAATATCTGAATTTAGGCCAAATACAAGCACTGATCGTTTTCAACACGAATGTGTTCACTTATTCAGCATAAATCAATTTTATTTCTGTTGCATTTGCAACAATAGACATCGTCACAACCTGATGTACTGTACATGCAGATTCTGATCCCGCAGCATGACCTTTCATATATTATTATACATCAGCACCGACCACTTAAAGCTTTTTTTGAAGTAGGTAAAATGTGACACACACACACACACACACACACACACACACACACACTACCTTTCGGAATTAGATCTTATCTACCACTGCAGAGACAGTCTTAACACTGCAAAGAAATCTTACCACCAAGGTATATAAGCTATGTAAAAACAGAAATAATACTTGATGGCACAGTTACTGCTAAAAAGTCCTGAATACTGCTCTCTCTCTCTCTCTCTCTCTCTCTCGTTTAACAGTGACATCTTTACCCCAAGGATGTTGGATGAACCAAATACATGTCAAATTACCTTAAATAGCGAAAAAGGTATATTAAAAAAAAGGAAAGTAAAAAACCCTGAAATGTAATTAGGTTTGAGTGAAGGTACTCAATAATTTTTTTTTTAATCAGTTATTGCTATGGACTTTAATTCTCTGCAGGGAATAATGCATCAGCTACAATAGGCACTAAATGTTATTCTGTGATGGCTTAAAACTGTATTAAATGTGACAGAAGCACAGCAAATTGAATTACGTTTTGCATTTTTCTGTCAACACTAACACACATATACACACACACACACGCTCACACACAGGCTTAGGGACAAATCATTATACTTTATACAGAAACCCAGATTCATATCCACAATAAAGAAGCAAAAAGATCAAAAGCATTAGATCTACATTGCATATTTATCAGAGACAACGATTTTGATACGCATCTGCTACATTGCTGTTTCTATAAACTCCGTCGTGTTCCCACTATGTCTGAAAAAAATTGGGTGAACGCAGTAAGAACTTGGCAAGAACCCGGGAAGGATGTCATATTGTCTGTCTTGACCGAGAGCGGCCATGTTCTGAAAAAAAAAAGGCCTGGTGAGGAAGTGGTCGAAGCAAGACACAGGAAGAACTTATTAAGCATGAAGTATTGATGGCATTGACCAGGTAACAGCGTTACTAACACCTTTAATGGACTCCATTGACGTACTACAAGCATAGCACAAACGGGAAAGGCTGGACTAAGGTGTTAATGCATTGTTGCTCTATCAGTTTTCACAGCAACCAGCATAAGTCTCTGCTAAGTTATGCTGTAAAAGACCACATTAATTCATATTACGTTCTTCTAGGGCGACATGGTGTCTTAGAAATTAGCACTTGCACCTCTAGGGTCCATGTTCTCCCCGTGCTTGGTGGGTTTCCTTCGGGTATTCCGATTTCCTCCCACAGTCGAAAGACATTAAACTAACTGTTGTGCCCTGCAATGGATCGGCACCCTGTCCAGGGTGTACCCCGCCTCATGCCCTAAGTCTCCTGGGATAGGCTCCAGGGCCCCCGTGACCCTGTATACAGGATGAAGCCATATACTGTCGTCGATGAATGAGTGAGACGACGACGTTCTTCTTGTGCTTACGATGTTTTTGGTGTGTATGCAGCTGGTTATCAGCACGTCTACATCACATTCAGAGAATTTAGCAGAAATACTGGATTATCACCATCACTCTGTGATAAAAAGAAATGCGCATGTTGTGGTGTTTAAGCCAATCTATTGGACGATATGACAAGTGCCTGGCAAGAATGTGGTGCGGTCCGATTGGACATAGTAGTAACTCGGTTTGATCTCACAGGTCCTAGTGAACGCGTGATCATGTGCAACATGATAGACACATTGAGAACCTGATAGAGATGTTGCACGGAAGTATGAAGTTGTAAATGCACTTTAATCCAGTTTAACTCTATTCCTCATGCATTCTTCAATATTTCCATGATGCAGTTGGAACTCTGCGGTCTTTGTCTGAGTATGACAGGTACAACAGAGAGAATGGTATATTATTTTGGCACTGGTGACAAGTGGTCTGCAAAGTAGAAGGTATCTTGGTTGTCAGTGCGTTGTGTCAATCAGCACTCTGTCTCCACTACATCAAAGTCTCTATGACACTTCAGTACTGTCTTTGGTGCATGATAAAGGGTTTGTTGTCTTGCTGAAAGGTAAACTTTTGCCTGAGTCTATGAGTAATCTAGAGCAGGTATTTTTAGCTTTCTGGATTTGCCTGCATTTATTCTTCCTGTTGAACAGTTTCCCTGTCCCTGTCAGTGAGAAGCACCCCCATAGCACAATGTTGGCATCACCATGCTTCACCATAGGGATGATATTAGCCAGCTGATGTGCAGCACCTGGTTTGCCAAACATAGCTCTTTTTTTTTTTTCAATCTCATTAGAGCAAATAATAATGTTTCTCATGATCTATGAATCCTTTAAATTCCAGAAATACAGTCAGCCTTTTACTTACGGGTGGCTTCTTTCTAATTTCTATCGATGACTTTTGAGTCCAACAGGATACTGCTGAATGTTAATTCAACACTCTAAGTGCTAATTCAACACTGCGGAATTTGTGGTGTTCGAGTGGTTATTGGGAACTTCTAACCCTGCTACTGAGGCTTGTCAGCACTCAACTCTATTCCAGCTCTAGGTCTGAAAAAGACATTGTCCTCCTGGACCATTTAAAGCATTCAACACATGCCCAGATGTTTTTGAAAAAGTATTCATACCCCTTGAACACATTTTGTCACATTACAACCACAAACGCAAATGTATTTTATTGGGATTTTATGTGATGAACCAACACAAAGTGGCACATACTTGTGAAGTAAAAGGAAAGTGACACTGCAAATGGTTTTGTGTTAAATGGTAAATCTGAAAAGTGCGTCGTGCATTTGCATTCAGCCCTCTTTACTCTGTTAACCCTAACTAAAATCCAGTGGAAACAACTGCCCCAAAAAGTCACCTAATTAGAAAATGGAGTTCACCTGTGTGTAATTTAATTTCAGTATAAATATGACTGTTCTGGGAAGCCCTCAGAAGTTTTTTAGAGAACATTAGTGAACAAACACCACTATGAACCCGAATGACCACACCAGACAGGACAGGGATAAAGTTGGGGAGAAGTTTAATGCAATTAGGTTTAAAGGTTTAAAGCTTTAGGTTATAAAAAAATATTCCAAGCTTCGAACGTCTCACAGAGCACTGTGGCCCGTCCTCCATCAAACCTGAAAATGGAAGAGAATGGCACAACTGCAAATCTACCAAGACATGGCCGTCCACCTAAAATGACAGGCCAGACAAGGAGAGCTTTAATCAGAGAAGCATCCAAGAGTCCCATGGGAACTCTAGAGCAACTGCAGAAATCCACGGCTCAGGTGGGAGAATCTGTCCACAGGACAACTATTTGTCATGCACTCCACAAATCTGGCCTTTATGGAAGAGTGGCAAAAAGAAAGCCATTGCTTTCATTGGTCTAAATTTGCAACAGGGTTATGCTACTTACATCTGGACAGGGTTATACCAGTGGTCTGCCAAGTAAATGTCTTTAGTGGATATTCTGGACAAGTTAAGTCTTATTTGTTATTTATTACAGTTTCAAAGACACTCTAACAAGTGTTTGTTCTGCTCTTTATGCCTTCTATGTCTTCGAGTCTGCAATCAGCATCTACAATACAATATGCCTCAGATATATGAAAGAGGTTATAAAAGAAACAGTGACTTTTTTTGCACTTATAGTTATTTAAATACTGTATGCTACAGCAGTTATGGAGCTATGGCTTCATAACACATCAAAATGCAGAGAACGATGGTAGTAGCCAATATTATGAAACATTGTTATTACTCAATTGTACAGTTAGTTTTCATCAACGCCGGCTTTGGGATGCTTTTCATGGAACAGTTTTACTGAACCTATAAAACAAGGGTACAGATTAGTGGTTGTAATGTAGTAAGTCATCAACATACGTAGGGCACAAGGCGGGGTATACCCTTGACGGGGTGCCAATCCATCGCAGGGCACACACGTACGCTCATTCACACACTACGGGCAATTTGGGAATGCCAGTTAGCCTAATCTACATGTCTTTGGACTGTGGGAGGAAACCAGAGTACCCGGAGGAAACCCTCAAAGCACGGGGAGAACATGCAAACTCCATGCACACAGATACTGAAGCAGGAATCAAGCCCGGTCCCTGGAGGAGACAATGCACCACTACACCACTGTGCCACCAGATTTTTTTACATTTTAGTTTAATATGCAGGCCATATAACATTCACTCTTTCAATTAGTTATTTACCCTGCCATTAAAAAGTGTTTGAACAAATCACAGATTGACAAATGGGCAGAAAAGATGAGTCAACCTTGACAGAATTGATCAGGGTCATGGGAACATTCTGAATCGGCCATAGAGGAGGAGAGGCTACGCGTGTAGAAAGAACCAGATTTCACATTATTGTGCCAAATCATTTCCACCTTCCTGCCCTCCACATTTCATCTCCATACACACATCCTTCAAAAGCTATTATCCTTCAAAAGCTAAATGGACCACATCAGAGCAGAAAGCGATGAAGGGGAGAAGTGTCCATTGGAAAATGCACTAATTTCAGTACCGATGTACTAAATGGCAACAGAAAGCTTTTTATGGTTTATCTAGTTCCGTGTGTCATCACAAAACATGAAAACATGTAATAAACAAAATAATGCAGTAAAACACTCAGGAATACTTAAGATGAGGCTACAATTGAAAGTTTCCAATTTATCCATTATATACCAATTTATGCCAATTTTAACCCATTTATCATGGTCGGAAAATTTATTATTTTAACAACCAGTGGTGTACTTTTAGAAATTTATTTTAACTAAAGTATAAAGATGTGCGGACGGGAAGAGGGTCAAAGGTAGAGGGACATTTTTCAGAATCAGCGAAGCCGCTTCCAACATTACAGATTCAATATATCTGAAAACAACAAAACGTTTCTGATCATAAAATGAGGAAATGGGTAAAAATACCAGGCATCATATCTGACAAAAACTCTCTCCTTTGCTAAATATACTTTCATGAAGGATCTTGAAAGGTAATTGAGGTTTCAACAGAAATATAGAATGCTAAATTGAAGACTACGGCTACTCCGTGTGTCGCAGATGGCCTTCTATTAACCATGCAAACAAGCATATAAATCTGTGCCCAAAACAGGTAGCGGTTGAATACAAACAAATCAATTTAGGGCAGTCAAAATTAAAATGAAGGGCAAAAGGAAAAAGTGTGATAATAAACAGACAAAAAAACGTCCAAATGTAGGGGTTGAATGAACCGTTCTAAATACACAGACCTGAACTGAGGTTACTAAAAAGCAGGTTCAACATGCAGCTGTCTGACAGGGAGTTGCTTTCTTGACTGTATAAGATTATGGATTTGAAATGAATTGCTGGTAGATAAGTGTGTAAATATGAGGGGAGTATTGTGCAGAATAAGAGAACACAGCTACCTTTTTAAAAAAATTTTTACATAAACTCCTGCTACACTAATGCACTTACATTAGCATTTCAATAGTGCTTGGAAACCAACAAGGTAGAAAGTTTTTTTAGTATGTAAGAGCCATGATCGGACTGCCTGATTCAAGTCTGAAAAGCTGGCCTCCCAGGAACTCCTTTAAAGGTCCAAACATGGCTTGGAGCGAGGTCAGGACTGTACAGGAGACATGGCAGTAACTCCCAGTTGAATTCCTGTAATGTGCAAGTGGTGTTCTTGAAAGATTTTGTGTATATTTCCAATAGACAGATGCACCTATGCTGTAAGTTAATGACAATTTATCTGGACCATGTTCATGGGAACTACTGCAGCAGGCTCCGAACCACCTAGGGTCATCATTCGCCCTACTTTATAATGTTTTCACCATTAAAATGTTTTACTGCAGCTAAGAGTCTCATCACCATACAGTGTTAGAAGTTTTCTGTAAATGTTAATCAGTTTCAGACATTCATTTACAAAAAAAATTACATCACAAGTTTTGGTTTGACTCGGACACCCCTAATAATAGAAAGAAACCTTTATAAAATTGAAATATTGCCTAAAATATCTGTGGCGCGGTAGTGAAGTCCTCACCTTATCATCTGAAAATTGCTAGTTCAATTCACGGGTCGAACTTCTGTAGCCTCTCGCAGCCGTGGGCCTAGAGAGAGCTGATTGGCCGAGCTCTCTCAGTGGGATGGGATGAGAGGTACTTAGTGCTCCCACACCAATCACGGCTCTACAGCCAATCATAAGCGTCTGTGAGCTCACGCAAGCGGAAGGGGCGGATAGCGCTGTCCTCCGAGTGTGTTACGCCGCCCCGAGTGAGCAGTTCAAAAAGATGCGGTCGGATGGCGTCACGTGGTTCGGATGAAACACATGATAGTCTTCGGCCCTCACTGACTGACTGGTAGTAGTAGCCTTAATGTAGGAGCCACCTAGATACGGGGGAATTGGATACGACTAAATTAGGGAGAAAAAAAAAGTCTCTCTCCTTCTTTACAATGCTTATCCTGTATAGAGTCAAAACAAGCCTGCAGCCGGCATGACTTGAACCCTAGACCATGGAAGTGGTCAACTGTATACGCAATATGGCTTAAACAGATACAGTACACCTTTAACACTTCAGGTGGTAAGACCAGTGCTTAGTGTTACAGTACCTCACATCTAGTCTTACAGTACCAGTGCTGATGCTATTATTAATCACAGGCTAAATATTCTGGAAAACAGTGATGCTAGTGGTAGCCTTGTTAATTAGCAACACTACTTCTGCAAAAAGAGTGCAAATGCAATTGGTAAAAACAATTAAGATTTAATGAGGCTTAATTGGATTTATTTTCTATTTATTAACTGAATATTACTGTATTTTGAGGTCATTTAAAGAAAAACTGGTGAAAAATTTGGAATAAAAAAAAAACACGCAGACCAATTTAGCGTGTCTACTTTCATAAATATCAATAGTGATACTACATATTCACAAGACTGCTTGATATTTAAAAAAACACTTTTAAATGACATCTTTGGTCAGCTTTCAATTCAACATGTTCTGGCTCAGTGGCACATTCACTCATGGGCAGTGAACAGAACATAAAGGTTTAACACACCTGTATGCGTTCATACAATTTTTTTTTTTTTTTCAGATTTTTGCTTAAAAGCCATGCAATGAAAGGTGAGTGTGTGTGAACGCTTGTCAGACATCGAGTTTAGATCACTGATCTGTCTCTTTCTGTCTTTTTTTCTGTCTGTCACCCTCCAGGCGAGGCAATGCAATCTCCTCTCCCCTCTTTAATTATGGAGTGCATGACATGATCTCAGCCGGTCCCATCTCATATACTGACAGCTCTACTAGCTGCGCCGTTTACCTCTAAGTGGCCTCTTCTTGCAGTTCTCCAGCTATTTCCATGGCTAACTCCTATTACTCAGATTTGGGTGGGTCTGCTGCGGGCATGCTAATCTCAGCACCCAGATTAAATTTCACGTTTGATAGTCCAGCACTTCGCTCATTCAGCCAGCAGGGATTACTGGCCGCAAGAAGCGGGATTTCAGCTAAAACATCACACAGCTCTACAGAGATTAAAATGTGGAAGGTGAGTCACGGGCGAATCTATATGCTGTCACTGTAAGTCTAGGTCACAAAAATACACAAGGAGCATTTACTATGTAACACAAGGGCTGTGGCCCTGACCTATTTGGTGCCCTAGGGGACAGGATGATGAGGCATTTCATTGTCTGTCGTTAGGACTACTTGCAGTGCTGCGCTGCGTTTTATCACAGCATGGACTTTTTAGGGAGTTGGGGCAGAGCGGGGCTGGGGCAGCAAGCGGGTGGTTAATGGGGCAGGGCCGTACACAGGAAAAAAAATCAAGTACACTCTAACAGAATGCAATGTGCCAGTGCAACAAATGCTGTCGAAGCCAGTGAAACTATCTTTAATATGGGCAAATTTGTGTAATTATGAGAATATTAGTGTTATTATACTGTATGCTGTATAAGCTTATTTTGGGAGATTATTTAGCTGCCTTCTTACTTAAAATTAGAATTAGTAATACTGTCTAGAATTAGGTTTAATAATTAAATATTGGCAATATAATACAATAGGTAAATAAACAGGTTGCGTAGTGGTTAGCACTGTGGCAACAATTCTCCAGAACCAAGGGTTTGAGGCCCGAGGTCTGTGTGCTTAGAGTTTGCATGTTCTGCCCACACTTGGTGGGTTTCCTCTGGGTACTCTGGTTTCCCCACCACAGACCAAAGACATGAACATAACTAAATAGATTTGGACTAAATCGTTCCAAAATTGCCAAATTGCCTATAGTGTATGAGTGAGTGTGTACATGCTTGTGTGATAGACGGGCATCCTGTCCAAGGTGTATCCTGTATCCTGCCCCGAGTACCCTGGGACTCACAGGATCCTGTACAGTAGTACAAAAAAAAAAAAAAATAATAATAATAATAAAAAGTCTCTTGTGAAATTCCATGAGAGTTTAAAAGATAAAAAAGATAAGAGAGTCCTGTGTCAGCATGTTTCTGGGATTTTTATACCATACAGATGTCTTTGCATATCTTTACAGATGTTGTTTAACTTGGTTTGACATTAAAAAGACATCAAGTGAAATTTGCATAAGTATGTGTATCTGTGTGAGCTTCTCAAACAGTTCATGCAGAATTACCATATTTTCCCCTTTGCCCCGAAACCTTCCAAGACAGACCACATTAAATTTGAATGTAAAACTTTAGCAAGAAAAATGGATGAATAGCTTAAAATCCTAGGCAAATTTTTACACTTTTTTACTGCTACACTTTTTCCTTATTTACATAATTCCCAACCAAGCTTGAGATTCAAATATGCAAGGATAATTAGACCTGTCACAATTGTTAGATTTTGTCTGATGATTATTTGTCATACAAATACCAGCAATTAAATAATCTCGCTTGTTGTTTTTCCGTCAGTCATTTACACCCAGGAGCACACACCTTATAAAGAAAATTAAACCTGTAATTCATTATACTTGTCTCACTTTTATACTGTAAAAGGTCTGCTAAGAGGTCATGCCACAATAAATAAATACCTAGATTAAACAGCAATTAAATATTTTATATAGTAAACAATACACCTTGTTGTGAAAAAAAAGTTAGATTTACTGTAACATAGCAAAAACAAATAAGCCCTAATGTATGACAATCTCGAATAACGTGATAATCTGTGTTTGCAATGGAATGAACTGCCTGCCGGCAAAAAGTGGATGTTTTGCAAGTAATTTAAAAAATAATAGCTACACATTGCATTACCTCAAATGGACATAGTGGAAGAATGAAATATGTTCATGACATTTTTGTATGCCGCTATTTGTTATTAATAGCCGTAGCAATTACTGTAAGAGATTCCACAATGAGTCAAATTGAAATAAAAAATTGCATCCAGTATTATGGAAATTTAAGGCTGTGAGAAATGACAATGTAATACAACAGACGTAACAAATAGGTCTATGCAATATGGAACCAATTTTTTAAAAATATTTATCATTATTTTAAGTTTTATTATTTTTAGATACTGAAGCATAACCTGCTAAACCATCTCCTTATTAAAACCTAGTAAACAGTATAGCTTAATCTTCCAACTGGATAGCTTTATCGGATCTGGAGCCGATCCCAGGAACATTAGATGTGAGGCAGGGACAAGGCTTGAATGGGATGAAGGCACCATGCACACACACATTTATACCTAGCAGCAGTTCAGCATAGAAGGAGGAAAACTTGCAGGAAACCCAACAGGGAAAACTTGCAGAACTTGACTTAGACAGTAGGCTGAGCTCCGGATTTAATGTGGACCCTGGAGCTATCAACCGCACCAGAATGCCTAGGGCTGGATATTGAAATTCGATACTTTTATGGCACAAACAGAATTGCTTCGATACCACTGAGTATTAAAAAAAAAAAAGCCACGTCATTCGATACCAAATTTCAATCCCTAAGGAATACGACGCACGAGTGTCAGCGAGCAGCATGCTGATTACGGTGCTCGGAGATGGGGCTCACGTGTGCTGTATTTTGAGAGGTTTGACTATGGTGTGTTACATAGTAGGTGTAAAAATGTCAATGTGATTAAAAGTATGACTCCATTTTATCACCCTTAATGATTTTATCGGTGTGTGATGCAATATATCCGAAAAGCACATCTCTGTCCAGACTGAGAACACGACAAGATTAATGAAACACCTCAATGTGTGTGGAATAAATTTAAGAGCAGAAAGTTGACCGTGTTCGACAAACCACAGCTATCTTCCTCTCATCATTTATGCCTGGATAAGGTTATAAAACTTTCCTTCAAAGTCTCTGCCACCAGATTCCACTTCATCCTAAAATTAATAATGATCGCGCTATGGATGGAATTTAGAGGGTAACTTTTAGCAAGCCAATGTTTGCCAACTTGTACATGGTTATTTACTAAATTTAACATTACTGTATGAGGTGTATTGTCGCCGACTTAAACTTCATATAACTTTAGATCTTGAGTGTAGAGCAAGCTAGTGAAATCAGAAGCATAACTGTATTCAATTAGAGCTTCAGGACCTACAGCAGCCATCTGCAATAATGCAAATCATTCATGGCACACCATATTTTATTATATTTCTTTGGTAGATGGTGAACTAAACCGATTAGTTTACAACAAAATAAAATGAAATAAAGTAAAAAATAAAGTGTGAAAGTGAGTCTTGTTAACATGCAAGGTGGTGCATATGAGTGGCAAAGGCTTCGTTCATTTGATCGCTTATATTCTGTGAGCTGAAGAAAGAAGTGTGCTTTCGCTCTCTCTGTCTCTCTCTAGTCAGACTAGTCAGAAATGAAGCGAATCACCTGAGATAGGTGTTCACTCTGGTGAACTTTGAGCTAGATCTTGTGAAGTGTTTTTCACACAACTCTGAGTTAGAGTTAAAGTGGATGTTGCAAAGTTGGCATGGAAAAAGTATCCAGTATCCGTGCAACAAAAAAAAAAAACGTAAAAAATATATGCATAAAAATACCTAAATTTATACTATATATATATATCCATCCATCCATCTATCTAGAAACCTCTGTAATCCAGCCAGTGACCGTGGAGGCCAATGGTGACCATTGTATTTATTCCAATTTTGCCATTTTGTACGTCTGTGGTAGGACCTCCAGTCAACATTCACATGCACATTCACACACTACTGTACATGCAATTTGGGAACGCCAATTAGCCTAATCTCCATGTCTTCAGACTGTGGGAGGAAACCAGAGAACACAGAGAAAACCCTTCAAGCACAGGGAAAACATGCAAACTCCATTCACACTGACCCGACGAGGGAATTGAATCCAGAACCTGAAGGTGCACGGTGACAATACTATAACAGCTGTTACGTTTTACTGAGAATATGAGTTCTTCTGGTAACTTCGTCACACTCGCTCCTTTCTATTTTTATGCAAATCCCAGGAGCGTACATTAGGTTTTTTTGTTTCCATCTAAAAACTGGTCTGTCTTGTATTATATTTTTTTCCTTTACAGCCATGCATATATTCTCCTGTAATTTTATTTATTTATTACTTTTTAAGTTATACTGTATATGGAAACACTGAATGATTTTGTACATAATTATGCAGACATGATAAAAATATATAACAAAATTGGTACAGCATATAATATGGTACCTAAGACCTTTGCACAGTACTGTATATTTAAAATTTTTAATTGAAATTCAAATCAAATTCAAATTGTATTTGTCACATACACAGTCATACACAATACGATATGCAGTGAAATGCTTAAACGACTGCCCGTGACCTTAAAAATAAAAAGATTATTAATAGGAAATAAATATGGAACAAAATAAGAAATAAAATATACTGTAGAAAATAACTCTAGCTAAGGAAAGAAAAATATACCTATAGATATAAGATAAGACAAAATATAACAATATACACAAATATAAACACAATATAAAGAAAAACCTAGCTGTACAAATATGTCTAGCACAATTAAATTCTTAAATCTGATTGGTCAGCAAGTGGGCATTTTTTCTGTATAACAGCACGGCTCAGATAGTGGTTCTATTGTCTGGATAGAAGGTGAAGGTCAGCTTCAAAGAAAAACTATTATAGTTGATGTGATGATGTGCATTTTTTTTTTTTTCAATAAGAAACTTTTATTTAACATTCATCTCAGATGTCATTGTTGTCGCTGTGCTTTGCAAAGTTTTCTAGCATGTAAAAGTCTTCGAGACGGGAGTTTTTTTGTTGCTCAGTAAAATGCCAAGCTGCATTTTCGTGAGAGAGGAACAGCGAGAATAAGAGTGAAAGAGAAAAAGAGAGAGAGAGAGAGAGATGCTGGTGAGGGAGCAATTGTTTATCCCGAGGGGTAGTTCCACATCATTCTAGGTGTGGATTGTTTTTAGATAACCTCACAGCCTGTCAGATTATTCCCTATATCACTTTAAGAAGCAATATATAATGAACAAATTATGGCCTAAAAACAGACAACAGTCTATCACTGAGCCTGAAATCCCACGCTGGGCAATTCTGCTTCCTGTCTCTAAAATGTTCAATAGGGAAACAGAGTTGCTGTGGCCTGTGGCAGGGTCAACATTTGCTTAGAGCTCTGTCTAAAGCAGAGAGAATTGCCTGACCCAAATATTTTCTTCCAGCTTATTGTCTGCCCTCTTCATTCACTGAGCACGCCACATTACTCGCTCTGAGAGGCAAAGATTACAATTTTACCATGCAATTCACAATTCACACCTCATAAAAAAAAAAAACAGCAATTTTCATCCATCCCTCAAGAAACATACACGCATGCAGTCAGGATAATGAGAGATACTTTATTCAGGTGCGGCGTATAAGTTTTTTCACCCTGAGGCAATGTTAGAGTTCAGACGAGAAGAAAAAAAAGCTTTTTTAAAACAAAAGAACAAAAAGTCTGAACCATCAAGGACAGCTGATCGTGATGCTACTGAACTTAACAAGGTTCAAGTCTTAAAAGGTCAGAGTAGTAAATAATAATAAAAACAATAAAAACTAATGACTGAACAAATGAATGAACTTTATAAATTAAAAGGCACCATAAAAAAATGAGAGTGAAATACTGAAACTCTTCAGGGTGATAAAACTAGGCCTGGAAGCTCATTACAGAAGTACTGTTGGCGGCAGCCACCGCTCATCTCCTCTTATCACACGCTTCCTGAAATTACAAGAGACTCGCTTTCCCAGAATGCTTATCTGCCGGTGAGGAAGGTGAAGGGCAAAGTCACCTCAATATTACTGCCGTAATTACAAACCGGCTATCTGCACATACCATTTTAAGATCACTTGTGGGCGCCACACACACACACACACACACACACACCACAAATACAGTGATACGAAGAAACACAGAGGAGCACAGACTAGAGAGAACACTGAGCATCCAAAAGCTAGTGATCCACGAGAGTCAACAAGCTAAGGGGCAAAGCTACAATCTATTTCTGACTTTCACACTAGCATTACGTGACAAGTCTTCTTTTAACAGACTGCGATGAATCGAAGGCAGGCCCCCAGAGCAAAGAACAAGGTGTAGTCTACAAGTAATGGATATAAGCCACATTAGGAAAACAACAGGCTCCGTCATAGCACCTGGTGACTTCTTCTCCACGGCTTTTACAAACACACACAGTTCAAAACATAACAGATGCTGCTTTCTAAGAATGCAGAGCTGGGAGTCACAAACAAATCAAATGTTTACACTCTGTCTTCTGAAGTGAAGAAGAAGAAGAAGATGATGAAGAAGTGTATCATTATACAGTGTACAACGAAATTAGAAATAAAGGGATGTACCCTGTCTGTACCCTTGG
>JAOVVA010000041.1:21162135-21163384 GCA_028565275.1 Leiocassis micropogon | reverse complement strand
GATGATGAAGAAGTGTATCATTATACAGTGTACAACGAAATTAGAAATAAAGGGATGTACCCTGTCTGTACCCTTGGGATAGACTCCAGGCCTCCCGCAACCCTGTACAGTTTAAGAGGTATAGTTAATGAGTAAGTGAGAGTATAGACAATTTTATGTGCCAAATCTGTCCTTTTCTGGACTTATGATTAGGTCAATCTAACAACTCTACTACTCCTCAGTCATAACATTTTTTGTTGTAGATCTGTTATGTAGTTATGCATAAAAGTGCATAAAAGATGGCTGCACCTGCTGGTTCCTGCCATCGTGGTCGGTAATGGGTTTTGTCTGAGGCAGGTAATTTCCGTCATCGCAACATAGCAGTTTCCTCCAGTATTCAGGTTGTTTAAAAGCATATAACGAGCCACACAACACATCATTGTGACAGAAGATTTCATCTGGAAATCTGATTCTTTTGTCATGCCTGAGTCAACTCTCAACATCATTTTCCCAAAGGAGGCATTTATGTACAAAGAAACACTCGACATTCAGCTGTTCATCTGAGTCATCCTGAACAATGCAAGCCATCACCCAGTTCTAGCATGCAGTGCGCAAATTTAAGCAAAATTATAATGGCACACAAACACACTGTCAACAACACATCATAAACTATACTTACCTGAATCAACATTTAATGTTGAGTATAAACAAACCATCACGTTCTGGTGTCACCTTAAACCATAACCAGTGTCATCTCTGGGCATCAACCAGACAGAACTTTATAACACTACAGTACTAAAGAACTAAAGCTCCCTGATTTAATAAGAAGCTCATGTGAATTTGAAGGAGTTTGATGTAGTTGAATTTTGATTAATAGTCATAAGAAGTCATAAAAAAAAAAGCGGTAGGATAGGAGTGTAATACAATTCCCTATATCTATATCTGTTTTATCTATTTTGGCAAAATAACCAAAAATATTACATTATGATACTTAGAAGACACTTCTATGCTATACTTTATAATATGTTGGTTTGCTAACAAACTGCTAGTAAAACAGATGTTTTGCACATCTGTGTGCATCTGTGAACAACCCTGAGTTTCACTATATCATCTATTTAATGTCTACAAATAATCAAATAATAATAATATTTTATATAAATATACTGTATATATATATATATATATATATATATAGACTAGTCCTCTGTTCAAGTGTAGATCTTTAAAGCTCAAGATTCCTTAAGAGGACTTTAGGTCATCTTCATGACAA
>JAOVVA010000041.1:21139635-21159635 GCA_028565275.1 Leiocassis micropogon | reverse complement strand
GAGAAAAATAACTGGTTAAATGAACAAACAAATCAAAATCTTTTGATAAAAATGTTGGCTGTTGAACTGTTGTATATAAGCAATATCACACTGTTGTGTTGAATATCAGCACGGTTTGTGATATATTCCTCACAATAGTACTCCCTCTCATGTGATATACCTTAATACTCCCCTAATGTATGTGAAGTTAAGCCTTTATTTGTCACATATACGTACATTACTGTACAGTTAAATTATTTTTCGCATATCCCAGCATACCTGGGGTCAGACAAAATACAGGTTCAGCCACTAGAGCAAATAGGGTTAAGGGCCTTACGGATGAAGACCCAACCTGGCTGAGCTGGGGCTCGAACCACCAACTTTCCGTTCAATAACTCAGAGCCTTAACACACTGATCCACAACTGCCCCAGTACTCCCATGAGCAGTACCCAGTATGCAGCAAGTACACGCTAAATATATTTTCACTGAGCTAGAAATTAGCACATGTCAGTGATTTGACCTGTCCTCCAAACAGTCCAGGTGGAACTAAATGAAACTAATTATGTCCTATTTTCAAGCATACACAGAAAGCATATTCAGAAACATTAAAACAGACGGAAGCATGTCTTATAGCCGTATGTTGCTCTTGGATTAATTTTAACAAGATAAATTATAACCCTTGTTCCATACCTAACACTACTTAAGCCAATAGATTAAGTGGAACAGTTCATGGAAATCAGCATTAATAGCTCATTAGGAAGCAACAATACAATTCTTGATTAATGACTAGAAATAAGTTTATAATGACAAATATAAACAAATTCCTTAATTAATGTGTTCTTCCTATTAGATGACATTAATTCAAGGACCTCACTTAAGGTTCACCTGACTTACATTATTTATACTCATTTATTGCCGTACCCTGTTATAACACCACAGATCAATGCCTGCTTGTTGAATTCATTAAATAAGCAGTAAAAAGGTACAGGGCATGCTACATCTTTAAATAATGACGGGGTAAAATAATCAATGACTGGGTGAAGCCTGAAGTGCCGTGGAGAAGACCGTATCATCCCAAACTGTTTTAGCCACAGCAATTTCCCCCACGCTGACAATCATCAAACATTTACTTTTTATATAGTTATAGTTACATTTAAGGTTGCAAAATGTCCACAAAACAACTTTGTATAATCATTTACGTTAAAGTAGCCTGAAGTGTTGTTTTCTCACCATTGTCTCTGTTTCTCTCTCCTAAAGTTCTTAAATAATTCTAAATAAACATCTCATTGAAAGCTTCACCATGTCAACTATTATCCAGATATTAATTCTGTTTGAGGGCACATGTTCTGGTTTAAGAACTGACAATATATCAGAGAAAATGCAACAATAAAAAAACAATCCACAGCCAAAACTAATATCAGTGTTGTTGTTATAGAATGTCACCTTCAGACCAGTGAGAATTGAGAACTGAACAGTGCTGTGGAATAATAATAAAAAGTCCAAATCAATTAGCATTTCTTAAACTACAGCATATACTGATCAGCCATAACTTTACCATCCAAAACATTAAGCACAGTGTTGTGTAGGTTCAGCTCTGGTCACTAGGGGCATGACTCCACAAGACCTCAGGGGAGAGGGGTATTATGGTGGTGGTATGTTAGCGGAAGATACTTTGGGTGCTGTGGCTTCTGGGTTTGGGACTCAGGGGATTGGCCTTGTTTGTCCAGTGCATCCAACGGTTGCTCGATTAAATTGGGGTCTGGGGAATATGGAGGCCTGGTCAGCTGCCTTGGGCTCTTTGCCTGCTCGGCCCAGTACCCAGTTGGCTGTGGTGCACTTGGTGTTCTGGTTTCTTTCTATCCTGGCCAGTATTGACTTTTGGAGGGAATTTAGGCTGCAATGACTTCTCTGAGGACTCGGACTAGATGGACTGGCCTTGGTCCGCACGGGCATAGATGAGCCTCGGGTGCCCTTGATCCTGTCACCAGGTAACTGGTATATAATTGTTAATGTCAATGTTAGGGCTGATCAGTGGATAATTACACATGATAATCACCTAAATAACAACAATGTTTGTATCACTCACTATTTTAGTAATGAATGTGACAAACATTAATTAGTGTAGGTTTTCACTTGCTTAACATTGAATCAAATGGAAATTGATGTAAGTTAGAACCTCAGAACTATTCCACTGGACGCAAGTTTTATCTTACAGTTCTGTTTATTTTCTTTTATCTTTAAGCAAAAATGTTGTATAAAACCTCATACACATGCCTATGAAAATATTTAAAGATTTAGATTTTTTTTTTTACTTTAAAATTTTCCAAGAAAGCTGACGAGAATCTTACAATTGCTTATAAAATATATGCTTACAAAAACTTCTGAAATGCTAATTAATTCTTAATAAGTCCAGAATCACAGGGTCCAGAATCACAAGGTTATGGTCATTTTCACAAACCATGGTGTAAATGAAAAAGCAGGACTGAAAAAATTGGTGGACATATTGAGCAGCTTATGGACAAAGAATTGTCTTTGTTTATGATTATTATTATTATTAGTAGTAGTAGTAGTAGTAGTATTCATATTTTATTAATATTAATATTAATCAATATTAATATGTTCCTATGAGGGAATGTGTAGAAATGCACATCAGAGGGTTTCAAAAAGTGTACTTGTGTATTAATGCTCAAGTTTATGGTTCAGTGTTGCCCGAAGAACAATGGCAGCACCTCATGCCTATGAAATATAAATAAATATGATTTGACCTTTAGCAGGTTTAGCAGGGAAAGAGAGCGAGAAAGAGTGATAGAGAGAGAGAGAGAGAGAGAGAGAAAGACAGAGAGAGAGCGAGAGGGCCAGAGGTAACAAGTGTTAAGCTATTCAGGAATCCTCCCTGCAAGCTCTGAGGTTTTAGCGCCATTTATCCTCTTCATTATCCCTGAGGCCAACACAAACAAGCTAACACTGTGCTGCAGTACAGTGGCTTCTGGAGCATGCCTACAAAAGATCATTGCATTTACATTCAATACTGCATTCACACAATTTTTACTGGCAATTTAGACCATGGCCAATATTTTAGCCTTAAAAGCCTTCAAAACATACTGTAATGTCTCCATTATGAGAAAAAAAAACAGTAAGAAAAATTCATGCTATAACACAACCTAAAGTATCAGACAACACCTTTTGCTTACAAAGTATTTTCAGAGAGAATAAAATGAATATATCACTGGAGTAACAGTGCAACTATTATGGTATTCTGTTAGGGGAAAAAAAGAGCTAGATTATACTTGCTACAGGTTTTTCCCTAAGCCTTTAGTTTAAGTAGGAATTTAGATATTGATTTTTTTTTTTTTTGTACTAGTTTGTGCATGGTATGTTATGAATTACTGTACATGCTATGTTTTAGAAACTGCATGACATAAATATATTTTTGGGATATCTTCATAGTTGGGTATAACTTCTTCAGATTATACATAATTGCAATGAACTATTATCTATTATATCAAACACTAGTACAGTTGTAGCTTGTATTGAAAGTTGATAATGTCTATAATAATCAGAAGGAACATTTACTGTATAAATGTATCGTGTACTTAGAGGTAGGACGATATATCTTTAAAAAAAAGTCTAGTTATCATAGTTATTTATTATGGTAAAAGAGGGGGAATCAGATTATAATTTGATCTGTAAATTATAAGCCAGAAAATGGTATAACATGCAAATCAGGAAACAAGGCTTAGGAATGTACAATACAATAACATTTGACCAGACTTCACAAGGAAACAATGAAACAGCCAGGGATACATTGACAATCAATGTTTTATAACAATCAGTTCTGGTACACCAAGTTGATTGGATGAGTGGTGTATTAAGACTGCTTATATTCAGTATAACCACACTGCAACATTTCAATTTTTGTATTATGGCATTCATCAGTTTTCACCATATAAAATTCCATTCACAGCAACAAACTCAATGAAACTGTTACTACTTGTAAGGGTGACATAATCAGCAGACATAGCAAACGATGCACTTTACATGAATAAAACTTCTGATTAAAATCAATGTGAGCTAGGTAGCTGATGTGGTATAAAGTGAGCGTGGCAAATAATTTGTCTGTTTTGTATCTGAAATGTCAGTTACTCAATATTTATTAATTCATTTTTTGTATATAAAACTGTTGTATAAAAGCAATATCACACTTGCAATTATTTGATTTCTTGCACAACTGTGATTACCTGCAGCCAAACATTCAGTATAACCACACTCTTGTCAGATATTGCATAACTAGCTAAAACAGAACAGGTGTAGAGTTAGAAGCCAATGCCAGGTGGCAGAGATGGGAATAAAACAGAAACAAACATACAAGTGAGGTAAGAATCTGTGGTTGTGTCTCTTGATATATCATGCTAGGATCCACCTGTTGACTTTATAATGTCTCTGCCTGCTAAAATTTTTGCTATTTTTTAATCATTAACATGGATGTAGAGTCAATTCTGGTTATAAAAACAAGCAAATTCCACAGACAGTTTCCTTATTCATTAGTTTCATCTATTTATGTTTAAAGCCACATCTGGGCAGAGTGTTGGTAAATGTGAGAGTACTATTTAAACAATCTGAAAAATTTGTATGATTTGTAGTTGAAGTTAAAGAATTAAAGCCTTTATTAGAGGAATAAAAATAATAATAAAAATGCATGATAAAAATTTAAAATTGTGCACACAATAATCTTGTCCTAAAATACTGTGGGTAATGTGGTTTATTGGCAACATGCAATTTATAATTTATAAATGTAATTCAGAAGCATAGATGTGTACTGTATCATTATCAACTCATTAGTTCTGTAATTAAGTAATAGGTGTATTTGCATATTAAAGGCATCATAAAGCACTGACCCCGATGAGAAGTCTGAAAAACCACACACCTGGGTAAGTCTGCTTTTCAGTGCTTCATTAATTTGCTTTTGTGGTTCTATCTATAGGAAGTAAGGCTTAATAAGTTTATTTACAGTGTTACCTTGAACTACGAATTTAATCCGAGGTAAGTTCTTAAGGCGAGGTTTGCAAAATGCATTTTCCCATAGGAAATAATGTAAATGCCTCTCAGCGACCCACAAATATTACCGATATTACCAATTTCCAACACTATAATCATATTTTTCAATATAAAAACAATCAAAACATTTAGAAACGACATGCAAATGGAGGAAAAGCTGAAAAACAGACATTAAACCTCACTTAACCTTAATTTATGATTACTCTTGGTACAAACTGCTTTAAAAATTTAACTGGAAGTTGCTCCCTTTACTTCTTGCTACTGTGCTTGCTAACATTCTTGAGAACCATGGTTTCTATGTGTTTACTCTATGTCTACATTTTAAGTCTTGCACAAAAAAGAAAAAACACACACGTACAAAAAAATATGTAAACTCAGTTCGCTTGGCTTTCCACTGACGCAAACAAATTTTGAACGGCTCCTGGACGTACGCACAATGTAGCCGACATTTGGTTCGGCTCAGTTCGTTAGCTCATATGCCAAAAATGCTTTGCATGCCAATGCAAATTTCTTGCAAAATTTAAATTCTTAAGGTAAAAATTCTTAAGATGGTGTGTTTGTATGCAAAGTTACCACTGTATATTAATATACACTGATCAGTCATGACATTAACATAACATAATCATTTATTTTTCACTAAAATGGTACCAGGATCATGGGCACACAGGCTTATCTATGCTTTTGTGGACCAAAGGCTAGCCTGTCTGATTCTATTCCACAGAAAAGCTTATTCAGCACAAACTGACAAAAAAAGTAAATGCTGGCCACGACAGATCAGCTATCACAGTCTGACATGCACAGGGCCCAGCAGACAAAGAGTTCAAGGTTGTTGACCCAGCCTCCAAATTTACCAGATCCCAATCCAATTGAGCATCCATGGAATACGCTGAACAAACAAGCCTGATCCATGGAAGCCCCACCCCAAGCTCCACCCTGCAACCCACAGCACACAAACAAAAAATCTACTGCCAACATCCCAGTGCCAGACATCAGCTCCACAGGTCCCATGAAGCTACAACCTGAGGGACCAGAGGGGAACCTAAAACCTAGGTGGTCATACTGTTAATAGACAAGATTATGGTTATTCAGGTATATATATCTACACCTAGATTTCACTTAGGGTCACTTTCCAATTATGTAGCTGGGCTGCAAATGTCTCACCGTTCCTACATAAAATTAAGTAAGCTACCTTTAAACTCTAATTGTTTAATTTTGGTGTGGGTGAGCCAGGGTCCAGTAGAGTTTGATCAAATTGTTGCCCAAACACACATTTTCATTTACCAGTTGATTATTAGGTGTTTTGAGCAAGGAAATTACCAAACTGCTGGACCCAGGTCCTCTGAGAACAGAGTTGATCACCGCTGCTTTTAAAAAGCACGGCTCTGGTGCTGTTTACTGATGACAAGATGCTGAAACAAATAAGCAGAAGTGAGACTGAGAGTTTGTCATGGTGATGGAGAGAGACAATTCTCGAGAAGAGTGACTCAGCCTTTTGCTCCACCCCAACATTACTGCTGCACTGCCAGGAAAACACATTCAAGCCAGCATGCTCTCATCATTATAAATTGACATAAGCAAACTCATAAGGAAAGTTGCATGTGGGTATGGTTGGAGTGATGTGGAATAGTAGGAGTCCTTGCCAACACCACTTCACTTTTTTTTTTTGGAGGAGAGTGAGTTAGTTAGCTGGAGTGGAGCTGTCCATGGTGCTGAATAAGTACCTAAAAGGTGGTCTGAGACTATATTGCCATGGAGCATAAACCGTCCCCTCTTATAAGCTAAATCATATCCTGGCGAAAATACTAACTTAAAATTGTGACTATGATGTGAAGATAAAAGTCAATTTAATTCTGTATATAAGATAATCCTTTATGACTTTTTTTAAAAATCAGCTTTAACATTTAAATCTTCATGAAATATCACTTGAGCAAGAGCAAAATAAAAATCATTACAGACAACTCAAAGACAATCGTGGTTGACTCACCAGCAGATAAAAAGAAAGCCTTGAGAATAACACAAACTCCTTAGTAACCTAAGCTTGAGCAAAAATAATGGTCAAATGCAAAATTCAGCTAAATCTCACCCACAGATATCTACCTCCTCCATCAGATTACACTTGCCAATACTGCCTGCTGCTACTAGAATTTCTAAATCAATAAGCAATTTCCTATCAGCTGTGATCAGCAGATGGGGGCTGCAGGACTAACACGTGGGTTTTGTGGCCTGCGTGAGAAAGGAGGGGGTAGTCAAGGTGAAGGACATAGCCAACTGCACAAAAGACAGCACAAGATCAGTCTCTGCTCTTGACCACCAGAAAAACCATGGCATACTGTCCTCATCCACCTCCACACACACACACACACACATCAAGCACTGGAGTTCATCAGACCTTCTATTTTTCCGTCTATCCCACAGTGTGTTGAACTACATGGTTTAAATTAGACTTTGTTGCAAGATGCTGCTTTTATCGTCAGGTAACAAGGCTAAACATTATGACAGATTACAACATAGGACCCAGACTGATAAAAAGAAAATTATTACTTTCAGACAGAAAACGGTGCCGTACAACGTTGTCTTTTATTGCTATACGCGAGGGAATGATTATTCAATGTTTTTTTTTTTCTTTTTTTAAGAATCTTCTCAGTGAGATTTATTAAGAGGAATATCAGCAGCAATATATTTGAATAGTGGATGTCTGTTATAGCCGATCATATTTTATAATAGGAGTGAAGAGTAAAACAGGTTTTAAAAAAGAATTGTAGCTCAGATCTAATCATTAAATAAATATATAGAGTTTGACTTCTGGTCAGAGCGTATTTAAATAATATTCAAGGCTAAACACTTTCCACACAATAGACGATTGTGGAATATAAGAGTTATCACTTAGACCAGAATACAGCATCTGGGCGCTGATCATCGGAAAACGAGAAAACAATCGCCCTTGAACGGACGATATGATGCTGAATGGAGCTGAGCAACAGGTTCGGCAGTTCATTGCAGCGACAAGCAAACAAACAAACAAACAAACGGAAAATAAATATTTTAAAAAAAACCTCTCCATTTGGTACTACAGGACTACACAACGAAACAGAGTGATGTCGCAAATCGGTTTAAAGGGCTCTCTTTTCTCGGGCACTGCGCAGAGGAAGGACTGCGGGTGTGGTGACTGCATTAGCAAGCGCACTATCCTGAGCGCCTCTCTCTCTCTCTCTCACACACACACACACACACACACAAAAGCACACACACACACTCACGCGCGCGCACACGCATACGCACACTCACGCGCGGGCGGTCTCTCTCTCTCTCTCTCTCTCACACACACACTCACTCACGATATATGGTGCACGGTATAGGGCACGCACAAACAGACGCGCAAGATCAAAGAACATACTATACATAGTATAACATTATGTATATTATGTATACATAGTATATGGATGTTTAATCTCTAACGTTTAAAAGCAAAACAGCAAGAGCGAGAGAGAGAGAGAGAGAGAGAGAGAGAGAGGCGATATTACCCAATGAGTGCCAACAATCACTAATGCTTCACTTCCATTTTCTAAATCGCCTCACGGGATCACTTTTGTTCAGGTGATGACAGCCGTATGACAGGACCCCGCATCTCTCGCTCTCTCTCTTTGGAGATTAAACATCCAAACACACATACACACACTGCCAGAACCCAGAGCACCAACTAAACCAAACTCACATCTGCCAACATCTTTGTATGCCACGCACACGCACACACACGAGCAGAGCTTTATACCTCCACATCAGCCCATTTCACCGAAGCAACAGTCAGAGAGAAACACCAAAGTGCTCACTATATTCCCTCATACGTTTATCACAAATCACAGCAGTGACCGACCTCCCAGTCTATCGAATCCCAGTCGTCGGTGAACATCCGGCGGGCTTGAGCTCGTCCCAAAGCGGACGAGGCGCGACGGCACTACGGAGCGACCGGGAGACGCGGTGATGATGATGATGGTGATGATGATGAATACGATGACGATGATGATGCCATTGCGCCGCCGTTGGTGTTACAGTCATGAAAGCGATTGTATATGGAGCGTCCGCATCCGCAGTCCGGTGTAGCAGAGTGAGAGCACAAGTGCAGCCGGAGAGCGGCATGGAGGCGACGCTGCTACAGCTGCTGCTTCTCTTCACCGACAGCAGCGTTATTACGGGGCGGCGCGGCTGCAGCCAATTAGCGCTCCGCGTTGCGCACGCGGCAGGCGGAACACCGAGCCACGGAGCGCTCAAGCTTTTTTCCCCCTCTTTGCAGCGGCTTCGATTCGATCTGGACTGCCGAGAAACACGAGAGAGGAAAGTGGGCGGCGGGGAAGTTTGTCACAGTTCCATGAACAGATGCGAGGGCGTCAATCTTTAAGCGGATGCGCTTTTGAGTGACTTTTTTTCTCCCCCCCCCCCCAGAGAACATCTTCATCTATGAATTTCAATGAGAACAGTGACGTGCTCATGATGTACACGTGACGTAGAGGTTTTTTTTTTTTTTTTTTTTGCTAATTATGACTACTAAGAAGATGTATCCAAAAGAGCACACATTCGGCATTTTCAAAAGTAACCTATGTCTATACAACCATGCGTGCAGTTGGAAACCTGTAACCAGCACAGCAGCAAATAAAGCGACAAGCAACGGCTTACCATGAGCACGGCGAAGTTTTTATGCTGCGTGCAGTGTACAGTAGTGGTGTTGCCCGTCGAGCCCGTTATGTGGCAGCCCTCCGCCCGCCAGCCTCCGTGTCCATCCAGCAGGTCGAAATCCCAGTAGGCTGCAGTGGGATCTGCACCTAGAACCCAGTGCCTCAGGGTGATAACGACGGGCTGAATGGAACTATCGATACTGCAGCCATCTACAAAATATAATAAATAAATAAGTAAAAAAGCAACATGTTGCATCGAGACCTTAGGTGCAACATTATTGTATTCTAAACGCGCGCAAATGCGCACACACTCTCTCTCTCTCTCGGTGTGTGTATGTGAGTCTCAGACACCTGTTCATGGAGTAAAATGGTAAACGGTGCAAACCTTAAGCTTTTATCTTAACAGTTTGGTGCACTTTGTAACTAATAGTGTGTAAATTGAAATGGCCGATGATGTAAAGATTTACATGCTGCCTCATTTAAAACATGCTTAATTGTGTGATACAATTGCTTACTATTATTATTATTGTTGTTGTTTTATTTTCTACCCCAAAACCTAAACAGCCAGAATGATATTTAAATGAGCTGTAAAACCAGTCGGGGCCGGTGGCGCATTTCCAACCTATTAACCAATTACGTCCTGCGCACATGAACTAAATGCGCTGCGCGACCGCGCAACAGCTATGGCCATAAATTTCCCCCTTACCTAATTTGACGAAAGCGACCGGAGTGGCCACGCTCCTCCGCTTGCCGTCGTCTGCCAAGCTGGACGAGTTCCCCGTGCATGGAAAGAGTTTTCCATTGCGAAATACAATCAGCTGCAGTCTGCAGGTCGAGTTATCAACAGATCGTAAGGCGGAGGCGCGCACTGAGCCAGCCAGCGGTAAATGAATGGAGGCGACAGCCACTGCGCTCTGTGAACGAAATGACACAGGGGGGAAACGGATATTACACAGCGGCATGCGCCAAATCGACGTGCACAGGTGTTAAAAGACTCATCTGACTAAACTGGTCTGCATGTACATGAAAGACAGATCCCCCTTTAAGTTTTAAGGTGAGGATACCCAGCTTGGCCGAGTTGTAAGCATGAGCAATTCGAGGATGATCCGATTCCATATCTGACTTTTCTTTAAGTGACTCGGGGGGCGAGTCGATTCTCAAGTCTTGGATAAATTTAAAGTACGTCAAAGTGAGCTGTTGTTGTTTTTTTCTTGTCATGCAGGGAGCCAGTGTATTATTCCGGAGAGCGCTCTGAGAAGTAAATCATGCGAATCAGATTACACTTGGATTCGATTCAAGTTTAAAAGAATCGAATCAGTAAATTGAGTGCACACAGAGTTCCCCGCCGCCGCGGCGGAAATGGTTCCTACCGCCATTGTTAGGCTAGACACATAGCTACAAAAAGCAAAAATGTTCTCCTGGCTCCATAACTTCTGTAATATATATATATATAATTTTTTTTTGATTCATTGTATATTGACCTGTCAAAGTCAATAACAAAGAACATTTACTGAACTGGAATTTAGACTGTTACTATGGAAAGGCACAAATAGGCCTATGTAAAAGGTAATTCAGTATTAAGGTATTTCAGTTGAGAAAAAACAAAGATGCATGAATCTGCATTGTTTTACCTTATAACCTTGGATAAAGTAACGACACACTCGCTGCCACATTTAGCAGTAGACTTACTCAAGCAAAAAGTTATTTTTTAAAGAAGGCAGCAATGGAAAGCACTGAATGGGCTGCACTTTAGCTTGTTATTTGGGCCGTACCATTTAAAATACCTTTAGTTGATATTTCCCTCCCCGGAAAGGAGCTGGTAGTGTCCCTTGAATGATCTTTTAGTCCAAAGCTTTTAAGGGACAACAATATTCATGTCTCATATAAAGATACGAAAACATTTAAAGGTTCAATTAAATAGGACTGCTCCATGTACTAGAAAACATGCCTCTTGGTACATTCATTTTTGAAAATGTACCATATACTACTAATTTCAATACAACTACCAGACTTCCACCACTTTTTTCATAATGGGAAAATTGGTCATAAATTATGGCTAACATTGTCTACACATGGACATGAGCATTTGGACCACAAGCCACCAAGGTTTGCCAAATTAAATTAACTGTCTATACATTATGGTTACATAAGAACAATCATTCAAGCACTACAGGATTCATCAACCCACATCATAATGCCAGCTATGTACATTACTGTTACTTAACTGCATTGTTGTAAACAAGTCACTTATCAGAGCAATTTGTATTACAGTTTGTTGCTCAAACATGCATTATAAAGTGTGCTTTGTGAACTACCCTTGTTTTCTGTTATTTACTGTTATGCTGCTATTTATGGTTTTACATGTTGCTTTCTTTTGTTGGTACAATACTTACTGCGGAAGTTAAAATTTCACTGCACACATGAGAGTAATGACTCTCATGTGTGACTTTGCCTAGCAAGCAGTTTAATTTTTACACTGGATGCCTTCCTCCTTTCCTCCATACCGTGCACATTTCCACACGGAAACTCTGTCCAAACCAAATGAGTATTATAGCATTTATCCGACCTTTGCTGTCCTGTAGTTTAAATTCACTGCTGTAAATGTCTTCTGTTCTGAATTTTTATTATGACCGGTATTATAGAGTCTTTAGAATATACTGTTTTCTGTATAACGTTTCTTCTTCATTTTCTGCGTCAGTTAATTTTAAAAGTATGTAGGAGTACTTTTTACATAAAAGTCCCACAAGCGCAAAACAAATTTGTGCTTAGACATACTTTTCACTTTTAACATAAGGGTATGTCCAATATGCAGTCTGTTCTTGTCCATATTGTATAGTGCAAAAATACTACTCCTCTCAAAGAGTATTTTGCAGTCATACCCATTTGCAATTCAATATTATCAATACGCAGCTTTTTCATTTAAAAAATATATTATTTATTTAATTATTTATTCATTTATTTATTTTCATGACCTGTACCTTCACCCTTTTGGCGAATTAGTCAATGATGCTAGTCTTTGGTATAACTGCTCTAGAAACCTAAGAAAGCATAAGGTATAATTTTGTGTAGTTTCAGAGGGCTTCTATAATACCACAGCAAATGGTCAATGACCGTAAACACAACTGAGACTAAACCATACATGTTGGCCCTTCTACATACTTCATTTTGAGTGTCTGAATTCCTTATATTTAGGTGACTTAGAAAGACAATAACCATAAGGTGAATCAGATGTGTTTCAACAAGCAAAACAAAAATCTTTACAGTTCTTCCTCACAGAAACCTAGCAAGGCTCACTTTATTTAGAACATCTGGTTGTTGCAGAAACACTGTAAGGAACAACATGCTGAGGTCAGCACTCTAAATATTCAGAAGAGTGTGTGCTTGTGTGTGTGTGTGTGTGTGTGTGTGTGTGTGCGTGCGTGCGTGCGTGCGTGCGTGCGTGCGTGCGTGTGTGTGTATGCTTGCTAGAAGGCAGTGAAATTTTCATTCACAGAACTGGTCAATTACAACGTCACTATATTTCAATCTCTGAGAGAATGAATGAGAGTGAGCTTTCTGACTCATAGTTATAGCCCAGCACTGACTCACTCTTCCTGGAAAACAGTTTTCTGGCAAGATAAGGGTCCCAAAAACCTTACACAAAAACTCTATAAAGTCAAGCCACTCAAGTTCCACATAAGAATGCTTAAGGCTTTCCCCAGAGCAAGAAACCAAAAAAAAAATCCTCAAGGGATTTTTTTTCCTTTCCCTACAGAGCATGCTTTGGCCAGTCAAAACATTTCACAGCTTCTCACATTAAAAATAAAGCAGATGGGGTGCTACAATTATTAATGAAATTCCATGCTTCTTGAATTACTTGCCTTATTGAGTTCACTCTTATACTGTTTGTTCCGAATGCTTGTAGAAACGCACCACAAAACACTGTTATATCCTCTTTATATCCTTTGTGACTGATAGTTGTAATTTTGCTGCAGCTGTTTGCAGCCATACAGCAATAAAGTACAGTAATAAACATATTAAATATTAATTGGTGAGACAAGAGTAATCTTTCTTGGATGGGACAGAGCCTGAATGCCATTATTATACGTTAATGCCTTTTTAAAACCCTGGACAATATACCTGTCCACTGAATTATTGTAAAATGACTAAGAATAACATGTTTCTTAAGATCAACTTTTATAAAAATTTCTTCATAAATGAGAGCAGTCCATGGTTAGCCAGGCTTGTAGGCTATTTTGTTGTTGACTTGTCTAACACTTAAGAAGTCATTAATTTCCATCAGTGATGTGATGTTTACATTAACAGACAATGATGAGAAAGACAGAAGGGATTGATGGCTACACATACACCAGTATTTAATTCACAATGTGCTTAAGGTTTTAAAGGCATGTTGAATGTACAAAAGAAAAATAGGATTTTACCTTAGAAAATCTCAGCAAAAAATGATTTATTTAAAGCTTGCCATACAGGCCACAAGGGCAAACCCATACATGATATGTTTTATTAATCCAAGTGGTGATGACTCAATATTTTTCAGAGTAAGGTAGTCTAAGGTGAGACTAGGCAGATGATTATCTCTGCTTCTATATGAGGGTTACAGGGGGTTGTAATCAGAAATGTAGACTGGTCATTTGCTTATTCGGGTGACAGCATGGCTTGGACAGTAGTGCTGGGTGCCAGAAAAAACAGTGCAATTATTGATATGGTAAAGCATTCTGTGATGATATTGGGAAGAGTCTGCAGTGTTATGTTTATATGAATAATACTAATAATAACAATACATCATTATTATTACTATTATTATTATTATTATTATTATTATTATTATTATTATTATTATTATAAAGACTAAATCGTTCTTGGTAAGAAGATGCATTTGTTTTCGTTTCATTAAAAATAGAAGCTGGTAAAGGGGGTGGGTGATACGATGGTATTTTATGATATATTATATGACTACACAGCACTTTTCTGATATATTTTGTGGATATTGCATATTTCTACAGTTTTCTTACAATTTATACATATTTTTTTTCTCTTTTCACTTTTTTTTCAGGAATTTAATGTTATTTTTTAAATTCGTCATCAACATGTATAGAATCATCTATCATATAAAGAAACCATGTCATTTTGTCCACTCCTAGTATGTGAAGATCTAACTATTTACAGCTGATATGTTAAAATTGTGATAACAAGAATAAATTACTTCATGTACATTCTATAAATAAAATGTTTGTGCATGTTGTTAATTGCATTGGCAGCATGCTGTGCTATGGGAGGAATACAACTTCGTTACTGATTATAATTTGTGTTGCTTACTGCACTTTTATACAACAGTATTAGACCTGAGTGATGTACAAAAGAGTCCTTTGGAGTTTTGGAGTCTTGATCAAAAAGTCATCCTCATGCTATCTCACTTGGTCAGGGACTTAGAATAACAACAAGAACATTTTGGTGCAATGCCATTTTATGTTACTGCCAAAGAAAATTAGTGTTTGCCAAACTATGGTAGTCCTGAGTGACTTATGCAAACATTCATACCCAATTACACAAGAAGACTGATAAATGAAACTTGTATCTTTTTTTGTTTGTTGGTGAATTAACTACCAAATAATGAGTAAAGAAGGTCCACAAAATCTTATGGCATCTAGATAAGTCAGTCAATTTCAGCATCACATAGAGTCAAGGAACAAGAATATGAGCTCTGCTACATTTTAGTTGTCAGATCTTTCCGCTTCTTCTCACTTTAACACCTGCTGGAAGTATTTAATGTAACAAAGTTAACCACAGATTTGGTTTATCTCATTAACGTAATAACAGAAGGTAACGCTTAAATAACAGATATTTTATCCGAACTTTAGAAAAGCTGATGTGATCATATTAGCTGTCAAATTATTATTTCAAAAACAATAACCATATTACTGTATACTTACATTATAAAAGTTGTTTAGTTGCTTAAAATCAACTTTACCCTGAATGCAAGCTTATCTTATGCAATTATCTCAAAAAAAAAAAAAAAAAGGCACGTACTGTAAGAAAGCAGGAGTAGAAGACAGAGCCAGAGACAGAATTGAGAAGGAGACTCTAAAGCAATTTAGGGAGAGGGTGTTTATTATTGCAGACCCACTGCGCTTTTTATTGGCAGGAATAATTGAGAACAGCGCTGAATATTTTGTACGTCTTTTTGAGCCAGCTGTCAGGTTCAATAGCCATTCCCCAGATAATTAATTGCGTTTAGATGTTCTGAATACCCAATTCACAGTATATTATTGGAAATAAAGGCATCACACAGGTGTAATGGAACAATGTGCTGGCACTGCCATTTGAGATTTGCTGCCTACAACAACAAAAACAAAAATAAGTGTGAAGCTTCAGGACAAAAGGCATAAACAGTTCATTACTCAGCACTCAGCGACTGACTATTAAAGCCCGTAGACTTTTTTAAAAATAAATCTTTGTTAAAAATAGATTAAAACATGCTCTGAATGATATAAAGTTTTTGTTTTTCTTCAGTGTGGTTCGTCGAAAAAACCTGGTGTAGTTTCTGTTATGAAAGTTTTAAGCAACCATTAATTTAAAAATTCTATTTAACTACACTTATGCTTCCCTGAAAAAGAACAGCATGTGAGAGTTCTGCTCTGTCCAATCCATTAAATTTCAAACTATGAATAAATATTGCTAGATTATGTAAATATCTATTAATATGAAGCACTGAAAGTAGATTATACTATACAGTGGGCTTTTTCTAACTCTTGAACAAATCTATAACACAAAATCAAAAACAAAAAAAGAGGATTTATTTTATTCTGCATAAAGGGATATTCATTGTCATAGCCACTGTTCTCACCAATCAGCTACAACATTCATTTAGGTGAAATGAAATGAAATGAAATGAAATTTTATTAATGACCATTATATTTTAACAATGGTTGTTTTCACAAAGCAGCTTTACAGAATTAAAAAATGGAAATTAATTAAAGAAGTGTAAGGACAAAAGTGTCATTTATAATTATCAGTTTGTTCCTGATGAGCAAGCCAGGGGCGACCCATCAGATAGAATGACCATTAAAATCATCTGCTAAGTATTGTATATAGGTGTTACAGTACTGTCTATATGAATGCCAGAACCCAGAGTTTCCCAGCTGAACACTTCCCAGATTATCACACTGCCCCTGCTGACTTGCCTTCTTCTCCAGGTACACAACACATACACCCACATGATATAAGAGAAAAACGTGATTCATCAGACCAGGCCACCTTCTTCCATTGCTCAGTGGCCCAGTTCTAATACTCATGTGCCTTTGTGTAGGTGCTTTCAGCAATGGGCATGGGTCGGCACGGGCTGCGCCTATGATGACACTGTGTATCATGACACCTTTTAATCATAGCCAGCTTTACATTTTTTCTGCAATTTGTGCTACAGTTGCTCTTCTGTGGGATCAAACCAGACAGACTAGGCTTTGCTCTCCATGTGCATTAGTAAGCTTTGGGTGCCCATGACCCTGATGCTGGTTTAAATGTAGTCCTTCCTTGGGCCAGAAAATTGCTTACCCTTGACCATCTTTCCTGCTTCAAACAGATCAACTTCAAGAAACAAAAGTTTCCTGTTTAAAATGTTGGTGCACTTTGTTGGTGTTGGTGCAATGGTGGTACAGTTGTTCTGTCAGAAAGGGTTCCATGCAGAACCTTTATCAGAGTCTACACGTTTTTAATCATTCTGATAACAGTATTATTATTATTTTTTTATGTAAGGGTGTGACTTTTACAAGAAGCTCTATATTCCATCTATGGTCTATGAAGTGATAATTGTATTTATTCCCATTTTTCAACCATGCTGGGACCTCGGAGAAAACCCACCAATCACAGGAAGAACATGCAAACTCTAAGCACACAGATGCCTGGGCAGGAATTGAACCTGAAGCTGCACAGTACTTAGTGAATAACAAATGAGTCAGATCATTCATTAACTGCAGCAGTGAGTTTACGTACTGTACATGAAAAGTTATGAAGGGTTTTGGAAAACCCTTAAACAATTAAAATTATTTCTTTTAAATAATATAATAAAATTTGTCCCACTATAAAAGTTTCAGAAAATCCTCCAGTGATGGATGTAAACTGATTTAATAGGGACTTATGGTAAAGTTTTAAAGCATGGTGTATTATTGCATTATCTGCATCTGCATCTGCATATACATTATCATCTTATCAGTAAGATATTGTTTTCACATATTAACACTTTTTTTTGTCTCCTTACTTGGTATCACAATTTGATCATTTAAAAATGCATCTGCACAAGTGCAAAAAAAAAGAGAGAGGAAAAAAAAGTATGCACACACACACACACACACACACACACACAAACACACACACATAAACAAACATAAGTGGGCACACACACACACACACACACACTGTCCCTCTATAACAGTGCATTAGATAATGTAACCTTCAAGCAGCCCATTTTTCTCCTTGTGCCTTTGTAAGTTTACGAGGCAGCACCAAACAAGGCACGGCATCTCCATCTCCACTTCCAACATCTCCATGGCAACGGAGCTATATGACTTGACAATTTTCTTGTATTTGAAAAAGGGTCTCAGAAGTCTGAATGGAGCAGCCTGGCTGAAAATTGGGACAAAGTACAGTTCGTTCAGCCAATATTCACAGAACAACCTGTGGCAGTTTGAAGAACTCAGAGAGTCACGGAGCCGGGTCTGTTGTTGATGAAGTAGTAGTAGTAGTACTCGCAATCATTGTGCCATTGTTTTCTTCTTCTTTATTTTTTTTCTACTCCCGAGATAACCATTAACCATTCTTTAAATATTCTTTCATATTAAAGATTACAGTAAGCACTATGCAGATCATTGACACTTTTAACTAATTAGTAGTAAGTGTAGTAGTAATAGTAGTGTATTTCTTGTTTTAACAGTATTTTTTGTTTCATTAGATAAAGTTTGGGAAGTCTATTGAGCTAAAGGTTTTGTTCTGAGTCTACTACAAAACATTTGGATGCCGTTAGTAGAAAAATGAAAAAGGACCTTTCTACAACCTAGAAATTACACAGGTTTAATGAGATTATTTCTCGCTTATTATCAGACAGGGGTGTTGCTATAGATATAAACTTCTAATGCAGCACAGACATTTTTTCCTTGAATCTCTGATGCATGTTATCCCAATATTACTGCTACTACCATACTGCTGCAGCCGAAACCAAATTCCATCATACCAAAAAAACAAAAAAAATTATCTTTTTTTGGGCAAAGAACATTTCAAACAAACTATCATTTCATGAATTACGTCAGCAATTAAAACTTAAAAAAGTTATACACCCACTGATTTAAATTCTAGAGACTGTTCTGTGTGAAAAAACTAAACAAAACAGGAGATCAGCAGCTTCTTGTTTACTTTTGCTAGACCTGCAAGCAAGTTGGACTAGCTAGCTCGCCTATTTATCACCAACTACTGCCAGGTCTTCTCTAACTCTCATCTCTGTCCGCTTACTGCTTCCCTTTTTCTGCCTGATGGTGTCCATTGGTCAGTAGTGTTTGAGTCATTGTAAGATCATCGGTATATTAGCGATGGGTCGTCCTTGAACGATTCATTCATTTTGAATGAGTCTTAAGTCTGACTCGGGAAGAACGAGTCTTCTCGGGAAATGATTCGTCCAGTCTCCCATGCGGCATTCCTGTACAGGAATGAAATCATCTGTTTCGAGTCTTCGGGTTTCCCGAGTCGTTCGTTCATCACGTCATAGCCCCATAAGCTTAACCAATGCTGTCTGAGCTGAAAAGAAAATTGATTCATTCATCTCTCGAGTTTTCGGGTTTTTCGAGTCATTCATTCATCATGTGACAGCCCCATAAGCTTCGACTCAAAAAACCTGGAAATAGTTTTGTCTTGTTTGTTGTGTAATCAGAGTTTTTGTAATTAGTAGATGTTAGGGAAGTAATAGGTAACATTTTAATTACATTTTGCTAAAACAAACGAAATGAATGAAATGACTCGAAAAAAGATTTGTTGATTCTGCTAAACGAGACTTAAAGATCTGAGTCGGTAAAATGATCAGAACTTCCCATCACTACTCACTTTCACTCTCTCATCTTCTATACCGCTTTATCCTGTATTCAGGGTCGCAAGGGGCCTGGAGCCTATCCCAGGAGACTGGACGGGGTGCCAATGCATCACAGGGCACACTCACATACTCATTCACACACTACGGGTAATTTGGGAATGCCAATTAGCCTAATCTGCATGTCTTTGGACTGTGGGAGGAAACCGGAGTACCCAGAGGAAACCCACCAAGC
>JAOVVA010000041.1:21115307-21126826 GCA_028565275.1 Leiocassis micropogon | reverse complement strand
ATTCAGCCCACAAAGATGTAAAATTGGACGCAACCCCCGTCTCTCTTGGAAACCAAGAAATACTGACTGTAATAGCCCGATTCTCTGTCTGGCAGGGGAGCATGTTCTATGGCCCCTTTTTCCAGCAAAGTCTGAATCTTTACAGTGCTTTGTACCTAAAGAGATATACCTGGCAGTAGGTTCCCCGCCTGTGGTGCCGGAGATTGAACCGCAGCCTCCTGAGGGTGCCAGGAAGGAGTCTATATTCCTTATTGGAAACTTTTACGCGCCCCTCCCCGGGGGGCGATACCCCCATGGTCCTGGGCATGTATGCCTAAGGACTCCCTTTTTAGAGGAGATGATGGTCCTCAGGTCTGGCCTCCTTGAGACGGACTGTGATGCGCGGCGAGTCCCGCCCCAATCTCTACGAGGGGATGCTCGGCTCGCCACACTCTCGCTACACGGCTTGGTGGGGAATGTGGATTTTTTTCTTTTTTTTCAGGGAGGATGATCATCATCATAAAAACCGCGCTTTTCGCATCAACGACATTCGAACAAATCAATGTCAATAGCACAAAAACACGGGATGAATACGGTTTATTCCATGAAACAGTTAACTCATCATGGAGGTCGCCAAGAAGGGGAGGGGCCATCGTTGAGGGCCCCCCCTCCGGCCACCCGACAGAAACCTGTCATCTAAATTTTTGCGTTTGGGGGATTTTATTATTTATTTATTTATTTTTTACGGCGAATCGAGGTGTACGCGTTCAACCGTGCGTGTTACCCCCTCTAATAACTACTGATACGCTCGCTCATCATAGAGGAGCGCTCTGAAGTGATAGTTTCCATCTCCGCGGAAACGAGAGAGAAAGTTTCTTTCGCCCCTTCACAAGAAGCCCCGGAGCGCGCTTGAAGCGGATGGTAAAGGCTCATGATCCGGCGAGAGAGAGCGAGAGAAAAGAAAGACTCCGTCTCGTGCACTACCGCCAGATATGCACGCGAGAAATGTGTTGCGGCTCGTGGTTTCGTTTTAAAGACGCTGAGCCGAGCGAGAGGACCTTTAATAGGGAGAAAATCGCAATGCTCACCTGCTCCCTCAAGCCCGAGGATAGCGTGCTCTTCCCCCAAACACTGAAAACAGAAAGCGTGGAGATCGTCCTCATTGAGATAATCTTATACACGGAGGGACGGCACTCGTGTCTAACTCTGCCATCTTTCTGTTGAGTAATAAGACACTTTCTATTTTCGCTTTCTTTTTAAAAAGTGCTTATACACACGCACACAACAATGCAATCCTTGAAGACAAAAAGAGCTGAGGATGTTTCCGGTTCATGTCTATTCATAACCTCCAGCTGCGCCTGATCAAATGACGTCACCTGACCGAGGTTATATATGCCAAAATTTTTGGCGTGTTTGACACACATGCTTCAACAACTGGTCATGCGAAGAGTGTTCCCATAGCGTTTTCACACAGCATTGAGTGTAGCTTTTGAAAGGGAACACTTTATCCTGGTCATGGTGGATCAGTAACTAATCCCAGGAACACTGGGTATGAGAATACAAACACAGTAGGGCTTGCATGCCTTTCCACACCTTTTTTTTGTTTGTATCTTGTTTGTATAATTCATAAACTGGCTGCTGTAGCATTACAATTTCTCTTTGGGATCAATCAATCAATCCATCCATCCATCCATCCATCCATCAATATATCCATATGTTTACATGGTTATTCAACTCTTGGGGCGACTTAGCTTACATGGTTTCGGAAATTGAGAGGAAACCATGGACCCCAGATGAAACCCACACAGACTAAAACCCAAGATCAGAATTAACCAGGGTACCGTGGACCCTCAAGCACGGAAAGTGTACCACCTGTTGTCTCACAATGCGGAAAAATTTAAACTTTAATCCAGCGGTATTCCATTCTCCTGCCACAGAAAATCCTGAGTGTTAGTTCATAATTCACCTGAATCTCCAGTATATCCAGGATTTTGTTCATCCCAGATCCTTGCAAACTCTGGCTGAACCATGTGCTGGAAAGCCATGTAAAATGTAAAGTATCTAAATGACTATAATGATAATGATGGAAAGATCACCGGTAGTGCACTAGTTACAGCTGTAACTCCACTGACTAAAACACACATCTTTGTAATGCAGCCAATGAGACACTGCCACATGCTCCGACACATCTTGCCTTATGCTCAAAACATAAATCATAAATCAACACTGTGTTCTGTCTAAGTTGGAAAGGATCTGTCATTAGACATGAAGCCTATAGTGGCTAGACTAGCTTGTCTGTTAAATAGAAATATTATATACTTTTGATTCATGGGTTTTCTGTACAGTAAAAGCATTAATCCATTATCTATTGATTACTTATCCTGTGTAGGCTCGCATGGGGCCTAAGGCGTGTCCCAGGAAACTCTTTAGAAGGCTTTAGGAGTTAAATCAACCATCACATACTGTAAGTCTCGGTTATTCTGTGGCATACATTTGTTCTAATAATAAATGTTCACTTTTAAATAAATTATTATGAATAAGACTTTAAATACAAAATGCAACATACGTTAATGTGTATGCATGTGTGTGTGTGTTTTTGTGTGTATGTTTGTGTGCATGGTTTGTGGTTTGCTGGTTTGTGAACAATTTGTTCTGATATTTTAATGATGTCTGTATATTAATGAGGTTTGTATGATAATTAAATCCACAGTGGTCTTCGTTTTAAGCAACTGAACTCTCTCTCTCTCTCTCTTTCTCTCTCGCTTTCTCTGTGTGTGAGCAAAGGGCAAATGACACTTTAGTTTAATTAACTTTAGTTTTTAGACACAGTTTAAATGAAAGTCAAAAATTTGGTGTTAAATGTTACTCAGATCTGATGCGTGAGTACTAATAATGTGAATTAATGTTAAAATGTTCAACTGCTGAATCAAGTAAAAGGGAGCTCTTGCATAATAAGGTGAAATAAAAAAATCCTCCAGTATTTCTGCTGCCAAAGTAAAAAAAAAAGTAAAAAACACCTTCAAAATGTATTTACTTCATCAGCTTAAAATGCCTGGTAGCTTTTTATATATTAAAATAAATTATTATGACCAAGGTTTCTGTGATGAACTGGGAGAATCTGTTAGATTTCATAAGCTACAGGTAAATGAAATCTAACATCCATCCAGCTAATGACCAGGGAATACGGCTTTTTTTTTTCTTTCTTTCGTTTTTTTGCTAGTACACTTTGCACAATGTATTATGATCTATTAAGTTTCCAGCTGTGTCACTATTGTGGACATACACAGACAGTGTGGGCTGCATTAATTTATTCACTGATTTGCATTTTAACAAGCCCTTTTTAAAATGCAGTTCATATGCATATTATAATTATTCAATCTTGTAGCATGATTTATTTTAAATGGCTCATTTGTCCAACTTAAATATGATACACTAGAGAAATGAATATTGAACATGACAACTGAATTATGGTGCATTTACAGTACAGTATTGTACTTCTCACATGTGGACTTGGCTAAATTAAACTACAGTGTCAGCAAAAGGCAAATTATTATAAATGTACACATTTTATATGTCCACATTTTAATTGTCTATAGACTGCCATTTTCATGTAACCACAATATATCATGCTTAAATACAGTATATGATTTGGGCTGTAAATAGACAAAAAAGAAATTATGGAATGGCATTTTGTTATATTAAATATATAAATATGACACTACTTATACTGTATAAGTAGTGTCTTTCAATTCAGTTGAAAAGCACATATGATTTATTTTTTTAATGGATTAAATCATGCACATTTAAATCGAGCTGTAAGCCACAAGACTTTATCCCTCCAACATTTTCTTTAAACTAGTGTTCAATGAAATCAAGAACAATATTAGCATTGTGTTATTCAGTTTAATATCATATTGAAACTGATAAAATACACTCCATCCTATGCAAATAATTTCAAGGACTTATTAAAGCTTTATTGATTTGTCACACAATACCTGTCTGTGCACAATAAAAGTAATTATGTGCTGGATCATGTGCTGTTTTTAAAAGCTTCTCAATATTTTATATTGTTAAATTTGAACTAATGTTCAGTAATTAATATGACGATTACTGTACATCTAGGACTATTCATGGACAAATATTTTGGAATTCTTTATTGGAAGTTTATTTCGATGCTTATCATGTTCTCATTCATATATAATAAAATAAAACATTTTATTTATTTTTTTCTTAAATGCTATAATATGATGTTTTATGATACTTTGTATTGCATTGGGAAAAAAAGCTATTTCCTTCCTCCTATCCACATGATCCATTCTATCCCTGACAGTGTTTATAAGTAGTGGTCTGGATGCTACTAAAAAAAAAACTGTCTTGGACACTGAAGAAAAATCTGGCAACATGGCACACACAAAGCCAGCGCTTAACCCATCTCAGAGCACACGTAACTTTCCGCCCAAAGCAAAACATTCATGCACATTTTGAACTTAAGTCACTGATTTTGAATACAGTCTTAAATGTTAAGATGCATGTGATAAAGCTGGATTTGAGAGACAATGATTAATTCTTTTTTTTTTTTTTCATTCTCTCAGTGTGACTCCAAGCTGTTTTCCCATTGCTGCACAGTGTCTACATAGAGAAATAATGCTTTCAAAATGTCAGTAGACATACCTACCACTGAGAACCCGGTCCTCTCCATTAGTATTTTATTTTCTGTCTCTGGGGCATGATTTACTACTTTTTATTTCATTCTAGGGATTGTTCTGAGTGGCATATCTATATCGAGAGTGTCTCCCTACAATATAACAGTTTTACTGCCTTATAAGTTTATTAGAGAGCATTATCTGTCCAGTAGTTACCTAGTTATACGAGCACATTGCTGTCCTGCCTGTATTTTCCTGCTATAGTGTAGTGATATGTGCACTGATGCTGTGGATAAATCTGAGAAAATGTTATTAGATCAGTGAAAGTTGAATGATTAAGGTTATGGGTTTATGTCCCAGAATCCTTATCATTTAAAAGTGTAGTTTACAATCCAAGCTCAGACAGTCAAGGTTCAAATGTGCTTAAAGGTCACAGACAGTGACTCTCTACAGTAATAGTGTTCATACTATTCGTCATTTTACCCATAGTTGCATGCCAGACATTACCCCTCACAGGCATTTAGTCCTCATTGAGAAAGACAAATGCAAGCATTTTCTGTCTGAAAAGAGCCTATGCCAATGTACACACTGCCAAGGCTGACACAATTAAGATGAGTTGCTCTTGAGCCAGACTGGTGGATGAGACAGTGGAGCCATCAGAGACAAATTAAAGAGAACGGCGAAGAGAGAAAAATAAAAAATACTGTAGAGATACTTTATCTACTACTACTACTATGCCTATCATTATAATTATTATTATTATTATTAGTAGTAGTAGTAGTAATAGTAGTATTGGTGGTGGTAGTAGTAGTAATAGAAGAAGAACACAAGGAAAAAACTAAAGCAGTACAAAAGAGTTATTTTTTAGCGTTTTCTTTTGTGTGTGTGTAAAAGATCTCAATATTAGACAAATACAACCTCAGATGAACAACATATAACTTTTTCCCTGTACAATTACTTATAACAAAAATTAATCCAACAAGAAAAAAGCATGTGGGCAAAACAAAGTACCTTATTGATTCCACAGGATTTAAGAGTGAAAGTTACAGCCAGGTTCTCCTAATCATCAGCCCTTGATTACCTGATCAATTGGGAGCCTCTTCTGTCTAAAAAGAAGATGGAAGCACGACTGAGGATCGCAAAACTGCACAAAGCACAACGCTTCTGTAACAACGTCCTATTGACAAATGAGACCAAAGTGGAGTTGTTTGGCCTTAATGTTCAGTGACATGTTTGGCAAAAATCAAACAGCATTTCAGCAGAAGCACCTCATACCCACTGTCAAGCACGGTGGTGGAGGGGTGATGGGGTGACAGGGGCTTGTTTTGCAGCCACAGGACCTGGGCACCTTGCAGTCATTGAGTCGTATACCAGAGTGTTCTAAGGGCAACTGTGAGACCATGTGTCCAACAGCTAAATCTATATCAGAATGTCTGAAAAATAAAAGTATTAAGGTTTTGATTCAAATTCTGGACCTCAATCCAACTGAAATGCCGTGATGGGACCTTAAGAGAGCTATGCATACGCGAATGGCCAAAAACCTCAATGAACTTAAGCAATGCTTTAAAGAAGAATTGGAAAACATTCCTCCACAATGATGTGAGAGAATGGTAAGGTCATACAGGAAATGATTCCTTCAAGTTATTGCTGTTAAAGGTGGATTTACAGGCTATTGAATCATGGGGGTACTTAGTATTGCAATCATGTCTTTTTCATTTTTGGCTTCATTTTTGGTAAATAAATAATGGCACGTTGAAAAAGTTGTTGCTCGACTAAGGATGTATTTGCTAATACTGACCCCACATACACAAAAACACAGAATTAAAAGAGGGGGTACTAACTTTGGAACATGACTGCTGCCTCATAGCTCCAACATCCCAGGTTCCATCCTGACCTCACATGTTCTCTAAGCGTTCATGTGGGTCTCCTCCAGGTTCTCAAGTTCCCTGTCCCCTCCAAAAACCATGCTAGTGGTCCCAGTATAGGCTTATCTACAGTAAGTGCTTTAAAATAGTTTTTGGCACTACTTCGCTTGACTTAATTAAAATTGAGTGAATAAAAAGTCCTACAGGATATTGGAGAGAGCGTAAAGAAAATGAACTTAAAACAAGTCACAAAGTAGCCATTAAACCATAAACAGAGTGGGATGTAATGATATGGTGGAAACTGTTACACCTTGATTTAGTGTCAAACTGTCAAGGAGCTCAGTTTCGTTTGAGCTGAACAAGGAACAAGCATTCCCTACATCTCACACTAAAGTCGCAAAACATCACATGCCTGGGGAAGAATGTAGGTGTGTGTTCCTGTGTCACAAACAGAATCATGCATCTGTGAACAAGGTATATGGAGAAAGCAGTTCAATTCCAAGGACAAGGGGAAACTACTGACAGATTACAGTTCCATAAGATTGTAATTGATTTCCTATTCTTTGACAGTGTTCTGCTTATCATTTGCTTAAGTCTGATTCAAGCTTTCCTTCAAACAGCTTGTCTCATAACTTTCTAAATCAACAGCAATTATGCAGTAACAGCATGAGAATGAATACAGCCAGAAGCTGGCAGGAGCTTCAATCCCTGCATGTTTCACACCTTCTTTTTAAACTTGTATATCACACACAGTGAAGAAATTTAGTGGACAACCTCTTTTCCTAACATAATAAAATAATTTTCCTATCCAATCACTCTCAGTCACTTATTTATCATCTATACCGCTTTATCCTGTATACAGGGTCACGGGGGGCCTGGACCCTATTCCAGGAGACCAGATGGAATGGCACCTCTGTCCAGGGTGTATCTATCCTTGGTACATTACATTTGCAGGGCACACATACATACACACACTCACTACGGGCAATTTGGAAACGCCAATTAGACTAATCTGCATGTCACAAAAAAAAGAAGAAAAAAAAACAAAAAAAAAATTTAATTTGCTATCCACAAGTTGTAGACACTTCCTCTTTCTACCCAAAGCCTAAAGCGTATGGATCTGTTTTTTATTCAATACATTTTTAAAGATTCTTGTAGTGTAGTGCCTCCCAAAGTGGGGTCTGTTTGGAGTCTACTAAAGTCAGATTGCCAGGGGTAAACTTCCAGATGAACTAGTCAATTTGTTGTTGCTGTTTTTTTCCCCTTCTTCTTCTTTTTAAAGCATTACAGTTATTTATAGGACAATCATTGATTGTAGTCAATGATCAGTTGATTTCCTGTGAATTTCGGGTGAACTGTGATGAACAAGACTTGAATAATAAAAAAATCCTAAAACATGCATGTTGCAAGTTCTTTCTACGCACCTGGGCAGCTGCTGTGTAGCAGAAATGTGCATGGGTACGATGCAGATAACTGGGAATCCTTATAACACTGTTATGTATGAGTAACTGGAACTAGCTGTATGGCTAACCAGGAACTACCTGAATAGCTGGATGGCTATAAAAAGATTTAGAAAAAAAACAACAACTTTGTGCCAAATACACATATCTTTAATACCAAATCGATTTAGCTCAACAGGACTTCAGAAGCATCATATGAGTCTCAGCTGTACTTTGGAATGCATTTTTACATGGATTAAAGGTTGTAGAATTTGGACCTGCTTACTTACATTGTACTGACTTTCTGTGTGAAAAACTTCACGGTCGGTGTGCAGTGAAGGAACATTCATGACAACGAGACGTGTTGTAATGTACTCATATGCACCTCAATTCTGATTTGTTTTTGATGAACAGACAATCAAAGAAGCATTGAGTGTGCAGTTAAACTGATTATTAATTGATTATTGATTGGTTTACCAGTGATTGATTATGGAATAGCGTCCGAATCACATCACTAGTTACAGTACAGTGATGTCAATCACTCACTCTCTCTCTCTCTCACTCATCGTCTATACCGCTTTATCCTGTATAAAATCCTGGAGCCTATCCCAGGAAACCTGGGGTGCCAATACATTGCAGAACGTCAATCACAACCAAACATTATCAAAGTTAACACATATACTAATGAATTTGCCAGAATAATTGATCACTTCGGTTAAACAGACTAAATCAAAACCATAACAACTCAAATAGAACAATAAGTTTTACACTAAGTATAAACAATCTCAATTTGAACAAAGAGTGTTTTTCAGTGCAATGCATTGTGATTTTGTATCTGATATTTTGAGCCCTGGCATCTCCTACGGTTGGCTTGGCAATTGATTCACTTTTCACTTCACAGTTTAAAAAACCCCCAATAAGTTTGGTGTCTTTAAACCTCCACTAAATACTGTCACAATTCAGAAACAAATGTCTCTGATTATGTCGTTCTCATGCACAATGCGGGCACTTTGGAGAAGGAATGTTGCATGTTCTTGCATGGCCCTACACTGGCAGCTTGTGCATAGAGGCAGGGCCACTATTTATATCAGCCATTTAATTTTAATCTTCATACATCCTCATTCATAACTCTTTACATTTTTACATAGTCTTTACCTACATCTGAATAATCACCATCCGTGTTAATTATGTTGTTATTTGATATATATATAAGCGGATTTCCCATTGATTTGCTTATAGTTGTAGATGTTGCACAAAAATTACTTCATTAGAGTTATTTCAGTTAGTGGTCGAAAATACAAAATGCAAAAAATTTTACTAGACCACCAAATGGCCAAGAATCCCTCACTGTATAAACATTTTCAGTGGAGCAGCAGAGATGCCAGTTAATGACAGGGTTGTCAGATTGGGGAAGTTTAAAACTCATTGTGGGTGCCACACTTGTGTTTTGTACCCACAATCAGAATTGTATGTCTATGATGAACAAAACTATTTCTGTTATAAGACATATTGCAAAGATTGCGTAAGGAAAGGGGAGATCAGAAATCAAAAATACGTCACAGTCAAAGAAAACCAAGGACTTCCTATACTGTATTATGCGATGGCCAAAATATTGAATTATTTTAATGCATTTTATGTTACACCTAAAATCTGAAACCACTGAAATCAGGCTGCTAGACTGTATAGTGGATGACTGTACGTTGTCCACTCTCCACTGCTATTTATTGTTCTAGTTCAAAAAAAAAAAAATCACTTGGTAATAGCCTATAATATAAGTCATGTAGGACAGCCTCTCAACTTCATTTAGTTTGAGGCTATGTCATTATTAACGTTGGCCTGCCCCAACAAAATCTATGGTCACAAGCTGCTGCTGCTGCTGCTGCTCACAAAATAACTCTAATGGAATGCAACATAGAAATGGGAAAAAAAGAAACATAAAAATTCCATTTAACAATCCCATACCTTCCAGGGTTTCTTTAGGGTACTGAAAGCTTTTGCCAAATGTAACCTTCACAGTAAGAAGCTTTGATATGTAGCTTCTGGGTCCGCTCTCATTCATTATTACTGAAGACAATGTGGCCCATTAGTACTTGTTCCTAACTGTGTTATTAGCATACAGGGTAAGCAGAGCGAGTGAGAAAGAAAAGGTAGAACAGACAAAAGAAACCCAGAAAGAGAGACAGCACGGAGGTAGATATGTAGAAAGTGAAAGAGGGAGGGAGGGAGAGGGGAGGGGATAAGAAAAGAATTAGCAGATAAGAAAAAAGAAATAGTGTGTGTGTGTGTGTGGATGGTCCTTGGTATAAGCACCCTTTGTGCTAAGCATGTGAAGGTCAGCTAAACAGCTAATTCATATATATATAAATTCAAATGAAATATTCTGGGTATGCCTCAGTTCCTATTTCTCTCACTTTGCATAGACTGACTTTAGATTTGAACGAGTAAAGTTTTCAAGTATAATATCACAGGAGCATTATGTAAATATTATAATGCAATTGTTTGCAGAATCAAAGCAATTTGGTTATCTCGCTCATCTGCAAAGAAACAGAGACCACTGGATCTTGATTAATAGGTCACCACTGGCAGCATCAACCTTGAATCATAGGTACTAAGCATCTCCAGAGAAGAATCATTATAAAGGAGATGCAGGAAACAAAACAGCATGTGTAGCAGTTCTGTTTTTATTCATCGTTTTCATTTTTCAGACCAGAAGGGACGAAGAGATTGGGACAGGAGGATGGGTCAAATGATCAGCGGACAAGCTAATTCAAAGAAATGTGCCTGTGCAAGCGTAAAGGACTTTGTCTGAGAAATTTCATCAACAGGAGTCTTCAGGGAAAAAAAAAAATTACAAATCATGCACCAAGGACATCAGCGATTGCTGTCAGCATAAATGGAAATTTCATCTGTCTTGGGACGTGTGCTTCCCTTGAGTCTGAGACTATGAGTATGTGTGTCAAAAGAATAGCCCATAGTCAGGTGTTCTATCAATACTAAAGTTATAAATAATTGAGGAGCACATGTTCACAGGTATGAAACCCGGGGATGCTTTTGCGATCCGTGGTCTGGATACAGAAGAGGAAAACGTGGATTTGCTGTTTTGGTGGGAGAGATCATTTTTGTATCTTATCTGCCAATTAAAGAAACATGAGAGAATTGCAGACATCCATGTGTGAAAGGGTTACCACTGTCCACAAAAGTTGCTTTGTATGCTTTCCCTGTTCATCCATGACTGGTAGATGACAATTCATGAATTTGCTGTGTGTCAGGTCCTATGCTGAGTCCCATCAAACAGGCACATCCTATAACAATCTTTCTATTTAAGGAATATCTTTTGCTCTTGTCCAGGGGTCAGACCATCCGATCTGCACACAACTTTGGCACAGGTTTTACACTGGATGACCTTCTTGACACTATCAGCGGGGCTCGAACCTGAAATCCCCAAACCAACAACCTATACAGTATACATATATATACACACACCAGTGGCGGCTGCTAGCTTTTGAAACAGGGGACGCTCATATTAGGCCTTCATCATAAAATTCATTATGTTATAGCACCGTCTGCGTCTGCCATTATGCACAGCTTGCTAG
>JAOVVA010000041.1:21096371-21115207 GCA_028565275.1 Leiocassis micropogon | reverse complement strand
CAATAGTACATAATTTGACCATTAATTTTGTGACATTATAGGGGAAGCTGAGCTTCCCTTGCAGTCTTAAAGAAATTACTGATACACACAGAGAAAACTTGGATTGCGAGTAATCCGGTTTGCGAGTGTTCCGCAAGACGAGCGGCACCTGTGTACTGTTTACTATAACACTGTGACCACGTGTGTGCGTGTAAACCATATTTTAGTTTGTGTCTGTATGCGTGTGTACAGCGTCATTGGACACCATGCCACACACACACACACACACACACACACACACACACACACACACACACAGACCCCTCCTACGTTCGCCTTCACAGACACAAACACACACTCTTTCTCTCTGCTCTACACAGAAATATTGCTCTGTCGTGATTCTTTTCAAAGGTAAAGGGCAGGTTCATTTGTTTTATTACTTTACAGCAGTGATTCCGTTAGTGTGTCGCTCAATGGAGTGTCATTAGAGAGATTTCTTGTGTATTTTTCCGATAAAACAGTGTTTCCATTGTGTGTGCGCGCGTGTGTGTGCACACAAATATACACACGTAAAGCACAGAGTGCAAGTTTAAACTTCAGATGGGAAAAGCTCTCATTTCTATTCAGTTGTTTCATTTAAAAATGCAAAAAGCTGAATAAACGTGAGCTTGGCTAAAATCCCATCTGTCTCCCAAGCCTTCCTCCACACACTCTCAACTTTACCAACTTTTTTTTGTCATTATTTCCTAAACAACATAGCTTAGTTTTCACATATGAGTCACATTGTATTACATAGTATTAAAAAACCTCAAGATGATTTTAGGTGTACAGAAATATGTGTGTAGTTTATACGCATATACTATGCCATTTTATATAATAGACATTGGCACCTGCAGATTTTGCTTTTCATAGGAGGTCCCAGTGGGCAGACTCTATAGTTGACTTGGAAGAGTCATTTTGTGGTGCTTGCTGTTTAACAAACCATTACTAGCATCAGGTTCTCTGGTGGACTAGTGGCTAGCATCAGTGCTCCCCCTGCCATAGCTTGGGTTCGATTTCCAGTCAGCGAACCAACTCCAACTTACTCTGGGAGGTCGGTCTGACTGATGCACCTTTAGTGCCAAAAAGAGAGAAAAAGAAATCTGCCATCAACAGTATGAGCAAAGACGTATTACAAGGATGCAATATAGTTAAGAATTATAAGTAAATGCTATAAATAAACAGTGTTTTGAAGTCTTATTTGAAAAACTTTTTCGGTCATTTGTTCAAAGTCATGGTCCAATATAATTTAATCAAAGTAATTCTAACTTTCAAAAACAGCCTAATACCAACAGTGTTCCAAAGTCTACATTTTCTTACCATTACCATAGTAGCATCACCACAACAAAAGATTTTTAACAAAACAAAAATCTCTGCTGGAAAGCTAGTTGGTACAAACTGGCAAATTATTTAAACTATGATAACTGTACATGCCTAAGCTCCTTTATCCTCCCCTCATCGTAATTGTAAAAAAGTCACTTGAGCTCTGTTTTAAAAGTCACAGAATGACAACTGGTTTTAACGTAGGGTAATCCCCTTGCATCTTTTACTAATATTAGCTATGTTGCCGACACACTAGGCATCAAGATTTATTTTCCCAGCTTGACAGCTATAACAAAACTCACACCAACACACTCCATTTTGCCTATAAACTGTAAACAAGCCATAAACTCTAAAACTAAATATGGCTGAAACAAATAGCCTTGGCTGTATAGCACCAGAGCTCATGAATTGAAAATTCAAAGGAAACACTATAGCATATTGGACAAAAGAAATCCTGCTGCAGGTCAGCAGTTTCTAAAATACTCAAACTGACCCATCTTATACCAACAACCATGCAATTGTTAAAGTCACAGAGATCGCAATTTTTCTATTCTGAAGTGTGATGAGAATTTCCATGATTTCAATGTGCTTCTTAAACTCCTATTCTGGCTCCCCTATGATGTAAAGATTTAAAGTGTAGATTCATTCATTAGGTTTCTTGGTCCTCTGTTCCCATGGTAACCAGAGAAACACTGATAGCTCCTTTCATTTTGGTCCTTTCATCAATATAAATCCATAATGTTAAGGATTCTACTTCTCCATGGAAATACATCTCATCTCCTTTCCAATCAATCCTGCCAAGTGACATGAGATGACAGTGCCTGCCAAACTCTGTCAATCATCTAAACACATGAGACATCCTCTCTCATACTTTCTCCAGACATGCTGCACGAGACACCATTTCCGGATTTGCTTAGTTGGACATGTTTAGCCAAACCCGTGCAAATATAAGCATTTAAATCTCTCCCTAGATTACCTCCCCTTGAGTAAAATTATCAAGCCTTTTAAATCAGTAGCATAAGTGTTTCCTTCCATCAAGATCCTTAAGCAATTTAGTCCATTACATTCCTTTCATCTCATAACAATCTCATAAGCACTTTTGTGCCAAAAAATAAAAAAAACAAAAAATTCCTCTCCATGGTGCTGAATGCCACACCGAAAATGCTGCCCTCTCTATTTTTCCACCAGACACTCGCATCTCTGATCCACTTTCAGAGCAAACAAGGCCCGGGTAAGTGCAGCCGACCCCAGGGCTTGTAAAATAGCCAGAGACGATCGATTGCCTTGTCTGATTGATACAAGGGAGCTACACAAATATCTCCATCCTCCCATTGATGGATTCATTAAAACTCAATTTTAACTTGGAGATCATTCATGTATCCCATGCATTCGTATAATGTCTTTGTCATGCAGCCAGCTGGACACAGAAAGACAAACCAGATGCACATAAATGCATTTTTAATCCTCTCTCTCTCTCTCTCTCTCTCTCTCTCAACCACACACACTCCATCTCAGTGTGTCTCAAAATGCCCCATCTCAGCATGCCATCATGGCTATTTAATTCATGGTTAAAATGATTGGCATTTAATCAGCCTTGGCAGTGCTTAACATTGTTAGCTAAAAAATTAAAATGTGCCCGTACACCCCCCCCCCTCCCCCACCTCATCCGAATATAACCCTGATATTCACAATATAAAAACAATCAAGTATAAACAGGGTTTTAAAACTCATTTAGATTCAGAGGTTGTTTGCATTTGGTGTTTTATACTGAAAAATATAAGACTTTTTGAGACATGCCCTTATCCCACCGAGTGATTCTCAGCTGCTTCCATTGTTCCTAAGGAAATGATTCTCTGAGAAAGTAACACAAAGTAGCAACTAAAGTACAAAGTAGTAAACTTAACCATCCCTAATTATGGCATATCTAATTTATTTATATACACACACTGGCAAAGTTCTTTTTTAGCTTCTAAAGATCAGTGACTCATCTACTGAAACATTTCATTCAGTTCAGTTAATTAAAGCAGACAAACATCTGCAAGCCTTTTCAGTTTGTGCTTTTCACTAAATGGTGGTAAAATAATACTAACTGTCATTTAACAGATGCAACCATTTAAAATGGTTTAATAAAAAAATACATGGCAACTTACCATAATCTTTATATTTATAATGCTGTTATACAGTATTGCTCTTCTATGTGATGGGTTAGGAGTGCTGCTCTGTTTTGAAAGTAAGCTGTTTTCCTTGCTTTAATAATGCATATTTCACCCTGATTTAGCGTCTGCACATCCATTTAACTACAGTCTGCAAAAATCCCTCAAGTTCATCTTCTACATTTGCAATTAGGCACGATTATTTTTAGACACATTTTACTGCATCTCAACAGTTGCAGCTGATGATGTGTAGTATTTAGATTATACACCAACTATCACCAAACTTAAACTGCTGACCTGGTAAAACGTCACAAAAAGATGCTGACATCTAGGGGAAGTCAGGGTAATTTCGACCACACGGTAATTTCAGCCAGCAGGATTTGACAGTTTCCAGCCTATCTATAGTAATTTACTTGCTGCCATCTTGTGAATGATGTTGATTTGTGTATAGATTTAGATTTTGGTGAATGAATAATCATTATCTCAGCCATAAACTATAAAATAAAGCATGATTTTCAGATAAATTACTATAACTGAATTTCATGTTTGCACACTTTTATCACATTGGTTATTTAATTTTTTTTTTTTTTTTTTTGGGGAGGGGGGGGTTTGCATGCAGAAACAGAGAAACCATTACAAAGAAAGTGTTACAACATCTATTTTTGTACAATAATTTGTTTTAATTTAATAAACATTCATTATGTTGATGGAAAAACTTTCCATGCTGTCCAATTTTACCCCATTGGTCAGGGTACATTTAGCAAAATGATTGCTTAATGTATTCAAATTTCATGTAGTTTAAATATAATCCAAAAATTTTATCACCACAACAAACATTCATTTTACTAATATTTTGAACATTTGACCTGGCTCTTACAAATGTAGAATTTTATTTTTGAATGGTTGAATTTATCCAGACTTCCCCTACAGATGTCTTGCTGCATATTTGTAAAAAGTCTTAAGTGGACTACAAGCAAAAAGTGTCCTTATATACCAGTAAATGTGGGATGCTTCAAACACATCAACATATGTCTAATTTTAGTTTGCTCTGTAATAATATGTGAAAACAAAATGTTCAGCAACTTCAATAATAAATACTTCTAAAGTTTGTCAAACATGGATCTTGCTTCCTTAAAAAAATTAAGTTGCTAACTTCAGCCTTTTTGGAGAGATGATTTTATATGTTCCACCAAAATGGCCATTTTTTAAAGAGTTATACTGTCTCACTACAACCAATAATAATTTAAAATGCAAACTGTTCATATTTTCCTTATGAGTATTGATACTAAAATTGGTATAAGTTTCTAGAAGAATATGACCTTTAAAAATGGTTGCTTAAGAAGTTTTTTGGTAAAACCCTTAAAAGCAAAATATCTGTAGTGTCCGTAACCATGTCAAACTCATGTTGCAATATTTATGTTGTCTTTTTATGTGAAATCTAAATTGGCCAAGTTTCATCTGATTGACAATTAAGAGCATTGAAAGATTTGACCTATACGGTCCGGGTTCGATTCCCGCCCCAGGGTCTATGTGCATGGAGTTTGCATGTTCTCCCTGTGCTTGATGGGTTTCCTCTGGATACTCCGGTTTCCTCCTACAGACCTAAGACATGCAGATTAGGCTAATTGGTGTTCCCAAATTGCCCGTAGTGTAAGAATTAGTGTGTGAGTGTGTGTATGTGTGTGTGCCCTGCGATGAATTGGCACCCTGCCCAGGGTGTACCCTGCCTCGTGCCTGAAGTCTCCTGGGATAGGCTCCATTTGGAACACATCCCAGACAGATTTTACAAGACATCTGATTGAGACAAGAGGTGTGCATTGGGACCGAGAATAACTTAAGAGAAACTTCCTGATCTGGGTTGATGTCATTTAAATTGTTTATATTTTGAACAAACAAAAACAGAGAGATATAAATAATATCTGGATTAAAAAAAACAAAACACTTTCAAGCAGATTTCCCAAATAATAGATTGAGGTTCTGTCCTTACACTGGCACTAGGTTTCCCCAGTGTTTTCCAGTGTTTCTGAGGCCATAACGACAGGATTACTGAATATTAACATCACCACATATAGATACACAAAGCACTACAGTACACCTCACACTGTTTACACACAGTATATGATGTTACATTGGGTTTGTGTATTGTAATTATAGTCAGGTGTTGTTCTTAGAATGTTGTGAGGACATTGTCTTTTGTTCCAGTAAAAGAATGTACTCTTAACTTTTTGAAAGGATTTGAAAAGACACTGTGAAGATATGGAGTGAAGACATAACTGAGTCTTTGTTGTAGAATGAGTAAGAGGTTGTGCAGCATGAACGGATAACAAGTGAGTGGCTACATCTGTGTGTAATTAATGGGATGCTAATATATATCTTGGGCGTCTTGCAGTGGGCAGCTGAACACCAGACAGAGAGAGCTGGTGCAGAGCATGGAAATGCTGACAGTGTCCTGCTGCGCTATTTGTCTAGTCTGTGCCATTGAGTATCCTGTGCATTTTATTTTACCTGAATCAATTACTGGCGGCTTGGTGGCGTAGTGGTTAGCACTGAGGCCACACACCTCTGGGGTCTAGGGTTCGATTCCTGCCTCAAGTCTGTGTGCGTGGAGTTTACATGTTCTTCCCATGCTTGGTGGGTTTCTTTTCACTATCCAAAGACATGGAGATTAGGTTAACTGTTATTCCTAAATTGCCCATAGTGTATGTGGGTGTCCTGCCATGGATTGGCACCCTGTCCAGGGTGTACCCCACCTCATGCCCAAAGTCTCCTAAGATATGCTTAAGGCCCCAGCAACCCTGTACAGGATAAGTGGTATAAAAGATGAAGGAATGAATGAATGAAGCAATTGCCTATCCTGGTAAAAGAACTAAAAGGAAGATCAACTACTACCCCAACAACTCCTACTGCTACTACTGCTCCTAAAAAATAAATAGAAGAAGCAGAAGAAGGAGAAATCATCATCATCCCACTCTCCTCTCTCTCTCTTCCCCTCCCAAGCCTGCCTTCAGCATCCTCAATTTCTGTCACCAGGGTCACACAGTCATTCAGTGATCTGCTATCTGAAACATGGTAACAAATCTCAGAAAAATTGAATGCTTTCTTATGTTGCCTGCTTCCTCCATATGAACCCAATTTCCATCGGACACAGCTCTGATCCCAGCTTGCAGGCTAAATATGAAATACACAATGCACTGTTTGGATATATTCATGGCTAGCTAATCAATACTCAACAAGTTAGTCTGTGATCATCCGGAACCAAGCCTCTTAACTGAAAAGCCACTGTGATCTAAGCAAAGCTGTGATTCTTTTAAAAAAACAAATCCATAGATTGATCACGATGGTGTCATTGAAGTGTTGAAGCCCAAATGCCTGATGAGAATGGCTGCGGCAGATTGGGAGGACCAGTGATTGTGGCGCAGCGGGAGAAAACAAATTTGCACGGGATCGTTGGAGCATGCTGCCAAGCCGCATTTATTGCGTTTGTTTATCTGCCACCATTAACCGCTAACGGCATGAGCGCCACGGGGCAACTAGAACTGACAGCATAATGATGACAGGGAATTAGTCCTGCCTTATACTCACACCCTCCACTTCTACACCAACAGCCTGCCATTTTATGCAAAAGGAAATGTCAAGAAATACGAAGTCAAAAACTAATGGAGGTCAGATGGAAAAGAATTAAAATTCATTACTCAACTACACCGATAAAGAGACTTAACAAAGAATAACCTTTCAAATTAACAATGTTTTACATTACATGCCAATTAAGACCCAACATGCTCCTGAATTAACCCAAGTCGTTTTAAGGATAAAAGAGACTTGTTATGGCATCAGAATTTCAATAGCAAATCACATTTTTCAACTTTCACAAGCTGAACATGGAATAAGATATGTCATTTTATTCCTCTACGCATGGGATAATTTATTCTGTCGTTTCTGAAAAATAGCCTGAAAAACACTTTGCCATGGAGGGATAGAAAACAATCCAAAAAGAAAATTTCTCAAAACCAACTGTGTATAGGTTGTGCTATAAGTTTTCTGGGATAGGCTCCAGGCCCCCCGTGAACCCATATAGAATAAGTGGTATAAATATTGTATAGATGCATGGATGGATTTGTGTAAAAAAAAAGACAGGAAAAACTATAGCTAATGTAAGTCAAACATCCGTCCATTATTTATACCGCTCATCCTGTGTAGGATGCAGGGGGCCTGAAGCTTATTCCAGAAAACCATGCAGGGTACACATGCATGGTGGACTGTGGAGAAAACCCACCAAGCATGATTAGAACATGCCTACTTCACACACATACTGTAGACCAGAGAAATGTTTCAAAGCCTTGATCATGAAGGTGTGAGGCAACAGAGCTAACCACAAAGCCACGGTGCTACCATAAATTAAACATATATTGATAAATTTTATTCCACGTTAGTGAATTCAAAGCCTTCTCCATTTACCTCGGCACAAATGTATTTAAAAAAAAAAAAAAAGACTTATATAAAAGAAATTAGTTTGTCTCCAAAGCAACTTTAGAAATGCACAAAAATGTTTAGGTTTTAGAGAAATGTGCAAAATTGTTTAAAAAATGTTAAGTAATCTGAAGTAGTAACATGTTTAGTTCATGTTCTTGATATTTAAAACTTTGCTTTGACAATTAATTATAGAAAAAATGGTGTATGCTACAGCAGGTTACCTGTATAATCTAGTGTAAATGTTATTTATTTATTTGAGTTCTGTGCTATAGGAATGGGCCTTGCATGTTAACTACCATATGAATTAATTTTTGACTAAAAAAAACCTTTAATTCTAACAGTCACAGTTGAGTTCTATTGTTAAGATCAAATCCTACAAACCTGCTTAAATTATTCTCATTGCTTAGTTGATATTTTTTGCGGCATCTGAATTATTAAAGATTCCCTCAAAATAAGCGAGAATAAAAGCACTGAATGGTTCTGACATTTTTGCTATGGTTGTATAGCTATTCAGGGCTGTTTCTCCACTTTAGGTACAGTAGCAGGAGAGAAGCTTTAGGTGTTCATGCTGCTTCTACTGTTTCCCACTGGGCACATGGTGCACGGCACTTCATTCTCATTCGAAATCTTTCTGCACTTTTGCTTTCATTCTCCTTCTCTTTCATTTTTTTCCCCTTATGAATAATGCTTTCAGAGCTTTGACTTCAGAAACGATCAGATCACCAGGAGCCATGATTACTTGAAAAGAAGGTGGCTGCATTTGGTTTCAGTCCTCTAAAGGATGGCAAGGATGGTAAGGCAGCACCATTTTTCTTGTACTCCTCTGCAGGGATGGAGCTGAGTCGAGTGCTGAGTGCTCACAAATCACCGGCTCTGTTGCGCTGACTAGACTCTAACCACCTCTGCTGATTACAGTCAGCGTAAAGGTTAAGCACAGCAGCTACAGGTTCGAATGAAAGAAAATGGCAGACAACTTGCTTCTAACAGGCTGATTATATAAATTCAAAAGCTTTTAATATATAGAAATTCCAGGAGGCTGTTACTCCTTAATGTATTTTCTCCACACTGATAGTGAGGACCATTAACTTCACCTCATTTTGACCTCACAATTCACAATTTGCAGTTGGATTCCAGTAATACATTCAGTCATTTTCCAAAGCGCGTATCCTGTACAGGGTTACAGGAAGCCTGGAGACTATACTAGGAAACTTCGAGCACAAGGCAGATTACACCCTGGACAGGGTGCCAATCCATCACAGGGCATTCACACACTACGGGTAATTTGGAATAGCCAATTAGCCCAATCTGCATAGCTTTGGACAGGAAGGAGGAAACACACCAAGCATGGAAAACTCCTCACACCCAGACCCGAGGCGGGAACGGAATCCTCGAGCCTGGAGGTGCAAGAACATAGTGCTAACCCCTTCCAGTAATACAATTATTTGTACAGTGCCCTTCAGAGGTCACCTACTGTAATAAGTAACCAGAGTCCACCTGTGTGTAATTTAATAAATGAAGCCCAAGAAACACACCAGACAGATCAGGGATAAAGTTGTGGAAAGGTTTAAAGCAGGGTTAGGTTATAAAAAAAAGTATCCCAAGCTTTAAACATCTCATGAAGCACTGTTCAATCCTTCATCCAAAAATGGCAAGAGTATGGCACAACTGCAAAAGTACCCAGATATGGAGAACAAACTGGGCAAGGAGAGGTTTAATCAGAGAAGCAGCCAAGAGGCCCATGATAACTCTGGATGAGCTGTAGAGATCCACAGCTCAGGTGGGAGAATCTGTCCACAAAACAACTATGTCAACAACAAAAAAAGTCATGCAATTCCCAAATCTGGGTGGCAAGAAGAAAGGCATTGTTGAAGAAAGCCACAAGATTTGTGTTTGTGATATGCCATGTACTGTAGGGGACACAGCAAACATGTAGAAGAAGGTGCTCTGGTCAAATGGCCTAATTGCAAAACTATAAGTGTGACGGAAAACCAACACTGTGTATGGTGGTGACAGCACCATGTTGTGGGGATGCTTTTCTTCAACAGGGAAGAGTCGAGACTCAGGGACTTTTCAGAGTAGATGGGAAGATGAATGGAGCCAAATACAGGGCAATCTTCTAAGAGCCTGCAAAAGCCTTGATACTGGGATGAAGGTTCATCTTCCAGCAGGGCAACGACCCTAAACATACAGCCAGAGCTACAATGGTTTAGATTAAAGCATATTCATGTATTAGACTGGGAAGTCCAGACCAAAAAATCCAATTTGAGAATCTGTGGCAAGACTTGAAAATTGCTGTTTACAGACGTTCCATCCGATCTGACTGAGCTTGATCTGTTTCCCAAAGAAGAATGGGCAAAAATTTCATTCTCTTTTCTAGATGTGCAAAGCTGGTAGAGACATACTGTACCCCAAAAGACTTGCAGTAGTAATTTCAGCGAAAGGTGGTTCTACAAAAGTATTGACTCAGGGGGGCTGAATACAAATGCACACCACACTTTTCAGATATGTATTTGTAAAAAAACGTTAAAAACCATTTATCATTTTCATAATTATGTGCCAATTTGTGTCGGCCTATTACATAAAATCACAATAAAATACATTTACGTTTGTGGTTGTAATGTTCAAGGGGTATGAATACTTTTGCATGCACTGTAATTGTAATTAGCTGGAAGGTTTAATATTTTCTTTTGTTCTCCCTAAAAATGTTTCTGAGGTGGGCTACGATTGTGTAGTTCATGTGGATATATTAAGAATGCTATAATCATAAACTGCTTAAGAAAGCACCTAACTTATTTTATCTCATGAGATATATCTCCATAAGGTTTACTTGCCATGTGTAGAGCAAAGATCCTGCTGGGTTTATTATCACACATTTATTGCTCACTAATTAAAACTGTAACCCAGTGTACTCTTGACTTCTATTTTTATTTTTAAATGTGTTTAATGTTTCTACACTCTTACTTCTACTGTTTCTATAGCACCCACTCATTTTTATCTACTTTAAACATTTTATCTCTTCATTATCACAGATTCTTCCCTCTCAGTGTGCCTCATGGTTCCCAGTGAGATGAGCACTGTTTTCATGTTGTGTTTTGTTTTTGGCTCTCCACATGATTGTATTGTTGTTGTTGCTTGTTTTTCTCTCATCATAGGTCTTTGGTATTCATGTGTTGTTTGGTATTCGTGTTCTTTGTTTTGTGTGTGTTTCAATTTACAGTATTTTCTTGATCATCAGGTTTAAACTCTCTTCATCGTCTTTCTTCTATTGTGTTTGTTACTCCTAGTGTAATGTTCAATGTGAATGCCTGTTTATTAATAATACTATTAAGTCTTAGTGCATTTGTATTCTTCTTCCTTCTACTTCCTTACATCCAGTACACCATACCAGTAAATCCCCCATCTTGCATTAGGCCATAAGGAGTAGTTAATCGCATATAAATTAATCACATAAAAATCTAAATCACAATAAAGACCTGTGCAATTATTTAATCGCAAGAGGCTGCATTTACAGGTAATATACACATAGTCAGAAATGTATCTATTTCTCCTCTTAATGAGATCATTAGTGCCATTATTTGCTGGTAGCCAAGATAAATTTTATATGAACACCATTCCACCTGAGCTATGTTATATTACTGACCTGCCTCTGTTTAAAGCAAAACTTATGACTCACTTACTGTATTTAGAATGGCTAATGATATTTTATAATTTTATGTGTTTTTCTCATTTTATGTTATTTATTTTGTTTTGTTTTTTATCATTTTGATTGAAATCTTATTACCATTTTATTGTCATTGTTTTATGCTGTGAAGCACTTTTTACCTTGGGTTTCTGTAAGGCGCTATATAAATACAAATAAATGTTGAATACAAGTTGGATCAAATTGTGCAGCCCTTAAAAGGAGGAAGAGCAACATTCACAAACAATTATTAACCGTTTAAAACAAACAAAAATGCTACATTAGAGTTTAATAATGAGAAAACAAACAAACGAACTAACTATTCTATTCAAAGTTTCTTAGCTTGACATCATCTCTTTCCCAGTGGTGCTGGTACGAATCAATCACACAACACTGGGGGTCATTTATTTATTCAATCAATTAATTCATTCATTGTTTATTTATTTTATAATTTTTTAATTATGTTTTTTTCACAACATCTTCTACCTACTGTAATCATGCAGCTAATAACACTTTGTCTAAATGTATGAACTTAACATCATTTTCCAAACTGCTGTACAAGTGCATTTATCAGATGATCACATGCAGCATGGTGTGTTCATCCATTTGTTTTTGGGGTGCTTTGAAATTCATGTAGCTGTCTACATTAGTGTCCAAAAGTATTGAGACAAAAGTGAAATTCATTGTTGTAGCTCTTAAAGCTCAGACTATTTAAGCCATTATTTGTCTGGCTGTTTTTTTTTTTAATAAACATATATAGGGCTCATGATTGTGCAGTATAGAGTGTAGTATCCTTTTTTTTCAGCACAAAATACAGTAGGAAACTGAATTTTTGTTCATTTTAACCAACTTCACAAACATGACTGAGCTCAAAATTTGAAACTGGGTCACATTGGCAAAGAACACATGGCATTGCACAAATACACATGATCATGTGTTATTATTGTCGGTTTCAGTTGTTTCTATGATAAAAAAAATAATAATAATATGTTAATTTTGAAAGTTCTATATTTTTCCAACATCATTCCCATATTCTGGTAGTGGTAGAATGTACCCTTTAAAATACTAATGATAACTTTTGTTCTACCTGACATATCCAAAAGCCCAAATACACAGTTTGAAGTCTGAAGCCTCCCCATTAACACACACCAGCAAGGCTTCTATATAAGCACTTTTTTTTCATCGTCATTGACCAATGCTAAGTTTCTGGCATGCATCTGTGACAATTGGCCTTTTAATGATATTCTAATTTTTTTTATAATGACAATCAAGATAATAAGAATTATTCATTATTTTATGTGTTATAATTGCTATACAACAATCAATATTTAGAATGAAGTCATTTATACTTCAAAACCTGCTGGATTGGGCTGGGCACAAAGTCAAAAAGACATCTGCAGGTGTCACTTGATCAATTCATGCCTGCTTGATTGCTTCCTGAAGATTATGAGAATGAAATAAAATTTGTTTACAATTCATTTGAGAAGTCCCTAGTTATAGCCTTTTTAGTAAAGAGATGGTCACCGCAATTTCAGAAAGTAACATTCTTGCCACAGAATGTATTTGGTCAATCCATTAACTAAACCAGCTTATTTTATTTAGCATCACTCTTCAGCTCAAACTAATTCATGACCTGTTGCACACAGGGCCAACTCTAATACATGGCACATGTTATCTTAATACTTTTGCCCACCACTTTATACATTGTTGACACCATAGCGTAAGAGCACATACAGTACATACTGCACAAAACATTATGGGTTTTTTTTTTCCTGTAGAAATATCCTGTAGAGATGATTCACAGACAGGAACCTTCACAGTTCAGCCTTTCTTTATTTGTCTCTGCGCAGCATACAGTATATAGTCTGTTCTATTTGAGGAAAGCCTTACGGCTTACGAAATACTATTAGAAGTTTTAATGGAAAGTGGACTGTTATTTCAGCTGAACGGAACAGAACAAGCATAGATTAAAAAATGGAGCAGTGCTGAGATTTCTTGAAAAGCAAACATAAAAAAAAAAGGTTGCACACCAAATCACAAAATCAGTAGTTGAAACAAGGTCATCCTAATTTCAGTGATACTGTTGAGTATTATGCAAATAAATTGGCTGTTTTTGGCATGATTTATGGACATGTAAACTCCACAGCATCTCACAGCTGGTTGACGATTAAATATCTCATGGCTGGTTGAATGAGACAATAGTGGATGAGACAATAGTTCATTTATTCATTCATTTTCTGTTCTATCATGATCAGGACTGCGTTGGTAGTCTGTCATGGGAACACTGGGTGCGGAGCAGGAAACACCTGCCAGAGCATCTCTCAGAGCATTTTGCACAATCATTGGACAATTAGAGCTGCCAATCCACCTGTTTGAGAGTTGGGAGGTGGGAGACAACTGCAAAACCTCAGACAAACAATAAAATAAGCTCATGGTCAATCCCTGGAGCGATAATGAGCCCACAGTTTGTTTGCTCTTATAGTCAGGAAAAAAAAGAAATCAAGACTGAATGTCATCAATACAAAAATATTTTTCAGTACATCAGAGCCATGATCAGAGCCTTAATTTGCTTGCTTCATATCTGAAACGCTGGCCGTCCAGGAACTCCTTTAATGGCCCAAACATGTGGAAATGGCTTGAAGCAAGTTCAGGACTGTATGGGGTATATGTAGCAATAACTCCCAGCTGAGCTCCTGTAATTTGCAAGTGGTGTTCGTGAAAGATTGTGCGGATGTGTCTCACAAGTTGGCACAAATTCATCCATCTTCTATACTGCTTATCCGGTACAGGGTCACTGTATCACAGTGAGACTATCACAGGCTCCAATCCAATCCAATGCCAAATCCAATTGCAAGGAGCACACACACTATGGGAAATTTGGGAATTGAGCTGATCTGCATGTCTTTGGACTATGGGAGGAAACCGGAGTACATGAAGGAAATCTACCAAGCATGGGGAGAACATGCAAACCCCATGCACACAGACCCGAGGTGGGAATAAAACTCTCGAGATGTGAGGCTACAGTGCTAACCATTATGATGTCAAGTTATCCATCGATTTTTCAAAGATCAGACATTCTACTCACTGAATGTTCACTGTAATGACTGCAGTAGGCTCTGAGCCACAACAACTCAGATCATCATATATGCAATGTATGGTCTTTTTTAATCCGTTTGTACCATTCCAAATGTTTTACCAAAGTTAAGAGTCTTATCTCCATCGTGTGCTTTAAGTCTTCTCTATATGTCAGGTTTTACACTTTCATTCACAAGAAATTCCATCACAAGTCCCTGTTTGGCTTGATCGCCCCCTCATATTTTGGTCAAGTAGTAGCCTATTTACAGTATGTTGAAGCGTAGTGATATAAACAGAGGTCTGTAAAATATTGCACTCAGAAGATATACATTAGTAACATGCATTTTTGGATCAAAATGGCTTGTAAAGTCCTACTGTGTTGCCAGATTATAAATACCCCACCACCATGGGCAGTCACATCAGTCACAAAATCAGCAACCAAACATGCAAAAAAAGTATTATTGGCCCAAAATATTATTGAGGTCAACCAGCAATTTACTGTGCATTTGTGCTGAGATAAATGCTAAACCATATGGAGATGAATGACCAACCACTCTACACTAAAGTTTTGCAATCAACACTCATAAAACATCAGCTGAGAGGTCACCATGCAGTTTAACACCAAACCCTAAGAGAGAAGCCCCACTGTTCTGTGCATATGGACTGCTAAAGAGAGAGACTGTGTGAGGGTGTATGCAAGTATGAGAGTGTATATGTGTGCAACGAGGCTGTTTCTGTGCTACATTACAGAAACATGGAGGTCACGTCCCTAGTGTCTCTGACAACTTGGTATCCAGCTGGAGGCTACTGTGTGTGCGTGTGTATGAGGGTGAGTGCACACATGAAGCATGTGCATGCACGTGTGCAGAATATGGACGTCTCCAGAGAGAGTGTAGAGATTATAAATCCATTGCAAGCCATCGCCCAAGCTGCACAGAACAGGCTGTTGGCTAGTCCGTATGGATTACTTTTCTTGAAAAAGCTGTTTCTGGGAAAAGAATCTAAAATAAGCCTCCCTATACTGTTTACAGTATCTATAGTGTTTATATATGGATTATCCATACTTCCTGGGTAAGAAATTCACCAGTGTGGCCTGTGATTGTTTTTATTAAAATCTCAAATGAGTGTTAATTTGCATGAGCAATGAGATAAACTGCCCATGCCAAAAGTAGATCTGTTGTGCATTATTTACAATGTTTAACTGCATGAATTATGTCACATGCAAAGTATTGGCAGGAAACAATACGTTAAGGAGTTTTCCGTGTGTGGGATGTATTTGTTCTTGATAGGCAAGTTCTCTAAAGATTTAAGATTAAAGAAGTTCTCTACAATACTGCCAGAAAAATCAAACAGATTTTTTTTTTTTAATGACAATTAATGTCTGTGAGACGCATAGAAAAATTCCTCAGCGTACACAATGAATGTAGAATAAGAAAATAATGCATGTTTCGTGCATAAGGCGCCTGAAAAAGGAAACCTTTTCACTGGCTAGTTTTAAATGCGGTCATTTTTAAAAACTGGGTGAGGTATGATCTTGATAAACCTTCTCATTATTTATGAGGTGTGACTTTGCCTTCAACTCGTGGAAATGGTGTGACATAGTGGCATAGAGTTAGATACACTTTATTGCCAAAAGTATTTGCTCGCCTGCCTTCACATGCATATGTACTTGAGTAACATCCAATTCTTAATCCATAGGGTTTAATATAATGTTGTCCCCGCCCCCTTTGCAGCTATTACAGCTTCAAGTGTTTTTTCATGGGAATTTTGACTATTCTTCCAAACCAAACTCACTCATCCATATCTTTATGGACCTTGCTTTGTGCACTGGTGCGCTGTCATGTTGAAACAGGAAGGGGCCGGCCCTAAAGCTGGGAGCACGAAATTGTCCTAAATGTCTTGGTATGCTCAAGCATTAAGAGTTCCTTTCACTGGAAGTAAGGAACCGAGCCTAATGACTGAAAAACAACCTCACACTAGTTCCAACATGACTGCCAACCAGTGCACAAAGCAAGGCCCGTAAAGATATGGAAGAGTGAGTTTGGTGTGAAAAAACTTGACTGGCCTGCACAACCTGACAGAACACCTTCGGGATGAATTAGAGCGGAGACAGCAAGCCAGGACTTCTCGTCCAACATCAGTGTCTGACCTTATAAATGTGCTTTTGGAAGAATGGTCTAAAATTCTAATGGGGGACTGGTGGCTCAGTGGTAGGTGTCTCGTCCGCCATACGGAAGGCCCGGGTTCGATTCCCAACCAGTGCCCAAACCACAGCCACTGGATGCAGTGCTGGTCCCAAGCCAGGATAAAATGGGAGGGTTGCATCAGGAAGGGTATCCTGCATAAAACCAAGCTTGTATGTGCAGACTGGATGGTCCGCTATGGCGAACCCTTGCCAGGAGCAGCCATAAGACCAACAACAAGGTGGTATGAATGAAACAAGGTGGCATGAATGAGCGTGTGAATGTGTGTTTACACGGTGGACTGTGTGTACTGGCCTCCAATCTGAGATGAATTCTTCTGCATTGTGCCCAGTGTTACTGGGACTGGCTCTGAATCCAGTGTGATACAGACCTTGATTAAGGGTGTTACTGAAGATGAATGAAAGGCTAAAATGACTTTCAAAAGTAATCAATCCCATTATAGGAGGTCAATTAATTAAGACATTTTTCATGCCATATGTAATGTAAGTCAGATGACATACAGCAAGTTTTTACTATATCTCTATGTGTCACGGTTGTGGTGGGGTTGCAGGCGAGGCATAGGTGTGGAAGTTAAGACTTAAGATGTTTTTAATAGAATACAAACAAAACATAAATAAGCACAACTCTAAAACATAAACAAACCAAACCAAGATGCTGTGGCAAACAAGAATTCCAACAGAACAGTTTAACTCAACAGTACAGGCCCAGGAGAAAACAAACAGATGAAAGACAAACAAACTTAACTTAGGCAGGCTATTTATACCAAAACTAATGAGCCACCTCGGTTCAGGTGAGTGCTCCCATCACCTGACCGAGGAGCATCCTGGGAAATGAAGTCCAATAAACAAAAACACAAAAGTTTCAGGGTGCAAGGCGCACTCTAGGGGTCAACCCTGACACCCTCCCCAAGGTCCTGTATCTAGCGTCCTGACACAGAGGCTGCAGTTTTGTCCCTTGGGCAGGGTGGCAGGTCGAGCAGGACAGGAGAGATTCCTCCCCATTCATGAGGCATGACAGAAACGAGGTTCTTGTCGAAGCCAGGCGGCGGAGCTGGCACTGGGTCCCCGAAGCTGGGCAGCAGCGCGAGGACTGGGTCGATGTCCCTGAAGCCGGACAGGGGCACTGGCATGACGTCCTCGAAGCCGGGCAGCGGAGCGAGCACTGGCATGACGTCTTCGAAGCCGGGCGCCGGAGCGAGCAATGACACAACATCCTCGAAGCCGGGCGGCGGAGCATGCACTGGCACGACGTCCTCAAAGCCGGGCGGCAGAGCGAGCACTGGCACAACGTCCTCGAAGCCAGGTGGCAGAGCGAGCTCTTGCACGACATCCTCGAAGCCGGGCGGCGGAGCGAGCACTGGCACGACATCCTCGAAACCGGGCGGCAAGGGCCTACTTTTAGGCTAACAGAAGGATCAGTGATGGACATTGATTCACCTGCTTCCCTATCGAGCTGGACGAGCTGTTTTTTGGAGCAGTGCACCCTCCTCCAGCAGTTTAAGATTCTTCGCAGCACGGCACACATTCAGCTCTCTGATGAGCTCGCTTGCTCACGGTTGGATACCGTCGATACTCCTCGCTGTCCAACCTCCAATGATACAGAGACTTGGGTTCCTCCTCACCCTGGTCACCGCCTCTCACAGACCTCCTGGTCCGTACCCTTTGGGCGGTACGGGGAGCCACGTAACCCTTAGCTCCGTCATGCTGTGTCCTCGAGGGTACACGTCGTATCGCAACGCCTGGACCCTTCCCAGCGTCGCTCGCTCACCTCCTCCAGTTGTTTCTCTCTCGGGCGCTCCTTGATGTCACGCCGGATGGCAGCCAGACTGCCCACAAAGTCCGCTAGGGGTTAACTCTGACACTATGCTGATATCTATGATGTTTGTAAACCATACCGGAGTTAATAATAAAGTTA
>JAOVVA010000041.1:21072166-21096271 GCA_028565275.1 Leiocassis micropogon | reverse complement strand
TATATATTGAGCCACCCCTCATTTCATCATATTTTGCTTCCTAAAATACATTTTTTTGCTCTTATTTTCTGTCCATTCCCTGTACCTGACCACTTGCTGCTGAGGTTGTTACATTAACAACCAAAGTTTTAAATTGTATCTTTAGGCACTTGATTTCATTTAAAATGAAGAAATGAGGGGTGACTCAAGACTTTTTCACAATACAGTACAAAGTGGAAAACACAAAACATGCCATTATAGTGTCAGGGTCTTGTCATAGTTTGTCATAAAAAAATAACTTCATTAGCTTATTTTTCCTCGTACCATCACTTCGAATGCTATACTCTATCATCACGATTACATCAGAAGTACAGAAGGACAAACCAGCCAACTGCAATGACATCCGAGACATAAATATACACTCAAAAAGTGTCAAAAGACGACCTCACGTACAAAAATCTGTCACTCAGTCGTTATGTTAACTTGACATAAAAATAAACAGAAGCACTCTGACAACTGATGCCTGCTGAAATAAGCTTTTATAAATGTTTATGTAAATTTACCCAGCTGTCATGAACAGTTTATGGAGGTGTTATTATAAACATCTCCTACAGTGCTGAAGCCTTTTCTGAACTCACTCATCTCCAAGTGAGAATCTTCCCACATCTGCGAATTTGGCACACTCACATATGGCACTATAAAAGATAAGCCCATAAACTCATTAAGATAAACTGGTGTGGGTTAATGGATTATACGCATCTGCCTTAGAGTCACATGCCACCGGTTTCATCACGTTCTGACATGATGATTAACAATCAAATCACACATTAACATTTCCTCGCATGAATTAAAAGATGGTAACAGGAAACGATCATTATTACCAGCCAATGAAAAGATGGATGTTAAAAACGAATGAGTAATCATGGCTGAGAAAGAATTAAGGAGCTCGAGCGGTGTGACATTCCTGATGGGTTTTTTTTCTGTGAATTTAAACTGAAGATTTCAGGTGGCCTATAGTACATGAACACACGAGGCAGAGCAATTAAGAAATGTCCTTTCCTCATCTTAGGAAATGCATGACTTCCCTCTTTTCTTTATGCTTCTCTTATTGTGAGTGTTTGCAGGAACAATAATGGGAAGACAGATGTCAAGGAATTTTTAATTTACTGATTTTGAAGAAAATGGGAGCAGCGGATGCTGTAAATTGGTTACTTGCCCAAAGTAATTAAAGACCAAAGCCCAGTTGGTGTGGGGGTGGAGAGGGGTTATTGCGTTCATTAGCAGCACTGGGAGACAGCAGGTCTTTATGGGAGTACTTAAATTAGGTTTACTGCACCTATGAGAATCATATCCGTAAAAATCCAGGGAAGGTTTGGATAAAGAAATCTTATGACGTCCTAGCGGGTTTATAACAATCAGGTGTAAAATTGTTACGTTTTTTTTTTCCTTTTTTCAAAGTTTCTTTGCAATGGGAACGTGTTCAGAACAGACCAGCAGTGTTCAAGTCAACCCGGGACCTGTGATGAAATTTCTCATGAATGAAGGCATAAAACTGACTGACAGTGGTGACTTGCAAACATTTTAAAGAAGGCCGTACATCCATGAATGATGATCCAGGCCTTAGAAGGCTCTGAGCCCACCAGTACATTCAGCGAGAAAAAATCCTTGAAAAATCCCTTTTGCAGAAGAGACGCATCTGTCTGTGAGAACTGTACAAACAATCATTCATCAATACCACTAGCAAATTACAGGAACTCAGCTGAGGGTTATGGCTGACCTTGCCCCATGTCATTTCCACATGTTGGGGCTATTAAAGGAGTTCCTGGGAGGCCAGTGTTTCAGACGTGAAGCGGGAAGTCTGATCATGGCTCTGGGGTACTGAGAAAACTTTTTACCTTGATGGTATCCGAGCCCTAGTGAAACACTGGGATAAGTGCATTAGTGTAGCAGGGGATTATATAGAGAAATAAAGGGAGTTTTTACTCTCATAACTGTGTTCTTTACTCTGCACAATCAGAAGTCCTGATTTGACGTGAACGCCCCCTGTAAGCAATGATAGTGAGGAGATTTACAGCTGCTATAATGATAACTTGGAACTAACTTTTTGCTGATGTGTTATTGAAATAATAAAATATTGTTTGGCAAATTGCTGTGATATAGGAGAAAAATAAAAGATTTTGAGATCTTCTAGGTGGCACGGTGGTGTAGTGGTTAGCACTGTCGCCTTGCACCTCCAGGGTCTGGGTTCGATTCCTGGCCAGGCTCGATTTCCGGCTCTATGTGCATGGAGTTTTCCCCGTGTTTGGTGGGTTTCCTCCGGGTACTCCGGTTTTCTCCCACAGTCCAAAGACATGTAGATTAGGCTAATTGGCGTTCCCAAATTGCCCGTAGTTTGTGAAGGTGTGTGTGTGTGTGTGTGGGCCCTGTGATGGATTGGCAATCTGTCAAGGATGTACCCCGCCTTGTGCCCTAAGCCGCCTGATTTCGGCTCACATACTGTACAGTACCACCATCCTGTCATTGATAAGTTTCCCATTAAAGAAAAACAATGCCTTTCAATAGAATTATTTCACCAACTCTAATTAATTACTGCAGTTTTTCTTTTCGGATAATAGGAAAAAGGTTATAGTTCATAGATTATAGAATAGAATAGATCATGTGAAATAGGTGGAGTTTGGGTAGTATTTTCATGAGCAAGAACACAAATACAGTAAGTGCTTACTTTGAGAAGAAAAAATGGGTTAGCATGCAGAGAGAGACAGAGAGTAAAAAAAAAGCAAGCCAGGTCAGTTTTACAACTGCTCTCAGCTGCAAGGACAAGACAGAAGAGCAAGAGAGAGAGACCGAGAGTGTGCGCGCGCGCAAGAGAGAGAGAGAGAGAGAGTGAGAGAGAGAGGCAGTAAAACAGGAACGAGTGAGAGATAGAAACAGGGAGAGGGTCAGTAAAGCCATGATTTGTGTGATGTATATGAGAAAGCCAAAAGGTAGATGATAAAAGCAGACAGCACTGATAAAGTGCTACAAAGGTCTGAGCTGCGGCATAAGAGAAAAGGATGCAGAGAGAGGGAGAGAGAGAGAGAGAACAACAAAAGCAGTTTGTAAAAGGAAAGGATAAAAAGCACTTTAGGACTCCAGACAAAAATAAAAAATGATAAAAAACAGAGAACCCCAGAGTTAACCAATAATCATTCTGGAAGTCTGCCTAGATTTTAGAATTTACAACACTCTTATTCATCCTGCGCCCTCAAATAAAAAGCTACCAACTGATGAAAAAGCAGCTATATTTCTATGACTGCATTACAGAGCAGTTAAATTTTTAAGATGTGTTCCCTGCCTGCCAGGATGTACAAAAATAGACAGAACAAAATGCACAAAATTCACACGGTGTGAGACATATCCTCTGCTTATGCAAAAAAAACACCCAAAATATATTTGTCATACTGTACATATCTCCATTACACACCTACAGAGAAGTAGGCAATTATATAACTAGTGTATTGTGGTAGTTACATGGTGTGTCATCCTGCAGCAACACAAAACGAAAAGGCTGAAATCTCATTTAGTATTTCTGGGAATGACAAAAAAAATTGTAATATCTTACTAAGGGTTAAGGCATGGAACCTTAAAGAATTAGAATTATTAATCATATAAATAAAAAATCTTTTGTGTTCAGTTTAACAGATATAATTTTGGAGATCAGGATTTATTTCTGAATAAGACAAAAAGTTAATATTTTGCTCGCTGTGTCCGGATGAGGACATACCTTACGACAATGCAAAAGAAAGTAACAAAATCCAGAATTGCATTGTATCTGTACATTAAAAACCGGATTAACAATTCATATTTTTATATATTATAATATTTTTATATATTAAGATATAAAAAAGCTGCACAAAACCAACAGAATTTTATCAGTCGAGAAGCAAACAAACAAACATCAGTGTTGTGCCTGCTCTACAACAGTGTTCCATCATACTGTTGTGTTTGATTATTACAGATTTCTAAACACAAGCTTATTAAAGCATCATTAACTGGCAGATAAAAACTGATCAATGTAATGTTTAAGCTGTCATAACAACTATCTCAGTGATGTTGTTGGTCACAGAATAACAATAAGTAAATAAGTAATTAAATTTTTATTAAATTACACACTAATATGTGTGTAAAGCTTCATTTGATTTCCTCTAGAGTGATGAAATTAAACTTTTCTGCCTACACCATAGTTTATAAAAGGTGTCAATTCCACACTGAGACTCTTGCCGTGTAACACTATTCATTTTTAAAGTTATTTTTAAAGAACTCTATATTAATGTAGTATAATATAATAATATACCTGTATATACGATATATACTAATACTAGTTACATGCATGCTTTATTATACCATAAAGTTTAAATGAAATAACTGTTTTATACTTTGTTACATCTACTCAGCTACTGTACCTCGTGTATCTGTACTTGTTCAGATTTAGTATTTTCTGTATGTGATACGTTTTACTTCTACTCACTTCATTTTTAAAGAAAACCTGTACTTTTACTCCCTACATTTTAAATAGAGACTCAATACGTTTCAGCTGATGATCTGACAAATAGATCTTTTTTTTATCTAAAAAAGTGATTGACAGTTACCTGGGCAACCTATTCCGCCCACTTGGTCTCTGGGCTGCAAATTCTTTTTTGATTCTGGCTGGCATTAAGATTAGAATCAATATAGCAAATTATCTAACAAACTGAGCAAAAGAGTGATGTACTGTTTCCTGTTTGGTTTGTGTTTCACACAAGTAACAACATCATTTTTTATAACAAGCCTATAATCATAATGCTTTGGCATGTCATTTAACCTTATTGTATTTCGCATGCTTGCAGTATGTCCATGTTTAATTGAATAGACTACTTATAGACCACATTATTCAGGGTAGTAACGGTAGCAACTATCTACTATTTATCTATTACTGAAGTAATGAAAGCGGCTAACAATGTTACCCGCCATTTGTTTAATTAACGTAAAAATCTTGTCGCTATCAATCGACTTACACATTCATGTTATCAACAGCAGCAACTTCAACTGTGTTTAAGTTAAAGTGCATTTTAGAGCACATACTGTACGTAGTACTTCAACATGAGAAATAAATTAGAAGTGGTACTTACTTGTAGTGGAGTACATTTGTAGGCAAGTACTTTTACTTTTACTTGAATATTGAGTTTGTGATTTCTGTTAGAAAGTAACGAGTCAGACACACTACTGTATAAGCGTAGAGATACTGTATTGAGGTGAGATCAGATGAAAAAAGGTCAGCATTTTTAAAGACGTGGTACGATCATTCTTTGCTATTAACATGTTGATATAATAATTTTCGTAGGAAGTGTAATTTTATGCCAATTTTACCGGTATCAACCACTAATGACTGAGCTCACAGCACTGGTCAATTTACCCAGACAGATCAGAAATTGTTTTTTTAAATTTTATTTGTCTTGTACCTCAACAGGCAACCAGCAATGTGATAGTGAATGTCTTTGATGCGAGTGTGACATCGACATTAACCAATGTTAACCAACTGTGAGACGTAAGCCTCTGCATGCTGTACAGTAGCAGCTGGTATGTTACAGATCTGCTGTGAATTCTGTATAGTGTGAAAATTGAAACCACTCCATTAGGACAGTGCGTTTGACGCATGCTCTAGACTCTCTGAGGAGCTGAGGTGTTGCTGACCAGATCCCAAAGACATATTTCTATTTCACCAGTAACTCATGAAAAATAATATGTGTTTACAAATACCTAAAGCAAGCAATGCTCCAGACATGAGGACATTTTGACCAATTTGTTCCCGCAAACTGACCCAGTAGATCGATAACTAGGGTAAACAGTGGTTGAAGAATTGTGGAATGTTTATTCAATAAATTCAGGTCATATGGCGGCACAGTGGCTTAGTCGAGCATTGCCTTCCAGTCTTGCTCTTCCATGGTTGAGGGTTCAAATCTTGCCTCCACTCTGTGCTTGGTGCATTTTCTCTAGGTACTCTGGTGCCATCCGAAAGAGCTACAATGACCCAGTCAAAGTCCAGACCTAAATTCAATTGAGAATCTGTGGCAAGACGTGAAAATCGCTGTTCACAGACACTCTCCTTCCAATCTGACTGGGCTTGAGCTATTTTGCAAAGATGAATGGGCACAAATTTCACTCTTTTGATGTGCAAAACTGGTAGAGACACACCCCAAAAGACTTGCAGCTGTAATTGCAGCGAAAGGTGTTCTACAAAGTACAGTATTGACTGGGGGCTGAATACAAATGCACGCCACACTTTTCATTTATTATTTTCTTTCCACTTCCACAAAAGTATGTGCCACTTTGTGTTGGTCCCAAAATCCCAATTAAATACATTTACGTTTGTGGTTCTAAGATGCAAAATGTGGAAAAAGTCAAGGGGTATGAATACTTTTGCAAGGCACTGTATGTGGTGTGGGTTGAATATCATATCCAAATTACACATAGTGTATGAATGGGTGTGTGAGTGCATGTGCTTGTTGACACCCCATCCAGGGTGTACCCTGCCTTGTTCCCTAAGTTCCTCTTGATACAGGGTTAAGGTCCCTTGTGAGCATCCCTACACAAGATAAGAGGTATAGAGGATGGATGGATGGATGGAAAATGCTATGGCGAAAGACTTTAAAATGTGCAAATAATTAAATAAATGTAGCCTGTTGATGCACGCATACTAAAATTATATGCCCTGAAGTAATCACCTCAGCACGGCTATCTTTAAATCAGAGAGTGTGTATGAAACAGCTGTGACAGCAGTTTTTGGCGACTTCTTACAGTATTGCTGCCTCATGAGAGGCTCTCTGCCAGCACCATCAGCCCGTATCCTCAGAGAAACACTGCAAATCCATGATCGGCTCATCAGCTGCTAGGGCAATGACGATAACCACAGGCGTGATGGCCGGAGAAAAAAACAAGAGGGAGAGTGAGAGACTGATCTGCAGGTTTGTGTAGCATATAGTCTGGTGTAATGAAGAGAACTGCTTTAAAAACACAGTGACAGAAAAGGAAAGAATAAAGAAAAGCAACAGATGAAACAAAACGGTGAAAAAGAAGAAGGATGGGAAAAAGTGGATTTTTTTTTTTTTTTTTTTTGGAGGCAAAATGTTCCATATGTGTGTCCAAATCAGACCATTCAGACAAACACATGCACTTATCTTGTTTTTTTTTTTTTAGCCTGACACAAATGGAAAGATCACCCAGGGGGGTTCCATCAATCTACAGAGTAGTGGCCTTTGTTTTGCCCTTCTCTATCTCTTTTATTTTTTCCCATCTATCTATTCTCACTGTGCGCCTCTGTCTCTGTCTGTCTTTCTTTCTCGCTCGCATACACACATGCACCCATGCGCGCACACACACACACACACACACACACAAACACACACACACACACACACACACAGAACAGTCTGCTTCCCCAGCCTTCTGCATCCTCACGTTCCCTGTGCACACTCTCCGCACTAAAGTGAGCGCAAAAGAAAGAGGGAGGGAGATGTTTTTTTAATATCCCTCTGCAGAACACAAATATCCGGTGCATGAATGCATACACACACACACACACACACACACACACACTTAATCAACCTGGGAGATGCAAACAGTCAGAGAGACAAACAGATGAACAAGCATGCCCTTTCTGTCACTTCTATCATCCTGTCTCAGCTCCCAAAAAACATACATACACTCCACTAATACTCAATTATGCAATAATAATATCTAACATGCACAGAACTCACCGTGACCATGGTACCATGGCAAGAACATGTATTTACTATGTGTTTATGCATTCACATTATTATTACAGTATGCCTCGGTCAGAAATATCACTTAAGCAGAGAGAGTACTTCTGATTTTTGCTGATGCGGACTGAAGGGTGACTTATTTCTGTATTTTAGTCTGCGATGCATACAAAGCTCATCAACAGTTCAGCGCTCCCACTCATCCTCCCCTGAGAGTCTGCAATGTGTGGATGTGTCCTGACATGGAACTCAGGAGGGACCTGTTTTAACCGTATTATTTTGTGATGCCTTAAGGAGTTGTCATCTTTTAAAGTCACAGCCAGTGGCAAAGTACACTTTTAGAAAATCTTTCAAATATAATCACGGAGAACAGGAAATCGGTTCTAGCAGTGTGCCGTGTACCATAAATAATTAAACAGCTGTTTATGGCATGCTTTCGGAAGGCGGAAGAAACCGGATACTACAATACAGAGAAAACCCACATGCAAAAATCCATAAAGACGGTGACTCTGGATCAGGATCGATCTGGAGATCCTGGTGATCTCTGGAGACAATTTATTTGAAACTGGTTGGTCCACCTAGATCAAAATTTCTGCTCAGTGAATAAGGATGATAATCCATGACATAATCCTTTAAATAGACAAGTGATTAGCGTGTGGATCTGATTAACCGCATGTAAATCAATATTAACGATCCTTCTCAAGGACCTATCAGTGGTTCTCGTGCAGCACTGGGATTTGAACTCGCAATGTTCCAATTCACTCCAGTCACCACCACCTCAGAGTGGAAGTTGTTATTTTGAAGCGGAATTACCCAAAACAAAAAAATGTAGCGCATTTTGTTTAACAAGGATGTATCCCACCCCAGGTCTGTGTGCATGGAGTTTGAATGTTCTCCCTGTGCTTGGTGGGTTTCCTCTGGGTGCTCTGGTCTGTCACATTTTAAAACATAATCAAGGAAACGAGTTAAATACTAAACTAACTTTAGCAGATTATTACCGCCCAAGCTTTAATTGAAACGTTAAATCCGTCTCACATACTATATTTGCCTTGATTGTAGGCATCATGCATGTTACTAATATTTTTATTATTTCTAATAAATGCTGACTTTGAAGTACATATGCACAGTTTATTCTGAGTCTGCAACCATAATGAACTTATTTGGAACTTTTCTTTGCGTGCAGATAACCAAACCTCTATCGGGTTCGCAATACGTCTAACATATATATACTAATTGCCTATCATGCACACTATCACGTGCTCACCAGGTCCAGTGGGACCGAACCGAGTTATTACGATGTCCAGTTAAATCGCACTACGCTCTAACCAAGTGCTTATCACACACTTACTATTTTGTCCTTGCGTCCGGTGTGTTGGTATAGATATTGAGACACTCGCATTGATTTCCTTAATAAGTGAAGGTATGAGAAATTAGATCCAGTATTTATATTAAATTCGCTGAACATAGACACTGACATGGACGCACATAGACGTTCTGATAATGAACATTCGCATTTGCACTCATTCTGTAAATAAATTCTATTTCCACGCTAAAGTTTTTAATATTTTTCTATATTTGTACAGAATTTTTAACGTATTTGTACAGCTAGGTTTTTCTTATTTTTTATATTTTGTTTTATCCTCTATAACTATATTTTCCTTAGCTAAAATTTTTTCTATATTTTATTTCTTATTTTATTCCATATTTATTTCCTGTTAATAACCTTTTTTAAGGTCACGAGTGGTCGTTTAAGCACTTCACTGCATATCGTACAGTATGACTGTGTATGTGACAAAAATGTTTTTAATTTGATTTGATTTAATAATCTGCTGCATGCACACTATCAATGTAGTAAATACCAGAAGAATGTCATATGAACTTAATGCTCTGTGTCTACAACGCGGCATTGACCTAGCATGCTTATAGCACAAGCCCAAAGAGGTCATTGTGATAACTTCATAAACACAGCAACAACTCATTCAGAACTTTAACCAATTCTTCCTGTCTGTGTCATACATAAAAAAAATCCAAAAAAGGAGGGTTCAATTATGAGTCTGCTTCTTTCTAGGTTTCTGTCTCAGGGAGTGTTTCCTTGTCACTGTCAGCCCTGGCTTGCTCATTAGGGTTCTAAATCTATATCTGGGTTTCTGCAAATCTGCTCCACGACTAAAACTAAACAAAGAAAATGTAATTTTGCTGACAGCTGGTGCAGTAAATGACGGAATTCATAATATTCCGTTGTACGACTTCAGAAAAGCTTGAAAAGCTACTGTATAAATATATATATATATACTGTGCTTAAGTGCAGCGTGCAGACGCCGAATGATTACTACTGGATACAGAAGCCTCCAGCAAGGACGAGTCTGTGTGCTGGATTAGTGGAAACAGGAAAGGTGTTATTAGTTCATTTTCCTCTGCACTCCTATCACTGCTTTCTGTGTTTCGCAGTAAGTCTCTCTCTCTCTCTGTCTTGCACATTCCCTCTTTCCCTGCTGTTCGACTGGGCTACAGATCAAAAGGCGGGTCAGGGGGAGGACAGGGAGGCTTAGCACTGGTTGTATCCTCACTTTAACCTTCCAAAGCTTCCAAATCAGTGCTCTCAGATTGCATGTTAAATGACAGCATTATCTCCCTCATCTCACTCCGTGTTCCCCACCTGCCTCGCTTAATGCAGCTACAAGTCATTAGCCTCTAGCTCCCTTCTGGCTCGCCGAAAAAAGCCAGCCTCTTATTTATCCTGGTCTTGCTGTAAAAATTCTGCTGCATCACAGTGCCACCTGGCTCGTTTATTCTGCAGAAAACTCGCGCTTGCCCCTGGCAGGCTGTTAGCTGTGTGAGAATTGTTTTTATCTCCGACTCAATGAATGTGTGCACGTCCGAAGGCACTGCACCAATGCCACCTGCTCAGTTAATTACATAACATGCCATAAGTAATACTGATAAATCAGGTAAATAATACATAAACGCATACACACACTCAGGCTTGGTTTAAATTTTAAAACATCACACCAGGCAGGTAACTGTCCTACCACACATGTAGGAGCAGCGAGAAGGAGGATCTGTCATTTGGGGCAGACCCCCCAGGAGGGCAGGTTGGAGAGTAGTGATTGAAAATGACAGGGACACAAGGATGTAGCATTCATCAGGAGGAATGGTCAACATTTCTTGACTACAGATTAAGACTACAAAAAGACAAAACCCACACACAGGCTTACACTTAGACAGCACACACATAATTGCCACTGCTAGGTTTAAAGGCTTGGATATATTTGGTTCCGACATGAGGGAAAAGAAGCTGTGAATAAATCATAAGCACAAATAAAATAAAATCCATAACAGTCACTGTGCAACTTTTTTTTTTCAAGTTTTGGAAATGCCTTGCTGCTTTGAAACATACTATCACTCAGCATTTTATTATGAACACCATAATAATACTGCATAGGACCTCTCATTGCCTCGATTCTTTATGGCATGGATTCCACAAGATCCTTTAAGATGATTGTCCTTGTTAACATGACTGCATCAAGTGATTCCTGCAGAATTTTCAGCGACTCTTTCATGTGGTGGATTGCCTTCTCTACCACATCCCAAAGGTGGTCTACTGTGTCCAAATTCAGTGACTGGGAAGGCCAGTAAAAACCATCTTCATGGTCATTAAAACCAGACTGAGACTCAGAAAAGTACTCTTTACAATTGTGATGAGCATAGAGAAAAAAAAATCTTAGAATGCACAGCACATCAAAACCTAAATGTGGCAAAACAGCAGATTTGCAGAATAAAAATGCACCTGACAGATCTGCACCAACTGCATGATGTGATCATGTCACCATGGATCAGAACATTGTGGAATATATGCCACAAAAAATGGAGGCTGTTTTGAGAGTAAAGGGAGGCATAGCATCATCTCATCGTCATCGTCTATACCGCTTTATCTTGTGTACAGGGTCGCAGGTGGCCTGGAGTCTATCCTAGAAGACTTTGGGCACGATCTGGATAAGGTGCCAATCCATCGCAGGGTACACGCACATACACCACTGGCAATTTGGGAAAACCAATCAGCCTAATCTGCATGTCTTTGGACTGTGGAAGCAAACCGGAGTATCAGAGTATCCACCAAGCACTGGGAGAACATGTAAACTCCATGCACTCTGACCTGAAGTGGGAATCAAACCTGTAACCTTAAGGGGCAAGGCGACAGTGCTAACCACTACTCCACCATGCTGGAGAGGCATAGCATCAAGTCTGGACCCACTGGCCATAGTCAGTGCTGGCTATGGTAGAAAGTCTCCAGAACACCCACTGCACCACAGCCCACCACACACAGAACCTAGCAGGAAACGAGTCCAAGACTGCTGACCCCGGGCTACAAATTTCCAAGATCTGATCAATCACCCATGGGATACACTGAACAAACAAGTCCAATCCATGAATGCCCCACCCCGCACAGTACCCAAAGGATCATTGCCAACACCCCTGTGCGGAAAACCACAGCACACCCCAGAGGTATTGTGGAGTCATGCCCTGAGGAGCCAGAGCTGCCCAGGTGGCACAACGGGAACCTACACACTGTTGGGCATACTGTTTTGTGTCGTAATATTATGGTTAATCTGTGTAGTTTAGCACTGAAGGTGCATAATAGGATCGACAAAATGGCAAAAAGAAAAATAGTTTAATTAAGCATGTTGTGCAGCCAGATGCTTACATATTTGTGCATTTTTAACACTGTTTTCTCATATTGGCAAAGACATTTTAAATAATTGAAAATAACAGATGAAATCCAAAGCTTTAGTCAAGGGTGTGACTTATGCCAGTCAAAAGTATATTCCAGGAGTCTGTACCATCTGTAGTTTATTTATAAAAGTCAGGGTTGCGGTGGATTTGGACCCTATCCCAGGAACACTGGGCAAGAAGGAGGAATAGCAGAAATATATTACTTAATAAAGTTGTTTCTAAAATTGCATGCGGGTGTTTTTTGGCATAACTAGAGAGTGGTAGAGATTCTAAATTTATTCATCCACTTGATCAGGGTTACAGCGGATCAAAATCCTGTACCAAGAAGTACACAAAGTAGAAAGTGAGACAACTCCACACACATACAATAAACAATAATCTGGTTATATGGTCATATTGTAGGTATAGTATAGTCATGTGTTAAGATTAGTACCCCCTTTCTTTTTCAGCCATTCTGATGAAGTTTACAGGTGTCCTTCAGATCTTTGTTCTGTTGCATGACCCAATTTCGACCAAGCTTTAGCTGTCAGACAGATGGCCTCAGATTTGCAAGGTGCCCAGGTCGGTCCTGTGGCTGTAAAACAAGCCCAAATCATCACCCCTCCACCGCCGTGCTTGTCAGCAGGTATGGGGTGCTTCTGCTGAAATGCTGTTTGGTTTTCCCTAAATACTGTATGGCGCTTTGCATTAAGGCCAAGCAACTTCACTTTGGTCTTAGATGTTTAAAGGACATTGTTCCAGAAGCCGTGTGCTTCTGTTATGCTTCTGTGTTCATTTTAGACAGAAGAGGCGCCTTCCTGGCATATTTCAAAAAAACATATGTGTTCAGTCTTCTTCTAATTGTGCTGTCATGCACAACATTTAACATACTCAGTGAGGCCTGAATGGTCTGGAAAGTGCAGTAGCTCTTGGGGTTTTTCTTTATATTGCTCTGAGCATTGCATAGTCTGACCTTGCAGTGAATGTGCTGGGACGTCCACTCCTGGGAAGATTGCCAATTGTCTTGAATGCTTTCCACTTGTGAATAATCTTTCACACTGTAGAACATTGAACTCCAAATTGTTTGCAAATGGTTTTATAACCCTTTCCAGATTGATGTCCAGCAACAAGTGTTTCTCTAAGACCACTGGTTATGTCTTTCCCTCTTGGCATTGTGTTAACACACACCTGAATGCTCCAGATCAGCAAACCACTAAAACATCTGCTTTTATAGAGGTCTACGCACCTGCTTATGATCACTTACTTAAGAACTGATGAGTAGCAGCACCTGGCTGCAACTTACCCTCTTAAATCCTGTGCAAACAGTCAGGATTACAGTACTTACTGTAGTATTGCTTCATTTTTGTTATATAATTGATGGCACAGTGAAAAATATAATATGTTGTTAGTCTGAAATTGTATTTGCTGAAAAACTAAGCCTCAAATGATTTTTATGACATTATGTTCAAACACAAAAACACATTATTAAATCATTTGAACATGATTGTATGTATGAGGAATCAGAATAACCTGAAAGGAAACCCATATGTGGAGAACTACATGTACAACATAGAGATTAACCTGATCTCTGCGTAAATCCGGTGACCTTGTGGCAGTAAAGCAGTACAGAAGTACAGGTTATGGTGATATTTTACCCTCCATACAACCATCCTACTTTATTTGTGTATTGATCCCTGCCTGTACATAGAATGCCTTAACAAATAATTAAACTATTGCCTTTAATTATGGTTGGCAACTATTGTGTCACACATTAGTAAGTGGAAGCTCAACATGAAAGAAAATAGCTGTTTGGTTGTTTATTAACATTATTTTATCATACAGAAGGTGAAGTCTGACATATCATATTAATGAATGACTTAAAAGTTATAATTATTTAATAAAACACCTGTCAGATCTGAGAACCACACACTGTACCCCACTACGGCAGTAAGATCTTGTACAACTCTGCAGAACAAACCGGTAAGGATGTAGTATTGTGTCCCTTGATGTGGAGCTGCACCAATGACATTATTGCAAATTCTGACTGTGATGAGATATTTATTGAGTGAATACGATTATAAAAATTGCTATTGATTCTATTTTTATTTGTTCAAACCAATTAGTCAGGATGAATAAACCTGATAAAGCACTGGTATTAGTTCACCACCAACAATTTATTTCTGTAGATGATCATTTTTTTATTGATTTTGCATTCGATCAGTAATGAACAGTGTAGCCTACATATCAAGCCTTGAAAATAACATGCAACATGGATTAATCAGATACTATCCAAAATGACCACTTATGTAGGATGAACTTAAAAAGGACACAGAAATACCAGCAGAATCGAAGAGTGACAGTTGAGCTATGAATTATCACAGCATACAGTATATGAACCGTCCTATACATTCAGAGCTTTTATTTCAGAATACCAGGTCATGTAAAAAAAAAAAAAAAAAGTTCAGTTCAAAGCAATTCATTCATTTTGCTTCAATAAAGCTATCACAAATGATATTACTGTACATGAATAGCATGCAAATGAGAGCTATATTGAACTTCTTATTAAGGGAAAAACTACATTGAACCTTGAAGTGTTTTCCTGAGCGAAATCAAAAATAAAAGCATTTAAGCTGTAACCATTTTTAGAATGTAGACATCAAAATTAAAGAAATAAAAAAAAAAGAGACCTTGAGCTTGTGAACATGAGTGTGTTAGTAACCCTGCTGAATAACAAAGAGGAAGAGAGCTTAAAAATATATAAAAGTAATAATAAAAATGACAAAAGTGAAAATTTAAAAAGACATTTCAGACATTTGACCTTACTGTGACCCGGAGACTGTTTGGACCTATTCCAAAATGTTTTTAATTGTTTTTAATTCAACCACATGAGAGTCTCCGACAAACACAACCTGAGAATAATAATAGGTGGTCCGAACATAAAAATATTAAAAGAATATATTCGCCGAAAAAGGGGAACAAGGCCCATGTAAAACAAGCAGGATGTTCAGTGAACTCGACTAATGCAGGAAGTGATTCAGTTAAATGGCATCAAGTTAAATGGCAACATCAGTAAAGTGACATTCACCACCTGGCTCTATTGTTATGCAAATAGAACAACTAGCTACGTACTGTATGAGTGTTAACTCTTACCTGACTGAGCTGGCCACTGGGTGATCCTGCGACAATGGGTGTGTGACATCTGAAATTGAGGAGAGTTTCCTCCAGTGACCTCGAAACCGCAGAAACCCCAGTGCCCACAGTCTGACCTGGATTAGCCACCACTGTACACAGCAAACCCGTTACACTTTCAGGTCTCAGCATGAAGGCCTCCAGAGCTATGTTAGGAGAGACCTGCATAAGCAAAGAAAGAGTCAGGAAGTATGAAAGACAGAGCGAGAGAGAGAGAGAGAGAGAGAGAGAGAGAGAGAGAAAGGAGGATGGCTGATGACCTAGATTCTTCCTAGTCGTTTGTCACTCAGTTGTGCTGAATGGGGCAAGGACTTCTACATTAATAGAAACTATGCAATGAGTAAACAACACATTAGACCTACATAAACAACGTGCAAATTGATGAGAGTGGATAACAGAGGCAGACAATATGCTAGCAAGTAGGAAAGTAGGTTGGATGAAGGACAGTGTCTATATGCAATGACTTATGAATATTTATTAAAATATTATACCAATTAGATTCGTCAGAGGGTGTGGATTAATTATATCGGCAGCTATGATAAGTAGCGCTGGTTGTTACCCAAACCACATGTTTATATGAATGCTATTTACTGAAGGTCTGATTACAGCTGCTATAACATAAGTGATGAAAGAAAACCCACGATTTGCGGTTTGTTTACAATTAAAAAAATTATAACTTAAATTGCTGCAGTATAAGAGGTAAAATAATGTTATTGGAAAATAATCAATGGACAAATTTGCTACCACACAATCCTTACTCATCGTCTATACTGATTAATCCTGTATTCAGAATCGCAGAGGACCTGGAGCCCATCCCAGGAGACTTAGGGCACGAGGCGGGGTACAGCCTGGACTGGGTGCCAATCCATCGCAGGGCACGCACACACACACACACACACACACACAAACATACACTTATTCACCCACTACGGGCAATTTGCGATCGCCAATTAACCTAATCTGCATGTCTTTGGACTGTGGGAGGAAACCAGAGTACCCAGAGGGGAGCACGGGGAGAACTAATCAGAAAATAAGGCAAGAAGGCAATCAGAAACCAAGCACGGGGAGAACATGCAAACTCCATGCACACAGAGGCAGGAATCGAACCCGGACCCTGGAGGTGCAAGGTGACAGTGCTTACCACTACACCACCAATCCTGTTGTTGATTATTTTCCCATAAGAACATGTCTCAGTGTTTTTTTTATTCTTCACTCATTTCTCACATAAGCTCAAGTTTACTATATATTTAGCACAAGAGCAGCAAGTATATAAAATATACATAAAAGTCATACATTTGTGTTTATTATAATGTATTTCATATGCTCATGTTTATATGTATGGATTGCTCTTGAGCCGTCCTTGCTGTGAATGACTAGAAAATTGAGTGAACATTATTGCATTGCCTGTGAGATGCCCCGTCTTTGAGTGAATGAGAAAATGTGCAACGGCGTAATGTATTCATGTATTACCCTTGAGAAGTTCTGTGAGAGTAAATCTGATTTTGTACAACAGGCTGTATTACTGCATTACCTTTGAGATGTTCTGGGTGTGTGTGTTAAGGGTGAGGTCTGCAATGCGCTCAACACACTGTACGATGCGCGTGCAGGCTCGAGCTTCGCTCTGAGCCATCCACAAGATGTGCTCCTCCACCTGCATCATGTTGCTTGCAATGTCGGACACGTAGTCCCCTAGCTGGAGGGAAGAGCAGGATAAACAATACATCCCTGATTAATAATAAGCAAGATTAAATATAATACAGGGCTAAGACCGTACAATACAATCAGATTTGATTTAAAAAATCCACACATTTTTAGATAAGATTGTGTCTGATGTGATCTTTTTAGCCAGTGTGCTAAATAAGTGATTGCTTGGCTACTGAATGATTTGATTAATGAATAAATCCTAGGTTTTTTATGTTAAACATGCATTCATCCAATCTTCGGTAACTGTTTTGGGAAAAATTTGTTTTGTGCATACTTCTTTTTTTTTCGTTTGTAATTAGTTCCCTGCATCCAACACATAGAAGAATGCTCTTATACTGTAGGACGATAAATTAATGCCATTATCTATATCTGTTCGGTGCACAAAATATTCATATCTGTTTTTATATCTGATGAATCATGATTTTAAACAAGTTTGTGCGATGTATATTGAAAACATATTTACAATTTTTCACCTTATGTATATATGTTTAAGTAATTTTTCATTCAGAGATTATACTTTATTGTAGGAAATTCCTGGCAAGCTTACTATCATCCATCTAATGTGACTGAGTAAGTGAGACAACAATAGTCATTTAATGTTTGATCAGATTTATAGTACTTCACATTTTGGGCTTGTGCTCATGTAGAATGAAAAAAAAGAGAAAATGTTTGTCAAAACTATAATACTCTATTATAAAGCAAGCTGGGAATTTTGCAGAAACCTCCCCATGAGCTTTGGCGAGCTGTCCTTTAAAGCTACATATTAAAGGACAAACCTTTTTTATTTCGTCCTATGAGACTCCAATCCAGAATTATATATATATATATATATATATATTAAGTGTGAAAAAGTGTTTGCCCCCTTACTGATTTCTTCTTTTTTTGCATGTTTGTCACACTTTAATGTTTCAGATCATCAAACTAATTTAAATATTAGTCAAAGATAACACAAGTAAAGACATTAAGCAGTTTTTAAATGAAGGTTTTTATTATTTAGGGAAAACAAAATCCAAAACTACTTAGCCCCGTGTGAAAAAGTGTTTGAGCCCCCCCTGGTAAAACATAGCTTAACTCTGGTTTATCACATTTGAGTTCGTTTTCTCTACACCCAGGCCTGATTACTGCCACACCTGTTTGCAATCAAGAAATCACTTAAATAGGACCTGCCTGACAAAGTGAAGTAGACCAGATCCTCAAAAGCTAAACATCATGATCTACTCACTCACTCACTCATCTTCTATACTGCTTTATCCTGCCATCATGATCCAAAGAAATTCAAAAACAAATGAGAAAAATGAAACAGTGAAGATCCTTCCCAGGAGTGGCTGGCCGACCCAAATTTCCCCAAGAGCCATGAGGCAATATATTATCTTTGACTAATATTTAAATTTGTATGATGATCTGAATCATTAAAAGTGTGACAAACTTGCAAAAAAAAAAAAAAATCAGTACGGGGGCAAACACTTTTTCACACCACTGTGTATACTGTGTATATACTGTATATAAATGAAGTTTGCAAACTTTCTAAAAACAACACCACGACACCAATTAACCATAACAGCATCAACACCAGGTGAACTGAGTAATACTGATTATCAATTATCTACCAGTAAACAGGTGACAGGATCATGGCCACCCAAGTCTTATCTACAACCTCATTGATCAAAGGTCAGCCTGTCCGGCCTGATCCCACAGAAAAGCCAATGTAGCACAAACGTCAGAAAAATTTAAAAACTGGCAATGATAGAAAGGTATAAGAACACCCAATGCATCACAGCCTGCTGAGCACAGAGCTTAACAGGCAATAAATTCTCAGATCCCAAGCCACTCGAGCATCAGTGGGACACGCCAAACAAACAAGCCTAACCCCACAATGCCCAAAGGATCCAGCGTTAATGCCTTGTCCCAGACACCACTGCACACCCTTAGAGGTTCCATGCTGTGATGGTCTGGAGGGGCCAGAGTCAAGGGGGAACCTAAAACCTAGTTGATTTTAATGTAATTGGTTTTAAAGTTACGGCCAGTTGATATATTCCACCTACTGTTCATGTCTGTATTCGTTTAAGACACATTATCTGTTCAATCTGAAATGCCTAGTGTACATACTGTATATTCATCTATATTTATATGTAAACATGCATCATTATGTATCTTTTAATGCGCCTGCTTTCTGACACTTGTTTCTTATTAGTGGTTTGCATCATATAACTTGACTTTATTAAGTGATATAATAAATACACAATTCAGGTGAACAATTTACATGTGGGTTGTGAGAACCTGATGCTATGAATATTTCTGTGAATAAACACACAACCCCCCATTGTCTGACAGATTATTTCTCTATGTCGAGTTTGCTTGCCAAAATCTACCAAAGTTTATAGCAAGTTTAACTCAAAATGAACTAGCTGACTGACAGAGACAAAAGACTACAATAAGTGTTGGATTTGATAAACTATTCCAGTAAGCCAGGTTCCATCAGTCTACCTGTCAGATATTCTTTAACTAGGACTCAGGTGTGCTATAAATCATCCAGCAATAATCAAATGATCCTATTGTTATCAATAGTCTCAACAACTCACTAATATTACAAGTAAAACAGAGGCTGCTCATCATGATCACACTCACTTTACACTCATGCACAGACCAAAAAAAATTTGTCAAATACTCAAATATTTCTCTGGACTGTCTTTAGCTTTGAATATGGCATGCTGTCACCATGGCATTGTTTTAACAACCTTATGCAACATCATAACAGTTATGTATGTCCATAACTGTTAGTTTTTTTTACTGTAGGTTAGTTATACAGGTATTTATACCTTGCAAGATCTTATATTGATGATAGGAAAGTCAAACCCCAAAGACTTTCAATGGGGTTCCTAAGTGCTGGCCAATTCATATAAAAAACATTCCTCATGCTCCCTGACCTACTTTTTCATAAGTTTGGTCCTGCAATATGCCCGTGCCATCAGGCAAGAAACAAATCCACTGATTGCTCTGGTCATTCAGTACATTCAGGTCGTCAGCTGACTTTTAATAGCTTCATAATGTTGCGTCTTGACCTGAGTCTAGACCTGATCAAGTCAAGCGACCCCAGATCTTACAGTAACACTGCCTCCAGAGGCTTGTACAGTGGGCATTATGCATTATGGATGCATCGCTTCATGTGCTTCCCTTTTTACCCTGATGTGTGCATCACTCTGGACTAGGGTCAATCTGGCCTCAACAGATCACATGACCTTTTCCATTGCTCCAAAGTCCAATCTTTAAGCTCCATAGCAAACTGAAGCCTTATTTTCTGATTAGTCTCACTATCAAGTGGATTCCTTTTGGCCACAAAGCTATTTATTCCCAATCCTGTTCGAGTTCATTGTGTGTAAAAATGCTCTTACTTTCACTATTAAACATTTTGGTGATTTCCACTGGTTCCACTTACCAAGCGTTAAAGTAATCACTGATCATTCAGTCAATCATGATTTTTTTTTTTAACCACAATTTATCAGTGGAGTCAGACAGTTCTTAATCCAGTACCAGTAATTGCAGCAATTGCAATAATCTCCTTGTTGTTCTCTTGTTGACCCTTTTGAAACACACTAACATCTTTTTAATGACCACAGGATACATCTTCCAAGACGGTTGTTTAAGACTTGAGAACCTACTCCCTGCATCAGTTAGGGTTAAAAGAACTGCCCTGGATTAACCACTGCAGTAATGATCCAATCAAAAGTTCTTCAGTGTTTGCTTATTTACATCTAAACTGTGACATTTTTGTATATGTAATAAATACGAGGCTTCAGTTCACAGCTGTACGATTAACAAAATCTACATAACTTAAATTCATTTTTGCTATTACTTATTATATATCAACTTCCTTTGATGGGAGCATAACAAGTGCTGTTTATGCATTATGATATGTACTGTAGGTTATGAATAGAAACATGTTACTGCCTTTTAATATAAACTGCCTTCCAGGAAAAAAATAATAAAAAATGTAATAAATGATATGCATATACAAAAAAAGCAGGAATAGCTGTTTATTTTGAGTTTGAAAATATTTGATAAGAGACCTACATTAAGATACAGCACTTCATGTTCCAACTAACACATATGAAAACAGAAATGCCAGCACAGCAAATACCTTCTGGTATGTTTGCAAATCTGTTTAATAACTAATACCACATGGCTATAATTATACACAGATACATTCCTCCAGGGCTGCAAGCATATGTAAGTCAATATGTTACCGTGATTACATATACAGTACTGTATGAGCTAGCTGTAGGCATGTTTACTTTGGGCACACAAGGAAAAAGTTCTTACTTTGCACAATGCTACTACAGCTTCAGTTAAAGATTCTCCCCTTAAGCTGTAGTAGCACTGTGCAAGGTAAAAACTTTTTTTCTTATGTGCCTAAAGTAAACTTCCCTACTCTCCCTAAACTTCCCTTCCCTAAGTTTCTAAACTGTTTCAGACAGCCGCATCCCTACGGTTTCCTCCAGGAAACCAGACATCTCTTCTTTGGAATCCTGCCATATGCTACTTTTGACCTACTTAAAACAGCACAAGCATACAGGAGTACACATGAGTTAATAACATGTAGTAAATTGCACAGTGGCTATAGATTTCTGAAGCAGATGTCAGAGGAGCTCCCAGGGTGCAATGCTTCAGTACTGAAAACAGGGTGGTCAGTTCCTCTTTCTATACAAAAAATTATAATCTAAGGTGTATAAGGAAATTCACATGATCCATATAGTGTAGGGCAACACGGTGGCTTAGTGGTTAGCACTGTTGCCTTGCACCTTCATGGTCCAGGTTTGATTCTGTTTGCATGTTCTCCCCGTGCTTAGTGGATTTCCTCCAGGCACTCTGGTTTCCTCCAAGGGCATTGGTGGCTAAATGGTAGATTTCTCGCCTGCCACGTGTAAGGCCCGGGTTCAATTTCCAGCCAATGCCCAAACCCCAGCCACTGGATACAGTGCTGGTCCCAAGCCAGGATAAAAATGGGAGGGTTGTGTCAGGAAGGGCATTCAGTGTAAAACCTGTGTCAAGCTTGTGTGCGGATCGTATCGCTGAAAGACCAACGGCAACAACAACCGTAATCCGGTGTCCACCCACAGTCCAAAGACTAGGTTAATTTCCGGTCTCAAATCGCCCAGAGAGTGTGAATGTTGACTATTGGTCCTACCATGGTCGTAAAAAATGAGAATAAATACAGTAGAAGCCACTTAAAACAGCCTCTCCCAGTTGAATGCCCTCTGAATGGAGTGCGGATTTCAGGCAATTACTGTGACCTTCTGCTATTCCCAGAAAGGTGTGTCTAGATTTCATAGTAAACATGCCCATTAAGTACTCGCCATCACCAAGTAAGTCACCGTTGTCTTCCATGGTCCCTAGTTGGACTATAGACTTTCCTAGAAGGATGGATGGATAGATATAATGTAGGCAGTGTCAGAGGAATTTAAAATGATTTTCTGATAGGGCTGATGTTCAAAATGTTTAAACTTTCAGTAACAGCTCAGGTTTCATTAGTAAAGTGAACCACACATTAGAAAGCTTTTAAAATTTGCTGAATGAAGCATCTGAAGGTACACACTACAAAGCATGAAATCACAAGAATCTTTGATAACAAAGGACACTTTTCAGTGATTGAACATGTTTATACTCAGCTTTGTTGAGGGGGGGGGGAACCCTCCCTTCTCTGTGGATTTAAAGCAATTCTGATATCATTACTCATAGGTGACATTCTAGGTTTCACAATATGTATGCCCCAGTGAAAAAAAAAAAAAAACACGTATATTAAAATCCTCGATAGTACACTGCAAATATACTAACAAAAAGTTGTACCATCAGTTAATATATAAAAAGTATACTATACTGTGCGCTCACTATCTTAAAGCTACACTTGCACGAACTGCAGCAGCGTTAGAACTCTGCAGTCTTCAACTATTCCAGCCAAACAGAGACTAGAATCGGTGCAACACCAGCCAATCAGAAGCTAGAGGCAGGCAGATTCTGCGTTTTCTGTTTTCTGATTAGCTCCCCAGTTCTCCACTTCTAGTTTGAATTCACGGCTGGAAGCTGCATCATTGTAACATGTTGTAAGAGAACCTGACGTTTTGCTGAACACAAATAAACTATAGAACTGTTTTTTTTTTGTTTTTGTGCAAATTAAATCTGTTGAACTCATGAATAAAAATCTGCCTAATAATTACTGGTGTAATGTGTTTCAAAAACATGTTATAGTGTAGAAAATGCATTAGCATTTAGCATTTGTAAAGTATCCTAAACACCTTTAGTATAATGGTAAAACGTTTGCAATACAGTATTATAGAAGACTGAGTGTACTATATTATATAATAAAGTATATTTGTATTAACCACAAAGTGTACTTTTTTAGTACTTGGAATTGGCCGGAAGTATATCAGCATGCTACTGCTGCAACAAGAATATACTCATAGTATATTTATCAGGTATTTGTAATACAGTAAAATTGCTGTAATGTACTTATAATACATTAAATATATACTTAAATTTCATTAATTACTGTCAGGTATGTATGTTAGTGCACACACAGCCATATACTTTAAGTGTACTAAGTATACTTAAAGTTGTTTCACTTTGGCACACAAAAGTATACTTAATACACTTAAAATTGTGCTTTTGTACAATTTAAGTACAACTTAAATACACTTAGTACAAAATTAGTTGTTCCAAAATAGCAAACTTCAAGTATACTAGTCATTAGTCTGGA
>JAOVVA010000041.1:21037249-21066084 GCA_028565275.1 Leiocassis micropogon | reverse complement strand
TTATTTTGTTTTGGGTTTTGTTATTTTGTTTTCAGTTTTGTTAATTTGTTTTGCACTTCAGGGCCACCGTAGTTTTTCCCAGCATGAGCAGGCAAACAAAGAAGTGATGTTGATCATTTTAGCCCACCTGTGTAAGTTCATGCAGTACACGGGTGAACTTGCTGGAGTAAGGGCATTGATGGTAGTCGTCCTCTGCCCATCGGCCCTGCTTATCACATCTACGCCACGCCCTCTTCTCTTGAGAGCTGTAGGAGGCTGTGGCACAGGGGAGAAACGCCATTAAACCAGCCTGGGTTTTAGGCCACCTGTAGGACACAAGAGGACACGTCAGATCCGAAACAATAAATGCACTAATAATGAAATAAATGTGATCAGCAGCAATTGGTTTAGAAATGCTGAAGAGGGCAAAATTAATGTTAATAAATGTTAGTTTAAATAATTATTTCTGCTGTTCCCATTAGAAAGTGTTTCCATTAAATAAAGACTTTATGCTATACGTACATTAGTGTATGTATATGCACATACATTTTACGTACTGAATATTATGGTAAAATCTTGCTTGAGGAATGTAATTGAATCACACTAGTGCCAAGATAAAGCTAATATTGCTTAAAATTTTTAACTTGTAGTGGATTAAAGTATTAAATCCAGTTGTATCTTACAAAATTATTATAAGGAATTCTCCATGCATGTTAAGAAAGATTATATTAACTAATGTTCGAGTTTAGGCTTTAGAGAAAAATGTGTAAAATACTGCAATGCTAAATGGGTACTTTTTTCAAATAAAAATATTATTTCTATTATTGCTTGTCATAAGAAATGTCCAGTATTTTTTTTCCTCTATAACAATGAGCCAATTTTCCTTTACATCCATATTGTGCAGAAACTGTGGCAGCAGAATGCAGCTAGATGAAAGATTTGGGGAAACTAAAGCAAAGAAAAATTATATATATATATATATATATATACTGTATATATATATATAAGAGCAGAGGGCACAACAAAAGCAGCAATGCTGAGACATTCAGCCAGAGCGAGGCGGCCGGCTTCGTCTCATTAACTACTGAGTGGTGCCCTGCCAGCCATAGACATGGTTAATGATCATAAAAAATGAGAGTCGTGTGTAATTTGCTGGTTCATGCAGAATTCGGATTGGGATGCCGCAAGAAGATTTGTTGCTTGCTATGAATGCCAGTGTACTGTATATGCCTTTTGATTAACCCTGTAGACAAATCGGATCTGGAGCTAAATAAGTATGGATGTCTGAATACTGTGTGTGTGTGTGTGTTACAAATGGTGAAACGGTGGTGTTACTTATCCTTTTGCACACCTGAAGTCACCTTTGTTGCCGGTCACCCTCTCTGCAGAACAGTACAGTGCAGATGTCTCCAATACCACAATCTCCATGCCAATGGTGCTGTTGCCACGGGAACTGGTCACGTGGCACTGCCAATTACCGGAAACATCAGCATCCACGTTGGAGAGGATTAGTTCACTAAGAAAATGGAAAGGGAGAGGAAGAAGAGGGAGAGGAATGGAGTCTTTTGTAAGTCCACAAATGCATTCAAATCCAGTTTAGCTTCATCACGCTAAATTGCCTATTACATGCATGAGGGTTCAATATATTAACACTGATCATACCTGATAGTTTCACTTTCACTGAATAAAAAGTATGATATTAGTCTAAAGACTCCAACAAAGAAGCAGTGTACAGAAAGGTGTGTGTATAGTAAAGTGCAGTTGACTCATGAGTCATTGTGGTGTTCTAGTGTGGTTTAAATGGAAATTAAGAAAAACGAAAAATGAATTACTTGATGGGGATGGAAAGGTATCCAAAAGACAAGATGTATTCAAATGAGAACAGCTGAATGTTCAAACCAAGCAAGTGTGTGTGGTCCAATCATTCCACTGCTGTATTTAATTGGTCTATTTTTAGAATCATCTTCCAGCCTTTTTACAATATTTGCACATAGCATTTGACAGAAATAGAGCACAATGTATGTCTGTTCTGCAGACCTTTCGCAAATTCACTTAGGCTGTGTGTGTTCACATTCACACGTCTGTCCTCTGAAATGGCACATATGCGCACGTTGTTACATCTTTGTTCGTACCATCTGGGGTAAAACAAATTATATTTGTGCGATCTCATTCATTTCAAACAATGAATGCAAGTCTAAAAAAAAAAAAAACAGCCTGGGAGGATGGAAAGCACTTAGTTGGCTGTTGTTGAGGCTCAGAAAAGGGAAGAAAGTCTCGGATTAGCTGCTTCAGCAGCTATTGGTAGCACTGCTAAGAAATCCCTGCATGTCAGTGCTGACTGGTGACATCAACACCTTACACATGTGCAGAGGTAAAAAGTTCAGATCTGATTCATTTGTCATTCAAGTCACATGACCACACATCTAGGACCACGTATAATCAGTGCCAATCTAAAAAAAAAAAAACACAGCTAAACAATCCGATCTGTGTCATATAAGAGTAAAAGATTCGATTTGAGGCACTTGTAATGTGAACACAGCCATAGTTTACTTTAATGAGTATAGTCCATTTGCCAAATCTGAATCAGAATTCAACAGGTAATTATGGATTTGTACGACTAATATGTATAAAGTGTTTTTTCATAAGTATGAAAAAATGAAGTGTTAAAATAAGATTATCATAAAAATATAAAGAACTATTTTTGTATCCCAAGAAATATTTGTTTGCTTGTTTGATTGTTTTTCTCTTTTGGCTCACTGGTCCAAATATCCAGATCATATCACATACAGTATCACATCATATCGCTTTGTCCTTTCCCTTACCTTGTAACTCTCAGATCAGTTTAGCAGCTCACAAAATGTGGAAAAAATGTGGCAACCCAAGATACAATGCATTTTGCACATCTTTGCATTTTCTCACTTTGGTTCAAATACATTCTCATTCGAATCATTTACAGTGAGGACACGATTAAACTCATTTTTGAGTCCTCACTGTACTGTAAATGATTTAAATGAGAATTTATTGGAACTAAACTGAGACCAGGACATTCTCTAACCAGATAATTTTTTGTTTCTGCACTCCTTACTTTTTCTTTTTTGCTCTCGCCTTATGAAACACATCAGCACATTTAAAATCCTCAAATCATTTGTGAACATTTGAGGATTTTAAATGTGGCTTTTTTTATGGTAGACGTGCTAAGTAAAGGTTTTTTTCCCCCTTTTATTGGCAACATTTTTCTGGGCTAGAAAGTATAAACCATATAATACATATTGTATAATACAAATAAAAAACTTCTCAAGATACTGAAAATCGTCTTATGATCTTAAAACAATTTGAGATACATTAACTTGCTCACAATTTAGCTATGAACATCTTTACAAAACATTAGAATAATTCAACACTAGAATCTAAAAATCCATGCCATTAATCCATATTTATCTAAATGAAACCCTGTTAATAGACCATAATTCAGTGCACTTCTATACAGTAATAAATTATTCATCTAAGTAAGAGCTGTAAAAAAAAAAAAAAAAAAACAGTCAGTAAACATTGCTTTCTCTTTTTAAATGCTAATACCAACTACACCGTCACGTGATTGGGACATTTGACATTCAAAAAGAGTAAGTCGTAGAAAACGAGGGAATTCAAATCTTTACAGAAAAAAATGATTAAAGCCTCTCGGCAAGCTTCTGTTCTATCCAATAATCCTAAACACACACACACACAGCCATATACACACATGCACACACAGACTTACACACACAAAATCGCACAAAACCGTTCAACAAAAGTGCTCTGCATAAACTAACAAATGCATTAACACTTTCCCTGCAAATGTTTTCTTTTCAACAGCATTATGAATTTCAGATATTGCTGTGCACTTCACGGCCAGGCTCGATTCCCGTCTCTGTGTGCATGGAGTTTGCATGTTCTCCCCGTGCTTGGTGGGTTTCCTCCGGGTACTCCGGTTTCCTCCCGCTGTTCAAAGATATGCAGGTTAGGCTAATTGGCGTTCCCAAATTGCCCGTAGTGTGTGAATGAGTGTGTGTATGGGTGTATGTGTGTGTGCCCTGCGATGGACTGGCACCCTGTCCAGGGTGTACCCCGCCTCGTGCCCTAAGCCTCCAGGGATAGGCTCCGTGTCCTCCGTGACCCTGAATACAGAATAAAGCAGTATAGAAGATGAGTGAGTGAGTGAGTGAGGTGTGCACTTTCACATTCTTAACATACACACACACTTTGTGCATTTTGTAGGTTATAAACCAGATTTTAAAGTTGCTTATGCTCTGAAAGGGAACAAACTGTGGGTTGTGGAAATGTCAAAAGCATGCTCATGAATCATCCTGAGATCTACTGACACTGGTTAATGATGGCACATGATTATACTTTCCTCCTATCCTCCACCACAATACGGACCGCTGGACGATGATTTATTACGCTGAGATGTGTCACTGATCAAGCAGGAGCGATTTGAGCTTTTGGGAGAGATTTCTCTGCACTGCATGAGCCAGCACGAGCCTGGTGGTTCAGGAGCACATGGTAACGTTGTGCAGCATGCAACCCATGCTACTGCACTAACAGCTCCAGCTGCTTCGAAACCACATGCCAAAAATAACAGTCACTTTCTCTCCAGCTGCCATAACCGCAGCGCACTGCATCCGCTCCGGCCTCTCCTCTCCTCTCCTCGCCACGCCACGCCACGCTAGAATATGCCCTCGGAGCCGAAAACCTTTCAACTGCTCTCTCTTTAATTCAGATTGAAGAATGAATGAACACGCATTTAAGATGGATGTGCCTGGACGTCAGAGATAGGATTAAAAACTAGGGGGGCAAAATGAAGACGGGCACTTTTGAAAGCAGACAATACAGCTGAAGTGCTTCTCCCATCACCTGTTTTTCCCAAAACAGATGGGAATGCAGAAAGACACATCGCTGTTAAGTGCACAGCCAAATAAGCCTCTGAATACCAACCTCTTGTGTCCTTCCATCTCACGCATTCTCTTTCACAAGGGTGGGACACAATCTGGCTTCGGACAAGCAGAAGGCAGACCAAAAACGACTATACCAGACTATTCAGCTTTTAAAAAATTAAACACACCGCACTTACGCATAGGTCGACATGGTCAATTTAAGCACAGTAGGCTGCATTCTGTAAAGAAAAGGAAACATTAATGAGAGTAAAACACGGATTCAGCCTGAGTCTGACGCACACATGAGCACACCGACCTAAATTCTCACCACCGCTATTCTATTGTGGAGCTGTCTACAAACAACACCTCCCCAAGGCCTCATTAGGAGCATTTACGCACTTGCGCTGATATTTAACGATTTGTTTATATAACGGCACTCATGAGGCTGTTAACGTTTAAAAAAAAAAAAAAGTGGGCATTTATACAGCAGCATTCCAACAGCCTGACCATAGAGCTGCATGCACTTCGTCTGAAACAGACAGAGAAAAAACGAACAGGAGGGAGAATGAGATTAGTAAGTAAGAATGGCTAAACAGGTTGAGTGTTTAACAAAGCTCTGAATATCTTTGTGATATTTTTAGACTAGGGATACTGACAGGGATATTTCCAGTTCACTGAACATTGAATGCATCCCTAAAGAGCTTCTGTACAAAAAACACAAACAACTGAGACGAACAGACGCATACAGATAGACACAAACAACATACTCTTGTGTTGCAATGCTTTAACACTGGAGATAAAAGAAGGAAGGAATGCTTTATAGAGACCATGACCATATCGTATTCAGACTAGATGTAAGCACTATAGAGTATACTGAGAAGGTACTCCTGACATTGTGCACTGACATCACTTTGCAGACTTCAGACATACAGTAACTACGCACTTAAAGGTCTCCTTTTATTTCACTCCTCTACCAAATGCGACATTTCAGTGTCTATGGAAATGAGCTACGACGGAGACACGTCCCACCAGAGAACTGCAGAGCTGAGAAACAAGCAGGGGGAGGATATCATCTTATATGAGGTCACAATAGGGGAAAAAACTAGTTGGCTTGTTAAAGCCCTGGACAATACAATAGTATTGGAAAAATGATTAAAAAAAAAAAAATTTTAAAGGCAGGGAAAGTTTTTTTTAAATCATGTTTTTTTTTTTGCACATAAACAACGACTGACTCCTTAGTCGTTCCGAATCGCCTCTGAACCATCTGTGTCCGTTTCATTTTACTGCTTAAAAGCTATCTAGCTAGCTATCCAGGCTGAATTCCAAATCGCTCAGGAAACCCTGATCAAGGGCACTTCTTGGCGTGTGGAACAATGGATTGCACACACTAGATAGCGCTTAAATTTACTTTAACAGGATTTGGGATGCAACCTCCGTAAGCCGGAAGTTAACTGAGGTGATATTTTAAAGTGGAATAAGTGAAAATATGAACAGAAACTTACAAGATCCATCACCCTTTGTACATCGTCAGCACTCTCACTCACTCATCTTCTATACCGCTTTATCCTGTATTCGGGGTCGCGGGGGGCCTGAAGCCTATCCCTGGAGACTTAGGGTATGAGGCGGGGTACACCCTCAACAGGGTGCCAATACATTGCAGGGCACACACTCATTCACACACTTCGAGCAATTTGGGAACACCAATTAGCCCAATCTGCAGGTCATTGGACTGTGGGAGGAAACCCGCCAAGCACAGCCCATGCAAACTCCATGCACACAGACCCGAGTCAGGAATCGAATCCGGATGCTGGAGGTGTAAGACGACAGTACTAACCGCTAAGCCACCGTGCTTCACAATTAATTGCATAAAAATCAAAATTGCAATATGAACCTGTGCAATTATTTAATCACAACAGGCTGTAATATACACATAGTTGGAAATTAATGTAGAGTTTATTGATAATTATGTATTTGTTTATTTCACCTTGTTTTTTTTAGATAATAAATATATATTGGGAGACATTATCTTAATGAGATCATTTGTGCCATTATTTGCTGTTAGCCTAGATAAATACCTTTGAACATGCAAACCCCATGCATACAGAGATGGGAATTGAGCCTGGCTGGGAATCGAACCAGGACCCTGGAGGTGCAAGTCGACAGTGCTAACCACTACACCACCGTGCCGCCCATCTACGTTGTACCGGTAAGAATTTAAAACTGTTAATTACACTAACTGTCAGTCAATAACTGTTTGTCGCCAGCGCGACCAGTTGCGGTTAGTTACTGTAGTTCCATCAGTCAGGGAAAGATATACAGTATGCTGGCGGAGCAAAATAACTGATTAAATAAAAAAAGAAATAATAATCTGTTGATAATAAATTGTGTTTGCAGAACTGTTCTATAAAAGCATTCGGCGGTTGTGCTGTATTGCTGGATACACCACATTTGTGATGCCTTCAGCACTTGGCCTCTGCCCTCATCATACGACCGCCGTGCTATATCCAGCAATATCGCACTCTCTCTTGATTTTTTTTTTTAATCAGTGCATTACAGGGTAAACAACTCCCAATAAATGCATTCCACCAAGCTGCTGGAGTAAAATGAATTGGATGTCATATAATGTCAGAAATCTCCCAATTCAAAGACATGGCTAGTTAAAATGTTTGCTATTATAAGCATGGTGGTGTTGCTTGGTAACCATAATCGCGTGCAACACGTTATATCACTAAGAAAAAAAAAATACAATAAAAAAAAAAACACACAGATAATGCAAGCTATAGCCTACAAATTGAACAGGAATTGAAAGTGAAAGCTTTTTCATTTCTGCCTATGGCAGTAATGCATACTGCATACTACAGATAAAGTAGGTAGATATCAGGTTGAAAAAGTCTTCTCCAAACCTTATCCCAAGCCTTCTGGTCTTTGGTTGTCTCAAAGAATTGAAATAATACTGTAATTATGTCACACACCATGGGGAACCTTATTGGTAGTGTACTTCTGAAAAGATAGCAGGAGAACTAATTCAGCCTTAGCCCGGAGGTCTGCCCTTAATTAGTATGGGTCTGAGTTGAATATTGCGACGACTCACAGCTGCACATGACTTTCTATCACCTCAGGTAGCTGCTCATTTATAATGAAGCGTGAAAGAAGAAAGCAGATGGACTCCTGATCTCCAGGACAAATTGCACAAAAATAAGCCACATCTTTATTCTTTGTGCATACACAACCCTTTCTGCTTCTCTCTGTGTACACACACACACACACACACACACACACACACAATTCAAATTCTTTAGTTTTATATATATATATATATATATATATATATATATATATATATATTACTCTCTCATTCATGAACATTCTCTCCTGCTTTAGTTAGGGAAAGAAGACAGGCAGTACTAACCACAATAAGCCAAATGACACTCTAACAAGCCAATTAAGACCTCAGTCGCCATGGCAACCTACATAGACAAAGAATCAGGCAAGAATCTGAAGGAAAGCGAGTGAGTGAGTGAAGGACTGAGTGAGGATAAGAGAAAACGGGGACAAAACCGGAGATAAAACCCTTATAAGTCCTGTCTTTTTATAATGCTGTCTCTCAGCTCTATTCTCGTATTCTGTGTCAAGTTAGAATGATTAAAAACGGAGAGATTAGTGGCAATGCGGTCTGCAACTCTACAGGCTTTCAGGGCTTTGAGTAATGAGGTATGATTCACACTCCATGGCTGCTCTCTCGGCTATCGCTTACCGGCTCTTTAGCCTCACGCCATTACTCAGCATGGGCGCCAAGCTACACAACACACCGGCCGTTAGTTATTAGTTCACACTGGACAGCATGCCTGTCTGGATTCCTAGAGCTCAAGTAGGGATAAAGAATAGACATATAGGAAGAGAATGTCAACTTTCTGTGTGTGCAATCGAATTAATGGCATGAGCAGCTTCGCCATGCATACCCATGACTATACTAAGGGACTGAAGATGATAAACTATATGTAAATACTGCTTTATGATACTGAAATCATTATCACCTCCCAGCAGAGTGCTCACATACTGTACACACACACAATTACAACACAAATATACCTCCAATATGTCAAAATTGTGCCCTTAAAAATAGTTTTTAACAAAAAGGATATTCCAATGTGACATTTACAGTAACACATTAATAGGTACGGTATATAATATCACAGTGTACTATATCAGTTTCAGCCAGTACAATTTCAAAAAAAAATTTATGATTAGTAAAGGTTAGTCCTTATGAGATGATCCAAATACTGTACAATCAGGAAAATCTTTACTACTAAAAAAACAAAACAGAGACATTCCATGTCGAATACATCATGAAGATCAGTAACTTAAGTGTAACAGTCGACCTTCAATTAACGAAAAAGCCTATTTTCGGGTTGTCATCAATCCTCATCACAGCGCTTTGGAAAAAAATGGAGTTGTATGACCTGGAGTGATCTTGAAGTGATGAGAATGCTTTATTGGTCCATACAGCCATCATCAGACTGAGCCCAATATGTCCTTAAAAAGTTGGAGGATCATGCTCAACAAAGCTTACTAAACTCAAGCGTTTACAACAAAACTATCACCACTTCTTTGACACACAATAAACACGGTGCAGACGGGGAAGATTGGGTGGCGACCTGACATTGCTACGTCAATAGAGTTCTTCCAACGACCTCTTCAGTGCTTGTGCTATGACCGTGGTAAATTCATGCCATGCTGTAGATGACCTTATTAAGGTAATTCATATTACGTTCTTCTGGTGCTTACCGTGTTTATGGCATGCATGCAGCAGGTTATCAGTGCATATACTGCACAGTAGGTACACATTTCGCATACATGTGGTTTACATTTAATGAAATTATTTTGTTAGAGGATGCTTTGCTACTTTTATTCCACTACATTCTAAAACAAGTATCTGTACTTTTACTATGCTACATTTCTGCATGTAAACCAGAGTGGTGTGTGTAGTATCTGAAGCAAGAATTTCACCCTTTGCTTACAATTATGCGTTCTGTAATTGTTTTTCCATGTGACATGCTTAATAACATTACAGGGGTTTGAAATCAGAAGCGGAAACAGCACATTTGCAGTCATGAAACAGAGAGAGAGAGAGAGAGAGAGAGAGAGGTTTTTTTTTTACTCTGAAGGTAAGTACTTTTGTACTTTTATTCAGTTTGACATTTAAATGGACTACTTTCACTTGAGTAATTTGACCTAGGGTATCTGTACTTTTACTCAAGTACAGGATTTGTGTACTTTTCCCACCACTGGTCACTGTATTCACCTGATGCAATGACAACATAGTAAGAGCATGAGAAGTGCCTGCTAGTAATAACTCATTTTGATACACCATGTTCATATGCATGATAGGAAATGAGTGACAACATAATAAATGCATGGAGAACCTGACAGATATGTGGCTACAAAGTAGTATGAGCTTGATAAACACACATTTTTCCATTTTGACCCCATTTCTGGTGTGTTCTTTAATGATTTCCGGATGCAGCGGCAACTTCATGGTCTTTGTCAGAGTGTGACGGAGCATTGCCATGTTTTGTTTACTTTTCACGATGGCTACTACTACATTTCTAGCTGTCTGGCAAATTTCAACCCATTCTATTACAGCCTCTTATTGGTGGCTTTTAGATGAGCAGAACAGTACTGATCGCATGCTGATATTTTAATCTTAATGCCAGGATTTCTTTGGTCCCAAAAGGAACTAAACTAAACTAAACTTTTATAACATCATTCTGTATAAAGTCAATGCTAGAGTCATGTAGAAATGTAATAGAAATTCAGAGTGACCACCCTTTCTCTTTAAAAAGCATTAATTCTTTCAGGTTCATGCAGTGTTACAAGAAAATCAGCAAGAAAGTTGTTCCAAGCATTTCAGAGAACCTGCCGTAGTCCGTCCACAAACTTCGTCTCTCACCTGCTTCTGTCACTGCAGGAAAGGTTCCAGAAAGATTGAAGGTTTTGTGAAAAAAAGTCTATTTCCGAATGTGCGGCTTTGTTTAATGGCACCAAAACTTTGGGCCACATACTGTAAATGCAGAAAGCAGGGAAAAAAACAGTGCATAAAAAATTGGAATGCATAAGCAAATTAGCATGTTATTGTATTTTTTACAATAGGCATATTTTAATAATAATATAAAATGTCTTCACTAGTGTTTACATGCAGCCTACACCTCAGTTTAAATCTTTAAAATCAGTAATCCCTGAAAACCATAAATCAAAATATATCACAGCAGCTGAGGGAAATCTGATTACATTTTGGCTAAGCAATGCAATAACATGGTGGCATGGTGGCTTAATGGTTAGTACTGTCGCCTTGCACCTCCAGGTGCACCTGCATGGAGTTTGCTTGGTGGGTTTCCTCTGGTTACTCTGGTTTTCTCCCACAGTCCATAAACATGCAGATTAGGTGAATTGGCGTTCCCAAATTGCCCGTAGTGTGTGAATGTGTGAATGCCCGTAGTTTCTTTTGGTTCTGATGTATAATGATGCATATGGAAACTACTGTAGCTGTCAAAAAAGTGCAAGCTTATTTAATAACAGGATCCATGGAGAATTGTCTCCTACAGATGAACTTATTCTTTTTTTACATGTCTGCCTTAATGAATATGCCATTTGAGACATTTCCCCCTGTAGCTGAAAATGCAGGCTGTATGGTCTATGGAGATGGATTCATTTAGAGCTGCAATGTGATTTACAATGCCTGAAAACCACTGCGCGTTGTATAACAAACCTGTACAAACCTGTTGTACAAATTAGTTCGACAGGTATTTGCAGAAGCTTGTTTCAGTCAGTTGAAGACAGAATTATTTCATTAACTCAGTCTTAATAATGAGAAAGTATATCAAGTAATCAGAATGTTTTTTTTTTCTTAAAACAAATCCTTAATAAAATTTTTGATAATTCAGAACTCATTTATATTCAACCAGGTTTAAAGAGAGCATTTGAAAAGGTTAATATTCACATACTGTATCCAGTACGGTGCAAAAGTCTTAGACACCCTGTTTTTCGTTAGTCTTTGCCGTAGATTTTTCTATTAAATTTTGTGACTTTATTACTTTTCTATTATATTAAGTCAAAAACATTACAAAAACATTTCTGATTTTCAAACATCAGTATTCCACCGCTAAATTAATAGTTATAGAAAAATAGGTTCATACCAGAAACTATGGAAACTTCTGGGATTTGCATGTGAAAAAGAAACAAGTGCAACAGTTAAAGTCCTCAGAAGAATTGTGACTGGTTCTGCAGGAGTTCTGAGTTAAAACTTGGTAGCTAATGCTCTTATAATAATAACTGCACACATTGTACCCGAGACTAAAGGGTCCTCAAAGCATCGTCATGCCAAATGTTTGCCACTGTCATGCCAATTGTTTAAATTTCTCTACAGCATTTATTTGCATGTGCCTGGATGGATGGATGGATGGATGGATAGAGTACTTAATTAATCTCAAAAGGAAATTGTATAAAAAGGGAAATTGTATGTGTTTTTACGATATACTACAGCAGTGCAGAATTTTTGAATTGGACTTGACAGAAGATGCTGACTATTTTTCCTATAACAATATGGTTCTGCCAAGAGTTCAACTCTAATTCAAATGATAGGTTCATATTAAAAATAGGTGGGTGTTCAAGTCAAACTGGGACATGGAATGCAATTTCTTGTGATTAAAGTTTTAAAACCTATTAGAAGAGTTCAAGCACAGTACAGTGATGAGACTCTTAGTCGCAATAAAACATTTAAATAGCACAAAATGTTGCAAGTCTGTGAATAATCATCCCGGTCAAGGTGGCTCGTAGCCCCCTGCAGTCACTCCTGTGAACGTTCAGTGGAACGCCTGCCCCTTGAAAATGAACGGATAATGTGTCACCAGCTTGCAGAAGAGACGCATTCGTCTGTGGGAACTGTACACACAATCATTCTAAAACACCACCTGCACATTATCGGAACTTGTCTGGGAGTTACCGCCACATCCAACACACAGGTCTTACCTTGCTCCAAGCCATTTCCACATGAACAAGGAGTTCCTGGGAGGCCGCTCTCTGTTCAGAGGTGAAGCAGGCAGTCTGATCGAGTGTACTAAGGAAACATTTTACTTTAAACTTTCACTTTATGTTATCCAAGCACCAGTGAAAAGCTGGATGCATTAGTGCACTAGTGTAGCAGGGGATCTTTATAGAGAAATAAAGGGAGTTTTTACTCTAGTGACGGTTCTGTTATTAAAAGTCCCGGTTTGACTTGAACACCACTCATACAGTATGTTGTTTCTTTAGTATTAGTACATGTACAGAAAATTATTGGATATAGGCGAGCTACGGCTAATAATAAATGGAAAAGCAAACATATTTCTATTTTAAAAATGAAAAACAAATAAAACATAATGACCAATATGACCAAATTTATGAACCCTTATGGAAGAAGGCTAAAGTGCCATTGCTTTTTAATGATCAGAACATTTTTTTTCCTACAGAGAACTTTCTGGTTTGCCCTTCCTGACACAACCCTTCTATTCCATATGGGCCCAAGCACTACAGTACGTGTGGCCTGCATCCAGTGGCTGGGTTTTTAGGCATTGGCTAGGAATCAAACCCCATGGCAGACAAAAGGCCTAGCACTCTTCTGCAATGCCCCTCAACATTAAATGTACTATAAATGATTAAAAAGTGAATATGAATGAATATAAATTAGAATGTGAATAATAAATTAAAAAGTTTAGTGTACAGTATATAATTTTTTTTCATATCTCCTGTCTCTTTATATGCTCACTTTACTCTTCTCAGGGTGCCTTTGAGACCCTCATTCCTCCTCGTGATGTCACTTATGAAGTTCTTTGCTGTGAATCACATGTTGCTCACTTACCATGCTCAATTAGTACTTGACATTTGGGATCGTACTAAATTAGAGCCTTGGAGTATGCTTTGCTACGACTGACATCATTTAAGGCTCGTTAAAAAGCCCAGACCTTGTGAAAACATAAAAAAAAAAAAAGTTTAAACACTTGTTACACTGACAGGACCCAGACGTTTGATATTGTTGTAATAATTTTGCCTTTTTTTTTTTTTTTTACTACAAGTATTCTGGACATAACCGGAGAATCTGAACACCAGGCTGAGTTTCAGACACTTACAGTATAAACAGTTCATTCACAATTTACCATGTGGCAGCAGGAATCAGATTGCGTGTGTGTGTGTGTGTGTGTGTGTGTGTATACTTGGCTGTGGTTAGTGATTAAGTGGGACAGTGTTTTGGTTGGCAGCTTTGGCAGACTGGCTAGTCTGTGGTGGAAAGGAGAGCAGTTCCTGACACCCCACCTCCTCATCTAGTGGGATCTCCCTGCTGCCAAGAGCAACATTACAGCATGAACTCCATGTGGGAAAAATGGCCTGCACAGTTTATGTGTAGAAAGGCTGTGCGAGGACTTAATTGCACATCTTAATCAGAAGCATCGCATGCCTGCTGCAACTGGAAAAAAAACGAAGAAACGTATCCCTACTCACTGGAAAAAGAGAAACGTGGAACAGGACATGAACGAATTATGCTAAGGGGTCTAATAAAATTCAAAATACAAAATTAGGATGCATGTATCTGATGCTTGTATTTACCTTTTTCATATATGGATTATGTTTTGAACTTGAAATGGACTTACAGCCATGAGCCTGAAGTGTTTAGTACATGGGAGAGTTTAAAGCTGGTTTTGAGCCCAGGCACAGCCTAGAAAACCAATTGTATGTTCTATGCAAAAGGGTTAGCATGCCAATGAATATATACCAATCAGCCATAATATAACGTTATGACCACTGCCAGGTAACATGAATAACACTGAACGTCAACTATACACCAGTGGACACCCATGTCCACAGGGACCAAAGGCAAGCGCGCCCTATCCAATCCCACATTAAAGCCAATGCAGCACAAATCATCAAAAAAATTCAATGCTGGCCATGACAGAAAGCCATCAGGATACCCAGTGCACCTCAATCTGTCATGCATGCACCTCAATCTTATCAGGCAAAAAGCTCAAGGCCGACAACCCAACCTTCAACCTTCTCATATCTCAATCCGATCAAGCACCAATGGGATACACCAAACAAACAAGTCCGATCCACAGAGGCCCCATTCTGCAACCCATAGCACCCAAAGGATCCGCTATGAACCTCCTGGTTCCAGACACCACAGCACACCCCCAGAGGCCCTGTGAAACCGGGCAAGGGCCCAAGCCACCACAGTGGCAGAAGGGGAACCAAAATCATAGGTGGTTTCAATGTTAATAGAATTACTCACTCACTCACATCTTCTATACCACTTTATCCTGTATTCAGGGTCACACGGACCTGGAGCCTATCCCAGGAGGCAGGGTACATTCTGGACAGGGTGCCAATCCATCACAGGGCACACACACATACATACACACACTCACTCACCCATTCACACACCACAGGAAATTTGGGAACACCAATTCGCCTAACCTGCATATCTTTAGACTGTGGGAGGAAACCCACCAAGCACAGGGAGAACATGCAAACTCCATGCACACAAAGACGGGAATCAAGCCTGGCCGGGAATCGAACCCGGACCCTGGAGCTGCAAGGCGACCACTACACCCCCGTGCCGGCTGTTAATAGAATTAATGTCGTGGTTAATCAGTGTATGAATGAAAGAGGGCATTTTAGTAATGTTAAAACGAAAAAAAGCAACTCTGTCAGAAGGATGAATGTACCTGACTTATTGAGTCTTCTTTTACAAGTTTGCCGGGACATGCCATGCACCCAGGGCCCAGTTTTGAACCAGTTTGGTACCATGGAAAACCATTCTGCAAATGTGTGTGCACAACAGCCTTGTATGGAGTTTTACATTCAATCCATGGTTAAAAGCAAGCCTGCCAAAACAAGTGCAGAATACATCCTGAGTGTGAACTAAATTATCCTTGTCAAGTGTGAAAAACCGAAAAATTTATGCAGGCTATTTAGCTCAATGCTGTTAGAATATGCAGTCGACTATCTAACTGAAGAACAAATCTAACCAGCACTGCCTTTCACAACACTAAAAAGAGGATCCAAGTGTACAGATGGGATGAGAATAAGCTGTAATAAACACAGAAAATCACAGGGAAAAGTGCAAGAATCAGGATGCTCATACACTCTGGAGATCACACTGAGTCACTCACTGTGTCCTGTTTGACACTGAGATTTCCCATCGCCATTCAACCATCATCGCTCACAGTAAAGGGACCACAAGGCTCACAGTGACGGGGGCAAACAACGACAGCGTAAAAGCGAGCATCCTCCTGGGTGGTTTATGAAGGCTGCAGCTTTCGGCACGCTCCATGAAAACTGCGAGCAAAGCGTTCCAGCCGTGTTGACACAGGAAACATATTTCTGTCAGCACTCCATCAATATTTATAGGCCAGCTCACACCAAAGAGAGAGGCAGTTAAACTAATCAACGGCACTGCACTTATTTCTCACACACTAACAAGCACACATACATATAAAACTGAACAGATGTGCATTGCGTAGGTGTGTTCTAACACATTGTGCACTGGCCAGTGAAGGAAAATGAAAGCATACAGTATGTAAGAACTACAGTGCAAAAATGACATCTTAACAAGTGCAAATATCTATTGTTTATTATAATAAGGTTAACAAATATAAAATGATTTATTGATTATGATTATGTCTATTTCATATCGTTATTCTTTTGAACCTTAAAATTTGAAAAGAAAAAAGGAAAGGGAAATGTTTTTAGAAACAGGCGGTCATCCATCTATCTAGGAAATCTGTAGTCCAACTAGAGACCGTGGAGGCCAGTGGTGACCTTTGTATTAAATTCCCTTTTTACGACCGTGGTGGGACCTCCGGTCAACATTCACACACTCATTCACACACACCACGGGCAATTTGGGAACACCAGTTAGCCTGATCTGCATGTTTTTAGACTGTGGGAGGAAACCCACCAAGCACAAAGAGAACACGCCATGCACACAGATCCTGAGGAAGGTCTCGAACCCGGACCCTGGAGGTGCAAGGTGACAGTGCTAACCCCTTAGCCAGAAACAGTCTTATGAAATAATATTTGGTTGCTTTTAATATATATTTAGAAAAAATATATACTGTACATTTTACTGGCAAAAAGATATTTTTACTGGCTAAGATGTCCTTTTTTTTTTTAACACTGTGATAATTAACAAAAGACGTAACAGAAACTGGCCACATTATCACGAAAGATGTCATGATAAACCACATCTAGCATTTCTCAGAAAGGACATACACAACTGGCCCTTTGCCAGTTTATTTCTATCCTGTCCTTTCTGATCACTATCAAGGGCAATGATAATGAAAAGTAAAGCACAGCTGGATAAGGTCACTTACATGTCCGTCTGCTGGGAAGTGATTTAAACATACTAACATGGAAATAAATAAATTACAGGTATATTACATCAGAAAATATACCGTAACACTACTGTACTGTTGTGTGGCCGTAATCATAACTGAATTTACAGTATAAATGAATGCCTATACAGTATGTTCATAATTCAGTTGGGTGCAGGGCAGTATTTGTTGCTAATCAATTGGTAGTTTCATGTCTAGAAATAAATGCAGATGCGCTATAGTGGACGGTGCTGAGAAACCGTCTTTTCAATAAGCTTTCGCAATGTCAAAACATTTATTTCAGTCTAATAATTTCTCTCCACGATCATGTATTATAGAGGGGAGAGTCTGATACCCTTACCATAAGGGAAGAAGAAATCCATTGAAAAACCTACTCATTCAGTACATTGAATACCTGATTTTTGGGCACAACATTGCTGAATCTAGTCCTGACCAACATTGCACTGCCCCCATAGGCTTGTACAGCAGGTACTAGGCATGAAGGGTGCATCACTTCATCCGCATTTTTATTATATTTTATAGAAAATCATAAATTATGCAATCAACAAAACATCCAACAAACTGAATTAAAGACAAACAACCAAATATATTACCATCATAGAGGTGAGGAACAAGATGGCGTTCTGGAGAAGGAGCATTCGACTCAAATTTGTAAAATGTCTTGCTTTCAAAAGGTCAGTATAAGCAACTAACATGACTGGGCACAAGAGTAACCTTTAAATGCTTAACTATTAATTATTTTATAGCTCTAAATAAGATGATTCAACGGGGATTCGTAGTAGAGCTTCATGTCACCACTTGTTTGTTTTTAATCAATGTGCTATCTTTTGATTTTTGTTACTCAGAGCAAGCACATTAATCTATATTCCTATGCATATGTGAGATTACAGATGCATACAGTACAACTGGCTAGCACTGATGTAACTGACAGGGAAGAGAGAGTAAAACACTGTATGCTATGGCTTCCTCCCAGGAAGCACAGCTCATTCTTCTTTCTTGTCCAAATCAAGAATGACTCAGGATCTTCTGACGTTTTAGAAGCATCTGCATCAAGCAAAGAAAACAACTAAGAAAACAAAGTGCAATAACTAGAATTGGGTTAAGAACTGTCCAACATATTATTAAAACCTGCAAAGATAGTACTGAACTGTCAGGAACATAAAGATTGGTGCAATGGAAAAAGTTCATGTGGTCTGATGAGTCTGGATTTCCCCTATTCCAGAGCAATGGGTGCATAAAGGGTAGTTTACAGAGAGATAAAGTGATGAACCCATCGTGGATAGTGGCAACTGTACAAGCCTGTGGGACCAGTGGTCTGATCAGGGTTTGCATCAGTTGGTCAGGTCAAGGCTCAGCAGCGTTATGTGGCAATAAAATGAAGTCAGCTGACGACCTGAATGACCAAGTTATCATATCAATGGAGTTTTTCTTCTCTGATGGCCCAGGAATATTCCAGGACTCAAGAGTGGTCCCTTTGAGAATGAGGAATCAGTTTCACATATGAAGTGGCCACGACATTCCGCACCTTAATGAAAACTAAAAGTGGTCTAAAATGAAATATTAAAGTAGTCTCAAATGAAATATTAGAATGTGTGAAATTTTCTTGGCCAGGCAGTGTACAACACAGTACTCAGTGTCATTTTTTCTTTCTCTATCTATCACTCTTACCTGGTGATAAGGCAGCAGTCATGTATAATGCTGTCCTCTACATACACTCCTCTCTCTTCGTGTGTGTGCACAGGCCAGTGGTTATGACTCCAGCTCAGAGTGATGGAGGAGTCCAGGAAAGAGGCGGTGCACTGCAGTGGGAGTCGGTCACCACGGAACACTAGCTGCCTCTGAGAGGGGATCAGCTGAAGCAGAGGAAGCTCCAGAGGAGAGTCTGTAACAGAGGACAATCTATAATTACTGTCATAGATAGATAGATAGATAGATGGATAGATACTGTAGATAAAGGACTTATGAAGCCTCAAATACAGATAAATAAATTTACAAATGCGGAAAAATGTAATTGAATTAAATATTAAATAATATTAGGTCACATTCATAGGAAGGAGGTTAAAAACCTAGATGTGTCTGTGTTATGCATGATTTTGACCTTGAGCATACAGTAAGTATGCAGTATTCATTTAAATGCTGCACACAATTAACTATTCTGGCTCAAACAAGAAGTATTGTCATCAGCGTTTTGCCGCTGCTACTGTCAGTGGAAAAATAGTTTTATTATGTTAGCTTTCAAACAATCAGGTATATTCAATTGTGTAGTGATCACAAATCAACATGCTGTCTAGGATCCAAGCAATTTCAATATACACTGAACACTAACACCACCACCACCATGAAAACTGGATAATGTTAATTATCAACTATATTACAGTAAACTGGTGACAGGATCATGGGATTAGAGCTGTTTTGGTGGCACAAGGGCAGCCTATACAATACTAGACATAATGTTCTGGGTTTTAATGTTATGTCTGAAAACAAATGAGAAGTAGGCAGGCATCCGTACTATTATTATCAATATAGTACAGAACGTCTGCCTACTTCTCATTTGTTTTTCATCACAGTAATCCTTCACACTAGTCTAAACATTCAACTTTCACTTCTTAGAGTGACAATATACAGTACTGTAGGATTTCTTAGACTACTATGGGTTATAGTATTGAATTTGCACATTCTTTATATTTACTGACATCATGTTGTCCTTAAACATTCCTTGTACAGCCATGGCCAAGAGATTTTGAGAATGAAACAAGTATAAATTTTGACAAAATCTGCCAAAATGGGAGATTAATGTGTGGGGTTAATTCCGAGGCAAGGGAGTGTGCTCACTCACAATTTATATTTGCCTAAGAACACAGCCATGAAAAAAAAATATGATACAAAAACATCCTCTGAAAGCAACTTCTCCCAATCAACCAAGAAGAGTTTGGTAATGAATAATGCCTTTTCCAGCATGATGAAGCAACCTTGCCATAAGGCAAAGGTGATAACTCTGGGAACTCTTAGCTTGGGGAACAAAACTTCACACAACTTCACACTCCGTGGGTCAGGAAACTCCCCAGACCGAGAACTTGTGGTCAATCCTCAAGAGGCAGATGGACAAATAAAACGCCACAAATTCTCCAAAAATTGATTTATGCAAGAATCAGTCAGGATGTGGCCCAGAAGTTGACTGACTGACAGCATGCCAGGGAGAATTGCACAAGTCTTGTAAAAAGAAGGGTCAACACTGCAAACATTGACTCTTTAAAAAAACTTAATGTAATTGTTAATAAAATCCTTTGCCACTTATGAAAGGCTTGTAATTATACCTCAGTACACCATAGTAACATTTGACAAAAAGATCAATTGAAAAAACTGAAGACTTGGTGGAAATGAATATTTGTGCCATTCTCAAAATGTTTAGCCACAGCTGTAAGAGTCAGTTCTTTTCTCACTATTGGAAAACTATGAATTATGGCCTGTAATGATAACACATACTTTAATACATGGTGCATTGTCATAAGGCGGACAAAAAAAATCTGGAGAACTGCCTCAATTTTTACTGGTTGCAGTAAAAAAATGGCATGCAAGTGTGTGTGTGTGTGACTGTGTGTGGTGTCATTTCCGATGGGTCTTCAGACACCTGTAACACGTTAAATGAACTGGCCTGCCGAGCTGGCACGAAGAGCAAGAGAGAGAATGTGATAAAGAAGTGGAAAGACAGAGAGAGAGGTTGAGTAAGTGTCTGGCCCTGATATGAGTGTCTGTCTGCCCTGGCCGAGAGGACATGAGGATTACGCCACTGTCCTTTGTGTGCTCACTACCATGAGTCGAATATCCTATTTGGTGCTTCATACACTACCATCAGTCGCGACAATGAAGCTTCTACTAATGCCAGAAACCCCACACGCCGGCTGTAACCTTCTCACCCTGAGACACTTGGCCTCTGTGAGAAGCTCCATCTTTTATTTTCTATTACGCTAATGTAATGCTTGGACGACACTCCATGTCTCGGCAAATGATACAGTGGTTTTGGATTTGACTGGTTTCTGCTCGAGTGCTCCAGGGTTCAGAAACACATTGTGAATGTGTAGTTAAGTGTTTTTTGCTTCACTGGGCCAAGACTACGCTTTGACCCTACAGTACAATTAGGAAATTACCATACTCTTGTTCACTTATTTTTTTCGCAGTTTGTGCCAAATATCTCAGAACAGAGAAGGACTTGTGGTTTTGTTGGCTGTTGCTCCTTATCATTGTAAGGGGAAAAAATTGGAGCGCTACAGAGCCTCCTTTACTGTATGTCCTATCAGAAGCTAGGTGTGTATCATGTGATGACCATGTGTTTGGGAACTAGGATATAATAGTTATATATTGCTTTAACAAAGGGTTATGAAAAGCAGTGTGTTTCAAGCGATCATATGGCATGAATGAACAAAATAGTTAGCGGATCTGTAATACACACAGAGCTCCAGAGCACCCACACATGGTTATAATGACCTTGAAAATGCTATTACAATAGAACTTGGACTAAATAGCTTGGCAGGAGCATAAATACTAGTTTACATGAGGCTGCTGCAGCCGATCTGGTCTAGCAGCCAGGGAGTGTACAGGCCAAGAGGGCTGAACATTACTGTTCTAATCCTGTAATGGATGGAGTGAGCTGGAAAAGAGACAGAACGGATTTGTGCTGCTAATTCCAGCCACGCTAGCATGCAAATACCCTGCTGTACAGGTTTGAATACAGTACTTTAACGCATACATAGAGGTCCCAGCATGTTTTCACAGAATCAGGCAAATTTAGGACTAGACTGTTCATATGTTAATTAAAAAATATATATAAATATGTATGGATTTACTTTAAGTAAATTATTGTTGTGTTTGTGTTAAAGTAAACGCCATTAAGATCAAACCTGATGCTGATGCTCACTGGTTCTTGGCAGGTTTCCTCCTGGTACTCCGGTTTCTTCCCACAGTCCAAAAACATGCAAATTAGCCACTCCCAAATTGCCTGTAGTCTGTGAATGAGTGTATGAGTGTATGTGTGTGTTCCCTGCAATGGATTAGCACGCCATCCATTCTGTACCCTGCCTCGTGCTCTAAGTCTCCTAGGAAAGGCTCTAGGCCCCTCAGGCCCTGTACACAGGATAGCATGGTATAGACGATGAGCGAGTGAGTAAGTGAATTGTGGAACACTACAACCATAGCCATAAGTTTTAAAAATGACAAATATAAATTTTCACAAAATCTGCTGGAATGTCTCCATCAAAGACAGACCTCATAAAATGTTAGCTTTATTAGAAATAGCTCTACACCTGCACACGCATGCAGTTAAATCATTATGCAGATCTAGATCAAGAGCTTTAGGTAATGTTTACATCAGACATCAGGATAAAGAAAAGTGTGATCTCTGTGGCTCTGGTAATAACATGGTTGTTGAAACCAGGAGGTCTGTTTTTAGTTTTTCATAAAGTGCTTACCTCCTGGAAACTGTGAGTTGTCAGAAAGTATACCTTAATTAGTTCCTCAATAATCCTACAGGTGGTGCTCTCTAAACTATTCAATTAAACTCAATATTATTTCTATAGCACTTTTAACAATGGTAATTGTCACAAAGCAGCTTTACAGAATCTAAACAGAATTATGGAAAAGTGAATGAAATGTGAGAAAATGTGCATGAATCAAAATGATCAGATTGTCCCTGATGAGCAAGCCAAGGGTGACGGTGGCAAGGAAAACCTCCCTGAGATGGCGATAGGAAGAAACCTTGAGAGGAACCAGACTTAACAGGAAACCCATCATCAAACTATGACTATGAAGTAAATTTGTTTAAAATGGTAAGAAACCAAAAAAAATTATAAAAACATGATACTGATAGGATCGCAGTACGGATCGAATCACCATGTAGGTATTGTGATAATATGGAATTGGATAATCCCTGGTGATTCAAATTCTTAGTGCCCATAACAGTCTTGGGTTCCTGGTCTTGGTTACTACATACATACAGACCTGATCTGATCATTCTCTTTGTCAACAAGGCATTTTACCCTGCAGATTCTGCACTACTTTCTTTTCTTTGTTTCATAATTCAGTGTATACTCTAGAGTCTCAGGAGCTTTGCAGTTTCAGAAATAATCAAACCAGCCCAGACCAATCAGACATTTTTCCTGATTATGATGCTTTTGATGTCAGAACTAAAGCTCTTGACCTGTACCTGTATGTTTTTATGCATTGTGTTCCTGTCACATGATTGGCTGATTGAATAACTGGGTAAATACAGCGGTTGGACAATGAAACTGATTATTTAGTGTTGCAGGTTTCATGACTAAATTTGAGCAGCCTGGTGGCCAATCTTCACTGATTGCACAATCCACCAGTAAGAGCAGAGTGTGGAGGTTTAATTAGCAGAGTAATAGCACAGTTTTTGCTTAAAATATTGCAATGCACACAACATTATGGGTGACATATTGGAGTTCAAAAGAGGACAAATTGTTGGTGCGCGTCTCGCTGGCGCATCTGTCACCAAGACAGCAAGTCTTTGTGATGTATCAAAAGTCACGGTATCCAGGGTAATGTCAACATACTGTACCACCAAGAAGGACGAACCACATCCAACAGGAGCAACTGTGGATGCAAGAGGAAGCTGTCTGAAAGGGATGTGATTGTATCCAAAAAACATAAAACCACAGCTGCCCAACAGTGCAGAATTAAATGTGCACCTCAACTCTCCTGTTTCCACCAAAACTGTTCATCGGGAGCTCCACAGAGTCAATGTACATGGCCGGGCTGCTATAGCCAAACCTTTGATAACTCAATGCCAAACGTTGGTTTCAATGGTGCCAGCAGCAAAAATCTTGGGCTGTGGACAATGTGAAACATGTATTGTTCTCTGATGAGTCCACCCTTCACTGTCTCTCCCACATCCAGGAGAGTTACGGTGTGGAGAAGCCCCAAAGAAGCGTACCACCCAGACTGTTGCATGCCCAGAGTAAAGCAGGGGGGTGGATCAGTGATGGTTTGGGCTGCAATATCATGGCATTCCCTAGGCCCAATACTTGTGCTAGATGGGAGGACCATGTGCACCCAATGGATCAAACATTGTATCCTTAAGTCGGTGCCGTGTATCAGGATGACAATGCACCAATACACACTGGTGACAGAGTGCTTTGATGAACATGAAAGTGAAGTTGAACATCTCCCATGGCCTGCACAGTCATCAGATCAAAATATTATTGAGCCACTTTGGAGTGTTTTGGAATTGATTCTGTATTGGCCGCAAAAGGAGGCTCTACACCATACTAATGAATTATTATGGTCTAAAACCAGGCGTTTTAGTTTCATTGTCCAACCCCTGTATGTATATTAAAGTGGCCAGTAAATGCATATCAATGCGTTTTTTGGATTACCACAAGTGAGCTGGTGTTCTTGGAGGCCACGCACTGGGAAGCCATGGAGGTGTGAAGGATACACACATGCTGTCTCGTTTCCCACTCGTACAGATCTGGCTCTGGCCCACATCAGCAACCAATTCAACTGGCAGTCACAATACAGGTAATCTGTACTGAAATGTCTGATCATGCACACACACACAAACACACACACACACATACACACACAGGTAAATATGTAACAAGTGAACATAATTAGCTTATATCTTTGTCATAGTGTTATCAAGATACTTCTAGTGTGCAGAAGTACCACTCAATCTTACAGAACTCTCAAGGAACTCAAGTGTATGAACAGCCCTTCAGGAAGCATGGAGAAGATGTTTCCTGATAAATTTCTAAAAAAAAAAACAGAAAGAAACATATTAGACAATTTATATAAAGACAATTTATAATCATGGCCACCACAACAATAATGTCAGTCTTGTTTCTTATACAGTGCTCAAGCAGGTCACGGTAGGAGCAGGGAGCACACTGTGCGTTTCAGTCAGCACATTACTCACAGCTTCGAGAGATTGCCAAGGTCAAGAAATATCCCGGCGGAAAGGCAGCCAATGCGGTTGTTGGATAGATCCCTGCAGATACACACACATACACACACACACACACACACACACACACACACACACACACACACACACAGACACGCACAAAGAGTTTTAAATTGACATGAATTGCCTGATGCCAAACATTTAAAAGCATCACAGAGAATAAGCAATGGTTTGTGGTTTATAAACATGCCCTTTTTAGTCCTTATACTCCTGTAAAACAACAGAGATGCCTGCATGTGGCCTGTAATTCATTGACTTATGGGTGAACATTCTCCACAAGGGGGCACTCTTATTAGAGTAGCTTTTGTGTGCTGAACTGTCGGATGAAGGAGAATAAAACACACAGCAGCAGGATATTACAAATGCACTCATGTTTGGGGTTAGAAATTTCCTGTATATGCACTATTACACAAATGATTTACTGCCCTCATTAACCGTACAAAAAGCTTTCACTAAAGACTCATTGCTGTACTTTCTAAAGCATGCCAGTATGTTAATGCTGTTTTCAATTGCCACTAGGTTAGAATGAGCATGTGTGCTTAGTGTAATAGACTGGAGTCCCATAATGGGGGTGTTCCCAGAATAAGCTCAAGCTAAGATGAATGAATTAATGTAATGGCACACTTGTGTGCGTTTGGATTGATGTGCAGCCATCAATTGAAAGTGTGTCCATCTGTAGTTTATATAGTAGGATACAGTACACAGTAGTCCCTTACATACAGCGATCGGCTGTAACCTTTCACAGTAAGGTGGTGGCGGGATCATGGGCATCCAAGGCTCATTCAGGTAGGGACCAAAGGCCAGCCAGTCCGATCCCACAGAGAAGGCAATGTAGCACAAATCACCAAAAAAGCTAATGCTGGCCACATAATAAAGTCACCAGAACACCAAGTGCATTATAACCTGGACCATGCATGGGGCCCACCAGGCAAACATCCTGCAAACCGCCCTTCAAGTCCGCTTCATGCCTCATTGGGATGCAGCAAACAAGCAAGTCCATAGACGCCCCACCCTGCAAACCACACCACCTATGGATCCGCTGCTAACATCTTTGTACCAGACACCACAGCACCGCTACAAGAGGTCTTGTAAAGAACCTACACAATACTGGGCTTAATGCTTCATTGGGTAATATTACAGTTGATTTGGTGTATATGAATATACTATATGGCAGATTTCATCTACTAGGGCTTAAATTAATAACTAAATTAATAACTCATTTTCAGCTTTTTAAAAAGCCTCTCCAGAAAACTCTAGTCGGTATCAAAGTTATGGCCTTTAGGTTGTTAAATTAAGCAAAATGTATCAGTTTAAGATATTGTAACATACTCCAAATGTAGCTTTACTTAACCCCAAATGAGTAGTCTTACCGATAGCATACCTTATAGGGATGGGAATCACCAGTACCTCAGTGGCGATTTGATTAATATCGTGATCCTATTTTATAAATATCCCGATTCGATATTACATTATTTTCTGATTTTGTTACAATTTCAAAACCAAAGTTTTTAGCACTTGAAAGTTTTATACCTTAGATTTATTTACCATTATTGATTAAATGTAGCCTATTCCTTATAACATTAGTTTTCCCATTAAAAAAAAAAACAAGTGCAGCATTTAAACAATATAAACTAACTTAGATTAATTTCAAATGAAACAATAAGCTAAATTTTTACTGAGCAGCAGGTATCTCTGTCATCTGCCATAATTGTTATTTTTAAACAAACTTATCAAATAATTCACTCCTACCACAAGGGATTCACAAGTGTGAAAACAGTTAGGCAGAATAAAAAAAATAAAAATAGTGATGTTTTACCGGATCGGCGATCCGGTAAACAAAGCGGACAGTTTCACAGCTTTACCCCGAGTGACACTCTCGTTGTCCTCCAGAGCACATGCCTTTCAATGAACAAAGAGGCATACGGCATGGACACTATTTTAATCCATCCTTAAAGTGTGCCAGTAGGGCAAAATGTATATACCTATATTTACTCAGTATGTTTTATTCCAGTGTGTATGTTTGATTATTCTGGATAACTTAAAAGGTATAATCAGCATTTACAAACCCCTTTTATTAGATAAAAGAAGGAATGAGTGGATAAGATACTGTATGTAATGTTTGATATCAATCTAAAGCTGGCTTTATTCAAAGAACGTTGGTGAACATGGAAAATTGGTAGCATGAACAGAGCTCAAAATTACTTTATAAAAGGTATTAAAACTCCAACCGGATGAGCCCATGTGACAGCCGAAACACCGGGCTAATGTATGCACAAAAGAAGGAACCACTTGAGGTGTGGCTAAGCCCCGCAACCGCATCCGATTGGACCAATCACCCGTGGGATGGACTGAAGGGTCAAAACCAGCAGGCAGAAGGCAGAATTTTCTACAGCATCCACTACTACAACTTGCAACCTCCAACAACCTCTTCCAAGCAGCTCGAGCTTCCGCTCTTGCTGCTGGCATCATCCGCTCTTCAAGAACTCTCAAAGAGACTTCATGCCAGAACTCCAAAGTCCCGCAACGAAGAAACCCTCAGGAGAAGTTCCAGAGCGTAGCCATCGGTAACCAGGCAACCAACGCCTCCCGAAAGACGTCATCTCTACAACAGCGCACCAACCAATTAGCAACGCTGTGATTCCCTTCGCTGGAGGCGAACCACCGGATGAGAACGAAACGTAACACAAGTAAACAAACAAGGCTGCATACCTTGCTGAAGTTGGTGATCGTTTCATAACTAAACCATAAGATTAAACCCAAGACTCTGTTCTTGTGACTTTTTTTGATCTAGTAAACAATACTAGAAGAATTCATGAATTTTCACCTTCCAAACTGTTTGTATATATGTGTGCATGTGTGTGTGCGTGCATTCAAGTAGCGTAGTTTCATGTGTCGTAGATTAGTCAAATAAATTCTTGTTTCTTTATAAAGAACTGTTATCTTGGTCATGTATTTTAAAGTCTAAACATTTGCCCAGATCTTAAGTTACCCTGCTCATAATTGCTAAATATTAAATTTTGTGTTATCATCGTTGGCCGCGTGATAAGCAGAACTGGTATGTAAAGTGTACATTCAGTTAATCAAATTAACCCGTATCGTTAAAGATTCGCTACACCTCCCAGAGCTAAACACTACATACCAATAATGTAATGTAAGAATGCGACAGTCTTTCATTGTCATTATTATATAAGCCCTACAATGTAGAGAAGGAGTTGATTACAGATAAATTAAAGATAACAACGGGATCAGATGACTGGTAAAAAGAAATATGGTCCAAGGTACGATACAATTTAATCATCTCTACATGATGATATTCAGTGTTACCAGACCAGTCAGTGTTTTGCCCATTTCGCACCAAATCTGTTTATTTTAACATCGGAACATACTAGTACAAATTAGCACTCAAAAATACTGTAGCTGGTCTAAACTAGTGATGAGTCGTTCATGAACGATTCGTTCTTTTTAAACGAGTCTTTAACGTGACTCAGAAGAACGAGAGTGATTTGTTCATTTTCTACTTTCTACGCATGCTCAAATCATCGCGAA
>JAOVVA010000041.1:21024443-21037149 GCA_028565275.1 Leiocassis micropogon | reverse complement strand
GCTGCTCATTCTGTTTATCATAATACATCCTTAGCTGCATTGTAATATTTTCATTACTGGAACTATAGCCAAAATGTCACGAAATGACTCAAAAAAATATTCGTTCATTTTGATGAACGAGATTCAAAGAACTGAGTCACTAAAATGATTCAAACTTCCCATCACTAGTCTGAACTGTGTGACTGATTTGCAAAACAAATTGCCAGCTTGTGGAAGCCCCGCCCCATTCTCCCACATCTCATATCTGTACATGGAGATGGGTGGCCATAAGGGCACCAATAAAAGGTGCATATTCTTAATATATGTCATTTTTAAAATGAATTAATAAAAATGAACTCATTCAGGTATGAATCGTGATTCTTTTGCGTGCCCATAGATACAGTATATCATCACATTGACTCCAAAATAAATTTTCAATGATTTATTACATGCACCGGTTGATCAGCCAGTGACCGGAATTGGCTGTTTTTCAGCATGATCAGCCATTTAGGGTCACGTTGGACATGAACGATGGACAAGATTCTATAGCGATAATCTAACACTGATGAATCCTACACGAGCTGGATTAGTTTTACTCAGAAGCGTACTATAATTCACCCTCTTTGTTCTGTTAAGAACTTGTCAATAGAAACTAAAGTTAATGGAAACAGACACACACAACCCCTTCACATGCTGCTCGGGATTCCTTCTGCTTAGCATGAGAAGGCTGGTGAAAAATGAGCAGGAATACATGATGAGTAAACTAATCAACTCTCTCTGATTTATAGCATGTGTTTATTACTCCAAGACACATCCTTGGAGGTATGGGAGAAAAGAAAATCACTTGCAACTTTGTGTAGGAAGATTGATGTGTTGCTGATTTGTGAATCATTCCTACTGTTGACGTGTATACTACTATAATTAAATAATTTAGGGAAATTAAAAAAAATCCATATCTTGGAAAAGCAGTCAAAACACATTTAAAATTAATTTTCGGTAAAGCTGCTTGTGTAAATGTAATCCAATTCAGATACATCTTTAAAGGCATTTTTACAATATTGTTTTTTGACACTGAGGTTATTTCCACTGAACATTCAGTATCAGTATGTTTGGCTGTGTGTAAAAGCTGTTTTTCAAAAGTCTCTGTGGTGTCAGAACCAGATGACAAATAACATAATAACGTAATTGGTTGACCTTGTCATATTACTTCCTGTTTGAAGTTACAATTGTTGAGAAAGACATGCTGTGATCTGTAGAGGAAATGGCTTCTTAACATCCACTATATTGCAGAAAGTGTATAGAAACCTGATCATCACATCCACATGTGCTTTTTAAACATCCCACTGTAGATTTAGTCCCGCTTTGCTATTGTAATTCGTTCCACAAATTTGAAACATGTCTATGGGGATTTGTGCTTATTCAGTCACAACAGCATTAGTAGGGTCAGACACTGACGCTGGGCGATGAGGTCCGTCGTGCAGTCAGTGTTCAGATTGTTCAGTGAGTTTAAGGTCAGAGCTCTGTTCAGACTACTCAGGTTCCTCTAAACCAACCTTGCAGTAACCTTGCCTATCTTCATGGACGTCACTGGGCACACAGTGAAACTGTTACTGCTGGAACAGGTTTGTGCCTCATTGGTAAAGTGAAAGAACAGCTACTGTATAAGGTATGCAATACATCCTATACAATTATGTGCTTTTGAATTTGTGGGAAGATTCACATGCACTGATCAGTCATAAGCCTAAAATAAACCAGAGGTAAATAAGGAAATAATAATAATATCTTATTACATTGGCACATGTGAACGTATATTAGGCAGCAAGTAAAGAAGTGATGGAATCAAGAAAACTAGACAAATATGAGGATCGAACGACACATTGTGATGGCTAGATAACTGGGTCAGAGCATCTCCAAAGACTTCTGGTTTTGTGTTGTGTTCCTGATATGCAGTGGTTAGTACCTACCAAAAGTACTCCAAGGAAGATCATCTAGTAAACTGGTAACCCGAGCACACAAGGCACGTGGGGAGCAAAGGCTAGGCCATCTGGTCCAATCCAAGAAAAGAGATATTGTAAGTATATAGTAACTTGTCTGAAAATGTCTGTGCTATCTATAGCTATAATAGAATGGTCTCAGGGGGAAGGGGGTATCTCTGCGTTCAAAATATTGGATTAGTGATCAGAAGGTGGCAGGTTTAAACCCCACCACCTCCAAGCTGCCATTGTTGGGCCTTTAAGCAAAGGCCCTTAACCCTCAACTGCTCAGATGCATAATGAGATGACCATGTAAGTCGCTCTGGATAAGAGTGCCTGCCAAATGTTGGAATGTCATTATCGTTTTTACCGCTTTATCCTGTATACAGGGTCACGGGGGGCTTGGAGCTTATCCCAGGAGACTTGGGGCACAAGGAGGGGTACGTCCTGGACAGGGTGCCAATCCATCACAGGGCACACACACACAGACACACACACATTCACACATTCATTCATACAGTACGAACAATTTGGGAACACCATTTAGTTTAATCCTCATGTCTTTGGACTACCGTACTGGAGGGAAACAGAGACCTTTGGAGGAAACCCACCAAGCACAGGGAGAACATTCAAACTCCATGCACACAGACTCACTCACTCATCGTGCATACCGATTAATCCTGTATTCAGGGTCACAGGGGGCCTGGAGCCTATTCCAGCAGACTTAGGGCACGAGGTCGGGTACATCCTGGACAGGGTGCCAATCCATCGCAGGGCACACACACATACACACACTCACACCTACATGTCTTTGGACTGTGGGAAGAACCTGGAGTACCCGGAGGAAACCCACCAAGCACGGGAGAACATGCAAACTACATGCACACAGAGATGGGAATCGAACCCGGACCCTGAAGGTGCAAGGGGGCATGTAAATGGGAAAAAAAAAAAAACACTGTATTGTAGCTTGCTGTATATAGCTGCAGATGATAATGGAAACGTGAGCATCAGCTCTGGACCATGGAAGAGTGGAACAAAGTGTTTGGTCTCATTAATTAAATTTTCTTTACATCATGTGTATAGTATTATGACCAGGTGAGTGCATGTCACCTATCTGAGGGAGAGATATCACCAGGATGGACTACAGTATTTGAAGAAAGCAAGCCAAGACAGGCAGGGTGATGCTTTGTTAAATGTTCTGCTGAGAAGCCTTGTGTCCTGGCATTCATGGATATTACACTGACATGTATCACCCACTTAAACATTGTTGCAGAGCACGTACAGTACATCCGTCCATGACAACAGTACTCCCTAATAGCAGTGGCTCTTTTAGCAGGATAAAAGCTCGTTTTTTATGTATGTTATAATTTGACAACTTATTATTAAGAAACAATAAATAGATTTCACCAAAATCATGCACGAATGAAACACGAATTAAATCTTAAAACCATTCATTGATTAAGTTACTGTAACGTTAACAAAAGCAAAAGTGGCAGGCAAAATTAAGCAATCTACACAGGATTCAAAAGGAATTAACTGACGTTTAAATAAATCTGTGATGATGATGCAGAACCAATAATGCACGTTGCAAACCCAGAATCAATCCTTCAGTGGAAGAAATAATATTTGTGCTTTTACGCCAAGTGTAAAGAAATGCCATATAGACACATAGACACCCTGATCTCTTCATACGTCTCATGTTGTGGTTAAGTAAGGATGCTGTCCAAAGCACAAAACACAGACGGATCATCCCACTCATCCATACCGGCATAAACCTACATATTATTATACAGTCCAGCAAAAATACCTCTGATGAAACAGACATCTCAGGACAAAACCCACAATGTGTTTTGAGTGTTGTACCGGCCAGCTGTTTTAGAGCTTAAGAGCAGTGACCTTTTTGTTAATGACTAAGTGTATGCACTGTGGCTGTGGTGCTGAGCTTTCGCTGTATGTAATTAAAGATATGTGCAGAAGCTGAGCGGAGGGAGTGGCACAGAGCTCAGCTGTAATCACCAGTTAGGAGCTCTTAAATTAGCTCTACACACCATTATGGATCACACATTAGCGCCAGGACCTGGCAGACGCTTCTACAATTAGCAGCCTTAAAGTAATCATGGCTGCATTAAAACAAGCACATACAGTACATTTACTATTTATTTACAGGCATCTGTGTACGTGTGTCAGTGTATGTGTATGCCGGCGTGAGAGTGTGAGAGATAATGAGAGAAGGTGTTTAAAGTCAGAGACATTGTGCCAAAGGTGCACTCTCTCATCCATTCTGGAAAGTAATGCAAAATACAGTACCATGCCCTGCAATTACATTACGATTATTTTTAGTTAAGCAAAAACATTTCAGTGATCATTTATTGTAGAATGGTTGTATGTAGGTTAGTGATCTACCAGCGAGGGCCTTCATTGGCTTAATTTATTGTTTGTCTCTTCATAATACAGTAATCACAGTAAGTAATCTATTTATTTTTTCAATCTTTTAAAATAAAATGGCCCTTATTTAGATGTAATTTAGTGGTAAAATGACAAACAAAACTAAACACTTTAACATAATTACTCTTTCAACTAGTCATAGCATATGTATTATTACTTACTCACTCATCGTCTATACCACTTAATCCTGTACAGTCGCGAGGGGCCTGAAGCCTATCCCTGGATCCTATCCAATCTATCGCAGGACACACACATATACACACTCACATATTTAGTCACACTACAGGCAATTTGGAAACACCAATTAGTCTAATCTCCATGTCTGTCATGTGCACTCGCGCCGTGACCGGCACTAGGACCCGGAAGTACAGTAGTACGGTCGCGATTCAGGAAGCATAAAAGGAGACAAAATGGCGCATGACATCGCTCAGTCATTGAGTTGCCCATGCTGGTTCCGACGCTCCGCATCATATTCTTGAGTACTCACCAATTTTGGGTCTATCTTCCTGACGAGTGTGTGTTTAGAACGCGGGTTTATTTGTGTAAACTCTTGCTCTCGCGCCGAGAGAGTTCTAATAACAATACGCGTGGTTATCCTGCCGATTCACGCTACTTCCGCGTTTGGGTTTACCATCCACGCTACACGGGCTAACTGCTAAGTCTTCTGTTTCACCTCGGTTAGTTCGTGACAGAATAACTGAGCCCTCATCTGCAGTGAACCCAGCGGATTACACTCACCTCTGCGATGTGGTAAACAGGTACGGCGAGTTGATCGAGCAGCTAAACGGTGAGATCGCGGCTCTTCGTAGCAGCGTCCAAGACGTCGCGAGGTGGCGGAGCCCTTCTCATCTCGTTGCTATCCGGGCAGGCAGCTGAGTGGGCCACGGCAGTTCTGCGCTCAGATTCTGACGCAGCGCATTCCTACAATGAATTCACCCGCCAACTGAAGCTCACTTTTAAACATCCTGCCGGTGAGGTGGAGACCAACACCAAGCTCTATCATCTGCGACAGGCAGGGTCGTCCGTCAGCCGCTTCACCGCCGACTTCCGTACCCTCGCAGTGCAGACCACCTGGGGAGACTCCGCCCTCCGAACGACCTACTACAAGGGACTGGCTTCCCGGATTAAGGACGAACTCGCCGGACGAGAACTGCCTGCGACGCTGGAGGGACTAATCCAACTGGCCCTTCGAATAGACCAGCGTCTGCTCTCTCGCCCGAGGCCAGCCCGTCGAACCCTGCCGCCCGCTGTGCCATCACTATCTTACACCACGCCCCGCTCCTCCACTTTCTTCTCCCACGCCCCTGTTCCTGAAGCCCGACCGACCTTCGCTCCTACAGGAGCCAGGGAACCCATGCAATTAGGACGCGCCTCCTTGACAGCTGCTGAACGGGAGCGACGGTTCCGAGAGGGGCTCTGTACATACTGTGGGTCTGCGGCACATCACCGAGCCATCTGCCCTGTCCGGCCGGGAAATGCCCCGACCCGGTGAGAAACGAGAGCAGCTCACCGAGCTCATCCGAGACTACCTTCTCGGACTACGTACCGTCTGGAGCCGGTCCTGGACAGGGGGGGTACTGTCATGCGCACTCGCGCCGTGACCGGCACTAGGACCCAGGAGTAGTACGGTTCAGGAAGCATAAAAGGTTCTAATAACAATACGCATGGTTATCCTGCCGATTCGCGCTACTTCCGCGTTTGGGTTTACCGTCCACGCTACACGGGCTAACTGCTAAGTCTTCTGTTTCACCTCGGTTAGTTCGTGACAATGTCTTTTGGACTGTGAGGAAACCAGAGTATCTGGAGGAAACCCACCAAGCACAGGGAGAACATAGGAGCGTTCCAAATGGCCTGAAGTACCCTGCAAAGTATACTTCAGCCATGTTAAGTTTGATTCCAAACCACAGGGAGCAAAAATGTTTAGTTCAAAGGGAACTGCGAACGGTGTAGGGAAAGAGTGAACAACAGGTTTTCACTGTCCCGGAAAAGGGAATGAAACATTTCCCATAAGTCATTGCGTCTTGTTGGAGCGTGGAAATAAATGGAGCTCGAAAAAGGATTTATATATTTATTATCATTCTTACTGAGGACGACATCATATTAAAAGCACACAAAAATGTAAAATTTTATTTTATCAAGAAACCCTTAGAGTTACATGTTTCAATCATATGTTTTATAATGGTATCAGTTTTTGTTTCAATAAATATTCAATATTTAATGTCCGTAGTATGAAATTTCCACAGCAGAAGTGACTGGTATCCGAGGTGCTTATGTTACCATGGTAACGCACGGAGGAAGTGACGTCTGCTATGGTTCCTTCGCAGGGTTTTCCGAATGGTGGAGTTTTGTCGAGGGAAGTTCCCTTCACCAACATTTCCTGCAAACGAAGCAGGGCGTAGGGAGCACCCTATGAAGTACACTTCGGAATGGAATGCAGCCCATGTAAACTCCATGCACACAGAAGCAGGAATCGAACCTGGCCAGAATTTGAACCCGGACCCTGGAGGTGCAAGGCCACAGTGCTAACCACTAAGCCACCATGCCGCCAGGTGAAAAAATTTAACCATAAAGGTCATTTTCACACTTTTTTTCTGAATATAAGATGGTTTTACAGAGACTTCAGTTTGCTTTTTGAAGTATGAAAGCTGTTTTAGTGCCAAGGAGTGATCCAAAGAGTGATCCAAAAGGAACAATCTGAACTATCACTTTAATGGTCATGCTGGCCACACTGGAAGATATCAGTCCTGCTTTCTACATAATGTCAATGGTTCTCTCAAATTTTTTAAAAGCTAAAAAAGATTTGTTAGTGTCAGTGAAAGAAACTGAATGCCTATATACTGTACAGTATATTCTCTCAATTCTCTCTCTCAGAAAAATTTGAGAGAAATTGAAACCACTCTTTCTAGAGACAATAGCATTGTAATTACTGTAGCAAACCGTTCTAGTGCTGGTGCTTGCATGAGAGCATCGCCAAAAATTGATTTCATACCAAAAAAAAAATTAATAAACACAACAGGTAAGCCCATCCAAGCCCAAAATTGGTCCTAAATACAAACTCAAGTATTTAAAACAAATTTGAAAATGCCCTAAGGATGCATTTACATTTCCAGAATTTCCTCCTCATTGTGCCTGAGAGCATCTAAATGAGATACTATCACTCTGGTTCCTAGCAGATTCGAGCCGTTCATCTGGATTTTGAAAAGATTCAACTCTAAATCGATCCACCTGCAGAAAACAAGCTAAATATACTGTTTTTACTTGCTGAAACAAAAAAGAAAAAATAAGTGCTGTACAGTATGTGTTACACAAAACATTTTACATTAGTTACAAGCTCCATTGTCTGTGCTCTTGTAACACATTGTGATTTCTAAGAATAAAGTGTTGTTTACTTTTTTTCATCAATGACCTTTGAGAAAAACATTGGTATGTTCAGCTCCACGCACCAAGGTTATCTTTTGGTTTGGTTGGTTATGTGCAGTGTAAAACCAAACAAAATCAGAAATATACCAAAAAATAAAAAATCTTTTTCTATGAGTTGCAAAAAGTTACGTATGCATGAAAGCAACCATCGACTTGCATCATGAGTTATGCATAGACTGATTTTCTATACATTTCTCAGCACAGTAAATGTATAATTAAAAAAGAAATATTCCTGTAAGAAAACAGGTTTGACGATTACGCCACTACAGTATTAATGGTTCGATCATTTACCCTAAAAAAATATTCAAAGATTATTCAGCAGCAACCTCATTTCCCCTCTCGTCTGTTCCAACCACTCTTTATAAAGTGCTCAAAGAACACAAGACATCAAAGATTGAAGTTGATGGACTGTACAGCAGAAGAACGCATTAGATTCCAAGTCAAAAACAAGAATCTGAGACTACATTAGGGGAAAGTCTGACCAAAACTAGACAGTCAAATCTTAAGTAATCGCATTATGCAATCAAGTCAACTTGAATCAGAATTTCATAGGACGGTTTCCATCACCTTGTGCAATTTATGCCATGACGGACTGAAGCTTTTCCTAAAGCAAGGTGGCTACAACCCAGTATCCTTATATTGTTCCTAAGAGAGTGGCTGGTACTGTATATTCTAATCGCATGTTGTAAGATTAATATAAATTATGCCAAAATGATACATTACAATAAAAAACAATCCTACAGTAAATACGTCAACAAGAAAGAAAATGAATGATCATGTTTCTAAATATGTGTCAGTGAGCTGTGTATCTTTTCACACAGCTTATTTCCTAACATCAAGGGGCATGCATGCTCTCTCTTTACATTCCAATAAGACGGAATCTGTGTGCGAGTATGCTTTCTAGCATGTGTTTCGTTTTAGAGTAGTGTACATCACATTAACAAACATTAACACTGTCGTACATTGCCTTTCTATTTATAACACTTTGAATCAGTAATAACTGATGTTAGCAAGCTAGAAAAATTAGATATTAGCAAGCAAGAAACCAGCGTTATGTGGAATGTAACAAGATGAATAAAGCTGGTAGCATTGCTCTACCAAGCACTGTGATAAAGCATCCTTTCCACATTCACTGTACTTGAAAAGATGTTCACTAGGTACCAAGTAAACTATTATTTTAGACTTAAATGAAGAAATGCAGGTATGAGTACACATGCCTAAGGGAAATGGAGCCTGTTTTCTAATCAAGTTGTACAGATCAAAGATCATACATTAGCATATATTAGCATACTCACAGTCTCTTCAGCATAACCAATCCGCGAAATGCTCCAGGCTCCACTGTACTAATCAAATTACTCCTCAGGTCCCTACAGAGAGAAAGAGAAAGGGACACAATTTATTTAACATTATTTAACAAACCACTTCATCCCCCCACATCCACTTCGGCCATTTTCACATTTTGTAGTGGAACTGAAGTGAACATAATTAGGATGGTAGTTCATGAATGTAAACAAAATTACCAATAACGTTAAAGTGGGGGGAAATATGGATTTTATTGTAGTCACCAAACACAGACCAGCCACAACACTAAAACCACCACCAGGTGAATTAATAACACTTTATATACAGTAGCAGTAATCTGGTGGCAGGATCACGGGCAGGCAAGCCTCATCTACGCCTGCGGGGACCCGCCTGGTCTGATCCCACAGAAAAGCGAATGAAGCACAAATTCCTAAAAGTCATTCCTGGCCATGATAGAAAGGTATCAGAACACCCAGTGAATCACAGCTTGCTGTCTATGGGGCTTAGCAGGCAAAGAATTCAAGATTCTTCTTCCGTGCTCCATATCTCAAGCCGACTAAGTATCCATGGGATGTGCTAGACAAAGAAGTCTGATCTATGAAAGCTCCACCCTGCAACCCACTAACGTCCCGGTTCCAGACACCAAAGCACACTCACATAGGTCTCATGGAGTCATGCCCCAGGGGGACAGAAGCGCCCCATTGGCACAGGGGGAACCTACACGATATTGGGCTTAATATCTTGCCTTTAATGTTATGGCTGTTCAGAGTAGATGCTCTAAAACCCTAAACACTAAATTATCCTAAATAAATTTTGTGCAACCAGTTTGAATCAGAAGTCATATCTTTTATTGAATAAATCAGTATACTAAAAAGATTTTTTTTTTTTCTGTTTTTGGAGGATTCCCAAGTTTGTTAGAGAACTCGCACAATATGTACAAACAACATAACAAGTCAGAGACAAAAGTTCTGGAAAATTATCAAGCATAAGTTTCGTTATTAAAAAATATATTCTAAACTTTGAATGTACCATTAAATTATTCATTTATTCACCATCAGTAACAGCCAGAGCATCACAGGGCACCATGCACACACACACACACACACACACACACACGCCCTCATATGCAGACCAAATTTAGCATAACCAATCCGCCTACCTCTATGCTTTTGAACGGTGGGAGGAAACCAACGTGACCAGAGGAATAACTTGTGAAACTCCAAATAGACAGTGGCCCGAGTTTAGTATCAATCCAAGGACCCAGGAGCAGCGATGTGGCAATGTTACCCTCTGCACCACGGTGCTGTCCGACCTTTAAATCCATTATTAACAGTGTAACATACAGTACAGTCCAAGCATGATTGTATTTAGAGGAAACCGTTCACTAAGTCAGTGACTATTAGTTGAAGTGAAGATTAGTCAGATGCAACCAAGTTCAAGGGGTGCAAATATTATTTAAACAAGTCATCGTATGTTAAAGCTCTTTGCAGACGAAAACACACATATTCACTCACTTTAATGTCTGTGTGGACTTTAATCCTCACATCACTGTGGATTTTAGAGCTCCACGAGGGGACCAATTACTCCTCCACATAATGGTTTGCCCTTCAAAGCAGATGGTCAGTAATCCCAGTCTCTCTCTCTCTCTCTCTCTCTCTCACACACACACACACACATACACACACACACTCGTTAGACTAACGCAAGCCACAGAGGACATTCTCATCCTCATTACTCTCCCATTCTCTTTATGCACACTGTGTGTTTAGAGGCACAGTCGAATCTAAAGGAATCAGCCTCGACTGGGCTTTTTGAGTGTCAACTCTGTGCCCACGTTCTATAAATAGGGCCTTCACTTTTAGCAAAAGCACTGGGTTAAAGAAGCAGAATGCTACCCAGTGATCAGATCAAAGTCTCACCATCTCAGTAGGTTAGCAATCAGACCCTCCTTTTGGCCCGCCCTCTCAGGCTCCGCACACCCAGTGCACTAAAAATACATTCAATGATTTCAGAACTCTGTGTGTTCCTCCGGGGCCAAAGCAAACTTCCTAAAATTGTGTCCTCATATTTCCTGCGTCTGTCTGAGGGGAGTGACAGGATTCTGAAGGAGCTCTGGGAGCAGCAGTGGTGTGTGGAGACATAACTGACACACATGCGTTCAATCATTCTGACGCCTGCTGATTAGAGTGCTTGCTCAAACGGGCCATAAAAGTTAAATTACAAATTTTTACAGTACCGTAGCCCTTAAAACCCAGAGTATTTTAGCCATTTTTTGTATTACATACCCGCATGTTTTAATAAATATATATGAGGTCAGGATTGTGCAATATAGAGTGCCAATCTTTTATTCAGCACAGCTTAGGCAATATGACGAATTGAATTTAATTTCATTTTAACCAACTGTACAAACATAACTGAGCAGGGCTATTGGTGGCTCAGTGGTAGGTGTTTCGCCTGCCATGCAAAAGGCCTGGGATCGATTCCCAGCTAGTGCCCAAACCCAGGCCACTGGATGCAGTGCCGGTCCCCAAGCCTGGATAAAATGGGAGGGTTGTGTCAGGAAGGGCATCCGGCGTAAAACCTGTGTGACCCCTTGCAGCCGAAAGACTAACAATAACATACAAACATGACTGAGCCTAAAAATTTGAATGGGTCACACACACAAAGAAATATAATAGATACATATGATCAAGCGTTTTTTTGTTTGTTTGTTTGTTTCTCTGACCAATAATAATAATAATAATAATATGAGCATTTGGTGATATTGATGTTTTTGCACCATCATTCCTATATTCTGGTAGCGGTAAAATGTTCACGTTTTAAAAGTGTGTTTTTCTCCAGACTTTCACAGTCTCCTCTGAACAGTGGATATTAACCTGTCCGTCGCTTGAACTCAGAGAAGCATTTATGTGGGCTCTGATCTAAGGTTCTGTAAATCAATTTTATTCTAATAAACTTATCCTCTGCAGCAGAGGTAGCTCTTCATGTTCCTTACCTGGGAACTCTGGATAAGGCACATCTGTGAATTGAAAATGATTTCAGGTGAGTATCTACAGTAAATGAATCTGATCAGAGAATGTCTCGAGTGTGCCAAGCTTTCATCAAAGCTAAAAGTAGGAATTTTTAATAATCTTAAATATATTCTGGATTGTTTTTAACTGTTTTGTTCACTATATAACAGCATACATGCCTTTTCATAGTTTGGATTTCTTCAGTATTAATGTACATTGTTAAAAATAATAACAATAAAAAATAAAAAAATGAAATGAGAATGTGTGTCCAAACTTTTTCCTGGTACTGCAGAGTTTTAAACATTGGAAATGACATTTTTATACTTTTTTTTTTTTAATAACCATTTAATTTGAGTTTAAAATTGTATAGCAGTTCCTAACATTGTTAATTCAGATCCTTTTGATATGATGTGAGTGTGTAAACCTTTTCAGGTCAACCAAAGAACCAAGAACAGAACAAAGTAGGTGACTTTAACATTCATGTAGATGATGCTAACGACGCTTTAGCCCTCGCATTTATGGACTTACTAAATTCCTTTGGGGTTAAACAAAATATAAATGGATCAACTCACCGCT
>JAOVVA010000041.1:21009357-21024343 GCA_028565275.1 Leiocassis micropogon | reverse complement strand
TTGTGAAGCTGCTTTGAGACAATGACCATTGTTAAAAGCGCTATATAAATAAAATTGAATTGAATTGAATTGAACAAAGAATTCTGACTGCAAATTGACAGCAGGTTTTTTTTTTTTTAAGTTAATTCAGCATTTAGCACCTGACTGAGAGGGTCATTAAATGGTGAAAAATGGCTGCTGTCTGCTTTAAATGTGGTGTGTGTACAATTAAGAAACATACCTATTCAGCACCACTACATCACTCCATCCTTCCATCTATCAAGCTCTTTTAGTGCTTATCTATTCAAGGCATATTTTTAGCAGTTAATGCTTAACTTGTCTATATGCAATTATAATATTATATGGTTATAATAAAAATTATAATATTATAAGGTTGTGTCTATCGTTCATTCAAAATTATGGTTAAATCATTGGTTAGTTCGCTAATTACTAAGGGATCTTTTGATTTAACTGCAAAATCCTTTAATTCATCTTCAGTAGTTAGTTTATCCTGGTCAGTGAAATAAACTATAGATCCAGCCTATGAAATACGCCATGTATGGGGAAAATGGTCCTTTGCACAAACCATGCATAAACATCTCTAACAGTAGGCACTGTCGCCTACTCATAGCTTCTGAAACCCTGGTGTAGAGCACGGACTGGTGTGGCGTGCCACATTTTAGGTCATCCTGTGAGGTACAGTAATAATATATCTGCCGAAGCAGTGTGAGGAGCGGCCGCGGAGTTCAGGATCTGCATGAACGCAGTACGTGCCATAATTAAGCGCTGTAATGATATTTAAAAAGAAATCACTGCTGTGCACATTGTACAGGATACACCATATTATTCCTATTAAATATCAGATATGATGCACCCTACGACTGTATAACAATTGGCTGAGGGTATAAAATCAACAAAAAAAATTAGTTGCTACTGTAGATAGACAGAGTACACGCTTATTATCCCACCTAACCAATATTTCTGGGTGTGTTTTAAAGGCATTTTCTAAAGTTTGCTGATCTCCTCCATCCTCATGCATCATTTATTACACATACTGCAGCTCTTCGGTTGTCACACTGAAAGGTTTCTTGCAGGGAAAATTTTATGTTTAAGCTTATATTTGATTAATCGTGGGCATTTATTGGATTAAAAAAAGTTCAGGGCTTATAAATGGATAACATTTGAAATTCAAGACCTAGATCGAGATAAGTTAATGAAGCAATTTATTTGCAACAAACATAACTTTTAACCAAAATGCCCTTGTTCCATGTTTAAAAAGTTTGAACTTAACTTTTTGAAACAGCATGCAATACCTCACCTAATAAATAAATGTGTTGTGAATGCTGGCGCCAGTTAAATGTAACGATTTCATTAAACACAATTATTTTATAATTTATTATAGCATACAAAAGGTTTATTGTGAATGGTAATAATATCAAGTCTAAGTGGATTATTAAATAACAGCTCAAACAGAACTGAACAGAACCAGACCAGAATATAATCTGAAACTGTTTTAAATATTTATGGAATTAAGGCTCTTCTATTGATCATGTTCCATGCTGGTTTGAGATAAATAATAAAAAAAAATCTTATCCAAACTGACTTGGCAAGATAGTTAACACCATTAATTATTTAATTACTTCGTTTAATTAAAGAATTGATAATAGTGTAAAGTCATAGTAAAATATTTATCCCAAACAGAATACGAATATTTAACAATAATTACCACTCCAATAACTATATTAATGTATATTGTGGCTTTCTAAAGATTTTCTCTTGAAAAATTCTAGATAGACATATGATGTCTTTCTTAGCCAGCTAGCTAGTGTGAGGTCAGAAAAGACTGTATCTTTACCGAACAAGGCTCTAGAGTCAAAACTGTTTTTCTTTTATTTGCCTCTTTTAAAAAAATGTAAGTAAGTTATGGCTTTATGAGCACATAAGCAAGTCCAGATTTTTCCCTGTGAAGTATACCACTGTGATTTCTTATTACTCTTTTTAATAAACACAAGTCTGTATTTATTACAGCAGACTGTTTTTTGCTTTAAATTTATGTCTCTTTCTCTGCTTCACAGATGAAAGCTTCCTGCTCCGCACATCAGTTCATGCAGCAGGTGGAGAAAGAAAAACTCACTCAGCACTAGGAATGATACATCCTTAATGTTAGTTAATACATTTTTTCAAAAGGTTTATATATCATCAAACAAATATTTAAATTCCCAAATATGAGAAATGTTGGCCAAAGCTGATGCACCAGGCATAAAATATTTTCAGATGTGTATTTCACACACACTTACTATATAACTTCTCAGTGACTGTTAACTGTAAAAATCCCATAACATACAGTAGGAGCAGATAGCAAGAGGTGATGGTACAACTTCAATTAACTCTACTAAAATCACTAGTATGGGTGCCATCAACTCACAGTTTAACACAATGTCAAGTGAAAAGTTGCTTCCAGGCAACATTGTGTACTGGTTAGGTCTGAGTCCATCATTACAGTAAGTCAGCAAGGTGAAGTGTAGAAAGAAATGTTGTTGGACTTTCAGCTGCTCCCTCATCGAGGGGTCGCCACTGCACCAACCAATCCGCACAACAACTTGGGACAGGTTTCCTGACACGACCCTTTTATCCAGGCTTGGGATCAGCACTGCATCCAGTGGCTGGGGTGTTGGATCTGGCTGCGAATTGAACTCAGGCCTTCTGCATGGCAGGCAAGAAACCTACCATTGAGCCACCAATGCCATACGTAACCCAAATGGCACACATGCATTGAAAGGAAAAAAAAGGAAGAAGAAGAGAGGTGGGAAAAAAAAGAAGAGAAAATAAGAACTCAATCACATGTATGTTTTCTTAGTCTGAGCATCATTCAACTACAAGGCAATACGAGGTGTAATCAGATGATGCTGCTTAGTATGTATTACAGATAAATTCCAATACAACAGGTGAAAAAAAAAACAACTTGTTGCCATGGGTGTAACACCTTTTAAAAGTTGTTGCGAAACTCTCTCTGGACAGGTAATTGTTTTTCTTTGTAATGTTAATGAATTACATTAAATCAATTATGCGATATAATACAAATATTAAATGCTCTAAAATCAAGGAATTCTCTTGATCTATACAACAGCTTTTGTACCAAACACAAATCACTTTTATTTGTGCAAAGCACTGGCAAAGTGCTCTAATTTGTAGGAGTATCGCTAGATCTTCTTTTGAGTTTATGGACAGTTGGTACAATACTGTTGGCAAGTGAAAACAAGATGATTACTTTGTATGAAAAATGACATTTAAACAAAAAACAACACAAGTTACACAGCACATCAATGTTTATTATAGGTGTTTAGTGGTATTTAATCATTCAGAGCCAGGAAGATATACTGCACAGTTGCTTGAGACAAATAAATTAAGACAATAAATATTAGTGCTATTGAATCGAATATTGAATTAAAAATCAAAATGGGCAAAATTCTAACTGAAAAATGGAATCAATCAAAACTCGTCAACAGTCTACCTATGTTTCACATTTGTAATAAACAAGACAAACTGGTAAAAGACAGTAGATTTTTTTTTTAAACCCTAATTTTTATTCATCTTTTATTGTTTTTTTTTTTTCTAGGCTGGATTTTCACATATTTTCCAAATAGGAACAAGTTAGAAAATTTACATTTTAAGTCAAGTTGTCAAGTTGAGCCCAAGTCTCTATTCCGAGTTTATACACTGAAACAAAATTGTGTTATAAAAATAAATGGTATCGCCACTGGTACTAAAACAAATACAGTTTTAACAAAAAGAAATGAGAATTACGTCAAATGTGCAATCCATATTAAGAAAAATGAGTCTTCGAAAAGCCAGCGGTAAACACTGAAACATATCGTGCAGTCGAAGAACATGTTTTCCAGCTGGTCAGAGTCAAAATGGGATTTAAACAGAAACCATGCGTCTTCCCCTAAATTCTGTTTGACATTTCTACTTTGTCTACAGCAGTCTATACCGTATCTAAGTCTGGTGCTAAACTCCTGACAAACTTTAACAGTTGCAGTTAATATTTCACCAGCAGTTGCACCCAATTAGCTTCCACCCTCGCTGTGTGTGTTCGTATGTGTGTGTAACTCCCCATGCGTGCTCATCCAGCCAAGCTGCTACACAGCCTGCTCCCACTGTGACATTAATGTGAAGATTTATGGCCTAATGGTCACACTCACACACAGAGAGGCCTTGGTGAAAAATGCTAGAAAGACAGAGTATGTGCGTAGGTGGAGAAAGCAAAAGAAATTGTACTGTATCTGTGTGTGTGTTGCTACTGAAGAAAAGTTTTGAAAGCCCCTGCCAGAGGAGGTCACTCGGAAGACGTCTTTACCGTAGGAGGCTGAGGTCTCGGGGAGGATCGGGCGGGGGTGGGGGGGGGGGGGGGGGTGCTTCTCTAATTAACAGCTAACTAGTACTGTTTCCACCAAACTCACAATAGCTACGCGCCAACAGTAAGTCATGCAGGAAAGATTCCACAGATGGATACAGAAACAAATTGTCTATTAGGGAGTTTTTGGAGGTTGGTTGAGGATAATCTGATTACTGTCAAAAAACTGTCATATTGTGGGAAGACCAATTTCTTCAACAGTAATAAATCCAAGAACAAAGTAAAGTGAAGAGTATCTTCAGACTGGTGGCTTAATTAACACTGAGATACAGTAGCTCGGACAATTGTACAAAAAAAAAAAAAAAAAAAATCATACAAGTGACTCTTATTGGAGACCATCTGCAGATGCTCTTTTTTCTCTGAATAAATTCAATTAGGTCTTGGTAGGTTAGCTTTGATATAAACAGATCTTTTATTGTGTGGTGTTGCCAGTATACTGTTAATAGACCTTGTTCCAGGCAACCCACTAATCTGAGGTACAGTAACAACAAAATATGATCGAAACCCCCTCTCTCCCAGGCACACACACACAGTAAGGATTTCCATGTTCCACTAATGAACAAAAGAGACATGAACTGCTGTTCAGGACAGTTAGCAGAGCTGAGAAACGAACTCATCTATACATACACTCGCTTCACCCATCTTTCTGAACTCAGAGGAAATCTGTCTTTGAAACAATATTAATTAGGTGTCTGTGATGACATCACTGTCTGAAATACTGTTTCCCCTTCCTGTTTCCTTCCTAGAAATGAGACAGAGATTACAATGAGCTCTCGATTGTACGTGCTAAGTTTAAGGGTTTAGACCTCAGTCCAAACACACAACAATTTATGATCACAAGCAACAGGCGATGACCCATAAAACCACCATTCAGCATGCCAAAATGTTCTAATTCAGAGCTAAAAGTAACACCAGTGACAGGCAGAATGCTTCATTCATCATACTTCATCCCAAATGTAGTTTGGCGCATAATCATTTCCTGACAATTGCAATTCAGAGCACATCTCTGACCTCCGTTGTTTATTTCCTCATATAGCATTAGACAAGAAAATACCCAAGACATGTCATGTATGCTTTTTGAAAATGAATGCAGACAAGCAGGCACAAATTTCGCAAGCCAGCCAGATGAAACCACAAGTAGAAGCGATGCCAAGATGTCAAAATCCAACTACAGGCTTTATTTTGTGAGATCTGATTCTGATGAAAGACCACATCTGTGAGGTTTAGGGTGAAAGCAAGAAACTAAACACTGAAATGGTTAAATGAGAAAGGCTGTCCGACTTCATTCAGCAAATTCATATTGATGGAAAATATTAGTAGTTGAACCCTGTGTATTCATTGTGAACATATGAACAGTTTGATTGCAAAATGAGATATATATCCATTTTGACAGCTTTGTGGGGGGGAGAAAATGTCTTCAGAAGAGAATTACAAACTGAGAATATTTTGTGCATGATTTCTTTTAGTCACATGTATGAAGAAAAAAAAAAGAAGCACAGATGGCAAAAAATGTGTCACAAAGGTTTTGGTTACATCAATGTGAAATGTGTGTGCTTTCGGCAAAAAACTACAATTTTTCACAATATATAAATCAGCCTGTAGTTGTTTTTGTGGGTATGTTAATGTGCAATGTTACATTGGTTGAGTTTAAATAAAAAATCTGGGAAACCTATTTTTGATTGTGTATTTCTAGTGAGTCAAGACAATAATTTGGATTAATGAAATCCAGTAAAGTGCTGAGCTCTGCTGCACACAAAACATTGTTAGTTGAAGATCACTGTTAGTTGATCATTGTTAGTTTAAGATCATGAGAAACATTAAAAACATCAGCTTCTATTTTGGAAGTTGATGACAGCAACTTATCATAGTAATGGGGTTTGCCGAAAGAAAAAAAGAGACCTTTGGGAAACGTCTGATCACATATACTGTAGGTCAGTGGTCCTATAAGATCACAAAAGTTCAGAAAATCTGACTGGACAACAGGAAATAGTTACTATAACCAGACAACCAGACATATGAAACACAACAGCTTCCTGCATTCAACATGTGTATCTCATGTCTCCTGTACAGAAGGAAAGTGCATGTTTCTAAAGCGGTGTGGAGTTCTCTTTCTGTTTAATATTCTTTTGTAAATATTACTTCAGAGTGCATCAAAATGCAGCAAAACCAGTGTTGTTTATACTTCAAATCATCTAAAAGCAGAATTTATAGTGAATTTCAACATAAACATTTTGCTCTAGACTTTGTGTCCAAGGAAAATACTTTCCCCCAAAATGAGTAGAAGTATGAAAAATGGCATTTGTCTCATTTTGCAGTCAAACTGTTTATATTTTCATCCATTAGTTGAGTGTAGAGTAAGGGCCTACACTCACGGAAAGGTCATTAGCTTGCAAAAATGGTTCTACTTGAAACTTTCTCTGATAGAAAAATTATTTGCTGTAGTTTTCAACAATGGCAGGGGTCATCAGGCCTTAGATTATTTCAACAGAACTTGAAAAAGAAATTTATCTGAATGGAAAAATACTGTTTTACATAAGTTACGTACATTACATAAATATCTTTCAATTATTTAGCTCACTGGACCAGAGGGATAGTAACATTAAGATAAAAGGAGGAAAATTTTATAGATTTACACGGATTTTTGACTTGTTGAATTAAAAAGTAAAATAAATCACTGTCTGTGTTGTTATACATAATTAAGTTGGCGAATAGCATTTTTCTCCAAGCATGTTCTGCCCACAAACTTTAAGTTTATAATGTCTAAGCAGCTATGTTGAACCAGAAATGCAAATACCAGCAGCTCTTACTATCATACCAGTGTCACTGCTGCACCGAAAACTGTCCATCTGCTAAGTGGTAGTCCACTGATAGTTGTCTTTTCCATTTTCCTTAGCATGCCTTATGAAATTTCATATAAGAATTGCATGCTCAGGTTAGTAAAAGCTGCAACCTAATCAAAACTAATTACATTAAGCATTTCTGTGTCCTTCAAAAGCTAATTATGCAGAATAAATTAGATTAGTTATGTCTTTCTTATACAGTTTACATAATATTACTCAAGGATTACAATTACAGTGAGTAATGTACGTTCACATTTTCTCAGTACCTTCAGCTATTTAATTATACCTTGTACAGCCCTTTACTGAGAACGCGACCTCTGCCTCTGATGCTAGGAACTCACACACTGTCTCAGATTTTCTGATGTGCTATTGCTCATTAGAAAAACAAGCATGATGTTTTGGACTCAATGATGTAATACATCCAAAAGATACAAGAGATATATCCTTATTTGTGGAGTTCTATTCATTGCATCTATTGTATTCTGCAAGTGTCCTGCAACTGCTTTCATCTCCATTCAGTAAAGGAAAGTGTGGTGTCACTCCATCTCCTTGCTTCGCATCTGATTCCACCCAGCTCCATTTTGGTGTCCTGCTGAGGATGTCAATATGATGTTTTGCTCTACCAAGGATCTCACTCCACCTTCTTGCTCTGCTATGGATGCCACTCCAGTTCTTCGTCTCTGCTATGGTCATTGGTCCACCCTGTAAACGACCCCCTCCCTTTGCTGCACAGAGGACATTGCCTCCACCTCTTTCTCTATGGAGAATCTTGGAAGGACAGCAATCCATCATCTGGCTCTGAGGAGGACATCGCTTCACCTCCTCCAGCCTCACAAAGGACATCACTTGTATCTCTTTCTGTCCTTGCTGAATGCCTCGCTCCTGCCTCTCGTTCCAAGGAGGGCATGGCTCCCTTTCACTGGCCTCATAGAGAACGCTGTGCTCTGCCTTGAATGTTGTGCCTGCTAGTTATACAAAAAGTATCACCCTGACTCACCGTGTTGTGGAGGATTTCATGTCTCCTGCCAGCTACAATAAGCTCATTGCTCCCAGTGAACCATGTCTGGCTATGGCATTCTGTCAGGGTAGAGAAATTACACCTACTGGCACTGTACTACACCTAACCTTCAGTTCCAGCACATCACATAATTAAGTCACATGTCTCACTAGTCATCCTCACATTTACATAATAAATGATCTGCATTTGCATCTGCCTCTATTTGCATTCCTTGACAGTCTGAAAGGAAAACTAAAGTAACTTGAATAACCATTTTATACAACCTAAGTATGTAAAAAAGCATCTCAGAATGCACAGCATATCGAGCCTTGAGGCAAATGGCCTATATCATCGAAATACCTCATCAAGTTCCACTTCCGTCAGCCAAGAATAGAAATCTGAGCTGGGACAGCTGGACAAGTTCAAGCAGGTTGGACAAAAAAACTTTTCCCTACCTTTTGGTAAAGTTTGATTAACTGAAGCTATTAATCTGGGTCTAAATGATGTGCATTTTACTGCTGCCACATGAGTAACTGTTTAAATAACTGTTCCTTTTAGATCGGTAAATGTAGTATTATTTCATGTACAATTAAGCAGAATTTGTGCACTACATAAACCATCATCCAAGAAAAACATCTGTGTAGATATAATGTTTGACTCTCTATGAATCCACTTACCACTGGCTGATTTACTGTAGGCTTTTTTATCATAAAGCTGGAATCCTTTTGTCTGCATATAGTTAAAATGATGGGGAAAATGTACAAAAGCATTTTAAAAGAATGAGGTCATGATGGCCATAAGGGTAAACAAATATAAATGCCACAATTTAAGATCTAAAGTAAGGGATAAGGTTGTTTCTATTTTTTCCTTCCCCTTTTTCCTGGTCAGAGGAGGAGAGGAAAGATGAATTAGCCCTGAGAGACATGTGCAGAGAGATGGAGTGTGAGAAATAGAGAAGGCCTATCCTTACTTTTTCCATTCATGCACCGGCCTATAACCTCACATCCTTAACCTTGCGATGTCAGTGAAATATCACCAGTGATTCCACGGAAAATTGTCCACATCCATTTTTAGCCTTAATGGAGACATTTTTACACAGAGGTGATCTTGTGTCCATCTCATACAAAAAATAAAAATACTGTAAGCTGAACATTTGGCACACAGCCTTATCCAAAGCAACTTTTGGAGGCCTCGCTTAAGGGCAACTTGGTGGTGCTGGGGTTTGAACCTGGTACCTTCCAATCAGTAGGACAACACCTTAAACACTGAACTACCCCTGCCTTATTGGTTAAGGCAAGGCAAAAACAACTTCCTACTCGTCCTTGCAAACTAAAGCATCTTACTTGTAGTTACCCAATGCATTCTCACCGACTGCACCACTAAAGCCTTCGCATGGGATTAGTATAACCTGGTGACCTCTAGTCATTTGTAATAATTGCGGTGGTCGTCTGTGATCTTAATCCAGTGCGAATCGCCCATGTGTGTAATTTGTAAAGTAAAAATTCCCCCGCAAATGACCTACCATATTGCGTTGAACACTGAGGTCCTGTGATAATATTAATCCCGTGCGAATCAGCATGTCTGTAATTTGGCCAGGATTTTCTGGGGTCGTATATCATGTTTTTCAAGGTTTTTTGTTTCCTGTGCACCTTTTTTATCCATCTTCCATGAAGAATAGAGGCTGCGTTGGAGTGCTTTTAAAGGTATTTTGGGTGCTGGGTCACAATGCTATGCACCACACAACCATACAATGTGCAGAAAGAGAAAGCTGAAAACCCTCAGAAGAGCGAAAGCAAAAAGAATGATTAGATGGAGATGGAGGACATGTACAGCAGCATGCAGTAAGGATCACTCTTCTGTTTAGCTAGACCTATAATGACAAGACATTTTCAAATAATAGCCTATCCAAAATAGTGCACAATTAGGCAAGGAGTTACACATCATAATTCGAGGTTAATGTGTTACAAATAAACAAAGCCTTGACATCATATCCTGAAGATAAGTCAGTAAAATTGCAGGCTTCGCTTATCCCGTGCGAATGCGCCAAACGAAATTCAGATGATTATGTGTGTGTGTGTCGGGGGGGGGATTTCTAAATCACACAAGGTCCCCATATAATACTAATTCTGTGTGAATAGGGAATACAATCAGTTTTTTTTTTTTTTACAAGAATTAATTAATAATAAGAGAGTTTTCAGAATCAATAATATTCTGGTAATTGGAAATACTAAAATTGTACTTACAATTTAAGAAAGTAAGATAGCAGCTGGGGTACCACATACCGTATGCAGTGTGATAGTCAGGTGTCCACGTACTTTTGGCCATATAGTGTAACGAACTACAGTAGCTCGTCATAGTACGTTATCACATTAGATCAGCTAGCACTTTCAAGGTTTTCATTTAATTTCTGGGTAATAAAAAAAGGGGCTGGACAGCAAACTGGAGTTCCTACTTGCCTACTGTAGCTAATGCATTTTTGATTTGTCCTGTGTTACTGTACAGCAAAGGGGTAAACTACAGTATAAGCAATCTTTGGCCATTTAAGAAATTTTGCCTTTTTATTTTCTAATGAACATGTCGAAAATTATGTTCCTGCTTTTGCGCAAATGCAGTAACTTAGGAAAAAACATTCAACAATAGATATTAGCAAGCCTTAACTACTTCAAATATTTGTTGTATGTGAAAAATACGACTCCATGGGCAGTGTGGTGGCATCATGGATAGCACCATGGCCTCACACCTCCATAGTGGAGCGTTCAAGTTCCTCTCCTTGGGGCTGTGCATGAAGTTTGCATGTTCTTCCCTGCTTGATGGGTATCCTCCGGTTTCTCCCACAGTCCAAAGCCATGCAGATTAGGCTACCTGATGTGTGAGTATGTGCTTGTGTGCCATGGAATGGATTGGCACACCTTCAACGGTGTACCATTGTGCCCCAAGTCCCCTGGTCCCCAAGTCCCCCAACCCAGGTTAAGCGGTATATGTTTTGTTCATCTCAATTAGCCTATGACCCACATAACTTAAGTGGTATTTCAGCTGATGCAGACTGATTCTATACTGTATACACACTCATACATCAGATAGACCCAGAATTTCCAGACAACCCATTTTTCATGTATATTTTTGTCACCCATATAAAGAGTACTGAAACCTCTCCAGACAATTCGCCAAACTATTTATCAATTGCTTTTCAAGGAGACTGAGTCCATAAGAGGGAGAGATAAATTACACCACTCCAGCCAAAACAACAAGGGAACACTTCAAGAGGAAGTCTCATTGACTGACTCCCAAAGTCAGAAAAGAATGGCTGATGCAGAACAAAGCTTACAGATACAGTCCCAGAGCGATGCCCACTCAGTCAGGATGGCACTTCACTCATGATGAGTGGGGAAATTTACATTAAAGGGCCTTGAAATGCCTTGGAAATCCTTCAGAGCTCCAAACCATGAGTGATGGAATATTATGTATATGTTTTGAAGGTGCACAAGAGCTATTGTAGGAGTGGATAGAAGACTGATGATTAACAAGTAGTGAAATGCTGAAAGGCAGCATGTTGGCTTATTGGCCCCTCCAGGTCCTGGGTTCGCCTCAGGTCTGTGTGAATGGAGTGTGTATGTTCTTCCCTCGCTTGGTGAATTCCCTCCCAAAGTCCAAAACATGCATTTCCAAATTGCCCATAGTTTACGAATGTATGTGTTGACCGGAGGTCCTACTACGGCCGTACAAATGGGAATAAATACAGTGGTCACCATTGGCCTCCACGGTCACTAGTTGGACTGCTAGGTTCCTAGATACTGAATGCTGAAAGCTGATCCACACAAATGTGGGATGTTGAAAGGTGTAATTTTGGGGTGATATTGGTCTGTTATATATAGTATATACACTTATCATCTATACCACTTTATCCTGTATTCAGGGTCGTGGGGGACCTGAAGCCTATCTCAGGAGACTTAGGGGCACAAGGCGGGGTACACCCTGGACAGGGTACCAATCCATCGCAGTGCACACACATATACACACTACGGGCAATTCGGGAACGCCAATTAGCCTAACTTACATGTCTTTAAACTGTTGGAGAAAATCGGAGTACCAGGAGGAAACCCACCAAGCACGGGGAGAACATCCATGCACACAGAGACGGGAATTGAGCCTGGCCAGGAATCGAAGCTGGACCCTGGAGGTGCAAGGCGACAGTGCTAACCACTACACCACCATGCCACGCAGACTTAATGTAACAACATGTTATTTTTCAGACCTTTACTGTGGCTCTTTTAGCATAAATACACCATAATTATGCCACGGACTCTTACTGTAACTCTACAGGGAAAATCAAGAAATAAATGAACAGCTTCTGAGCAAAATGCAATAAATGCATTTTCAGTCTTGCATGCATTTTTGCTTATTATTATTCTTCGACACACAAGGTTGCCTATAAAAAAAGATTTTATATGGAAACCACTATACTGTATAACTTTATTTTAGGTTTTAGGTTTATTTAAGCTTAAACCCAAAGAGTTTAAACTAACTAACTTTAAACCAACTTGCTAAAACAGATACAGTAGGTCTTTAGTCGTTACTTGATCACTGCCAGTGACTCGGCTGTACGACATCTAGAGGACATTTATTCCACCACCTAGGAGTTAGGACAGAAAACAGTCTAGATTCATGTCCTCCTAAATCCCTGAGAGATGGTGGGACCAGCTGAGCAGTGCTGGAGGAACGGAGCGAACGTGGTGCAGTGTGTGGTATGATTAGAGCTTTGATGTAAGTGGGTGCTGGGCCGTTTTTAGCTTTGTAGGCAAGCATCAGTGTTTTCAATTGGATGCGGGCAGCTACAGGATGCCAGTGGAGAGCGCGGAGAAGTGGTGTGGTGTGGTGTGGTGTGGGAGAATTTAGGAAGGTTGAAAACAAGCCGGGCAGCTGCATTCTTGATCAGCTGCAAAGGACGAATGGTGCACAGAGGCAGAGTAGCAGTAGTCCAGTCCCAAGAACAACTGAAGGCTGATTTATTCATTGTGACAAAACTGTAGGAGGTGAAGTTATAGCTTTTTGAAAAATCACACAAAATTCACACCTATATAACTCAAACAATTTTGACTTTTTATGTTGGTATTTGTGCTTTATAACACCATTGTGACTAAAAACCATGCACAGAATGTTTTCTATTAGTTTGCAATACTTCTTCTTTCCTCAAACTTTGCTCAATAGTGCAAAAATGTTTTCTTATTCTGCTGTCATATGTCTATAAGTGTTTATATCTGTAATATCTTTGTTTTCCTTGTCGAGCTCCATAGCATGATTATAATGCATTATAATGTATGCATAAACACAGAATGGAATTTCTTCTCAAAATGCCAAAGACAAGACAAAGAATTAGAGTGTAGCTGACTTCAAATACCATTAATGCAGTCGAGAGCGTAGTCACAGAGATTCCTGAATTTAGATTTACCCAAAAAATAAGCAATGTACATTAGTGTTATGTGGAAACTCAGCTTAGCAGAGACCTGGACATTAAACATTCAGACACTAATGTCACCACCACAGCTCTGCCTTTGACCTCCAGACTGGTAGCGTTCTACAGTATGTTCGCGTCTCTAGATGTATGCTCGGTAAACATCCCCTTTATCAGACTGCGAGCCGAAGCCAAATCCCAGTGGAGACCTCTCAGCTGTGTCTCGGTCACAGGCCAAACTGCGAAAGCTCAAAGCTGCAACCCATTTGTCCTTACATGCAACTGTTTCCTTCACAAGCAATTAGAGACAGCAGCAGGCTGTGACTTTTTTTCTAAAGATAAAACATTTTATCTACTTCATCAAGAGAGCCTTTAAGGTCGAGTGCTTCGAAATAAGGCATTCAGCATATGCTATTAATAAGGATTAATAATTATCCACAAGTGATTTAGTACTAAATAACTGGTGAAGCATTACTTTTACTATTACAGATACTACCAAGATAAGATATTTACAGAAGAGTCGTTTATTGAACTGCTTGCTTTATCACTGCAGAGGTTTACATTCACGAGACACTTTATTAGGAACACCTGTACACCTGCTTAATGCATATAATCAGACAGCTACATGTCAAGCGCTTCAGTTAAAGTTGATATCAAACATGGGGAAAGTGTGCACCCAGTGCGTTTAACTGTTGTTAAGTTGTTGATGCCAGATGTGCTGGTTTGAGTCTTTAAGAAACTGCAGTTTTCCCTTTAGAGCTGAGTGAGAAATTGACAGATTGGTTTAAACAGACAGGAAAACTATCTGTAATTGAACTGTACTGCCATTACGTGATTGATGAAGGCATGATTGATGCATGCACATACTGTATACAGTACAGATATTCCTAATAAAGTGGATCATAAGTGGATAAGTGTATATACTCTATAAACTTATGAAAAATTTGATTATATTGCATATTAGTCAATTCGTAAAGTCGTAGACTAAGTTCCTTATAAATATGGTTCTCTTTAATTACATTTACTATCTGTTAGTTAATGGGCACTGCATGTTGAAAGCTAGAAAGCTTTTCGAGCGTAATAAAATGAGAAAAATGTATAGAGGTCATGGCAAACTCAAAAATTGGTACTTTATTAGATTAGGAAATCGACTTGAGCACTGTAAGAGAAAGATTGTAGTACATAGATAAACAGTTGTATAGGCTTAAGAAAGTCAATTATTATTATTATTAGTAGTAGTAGTAGTATTAGTAGTAGTATCGTTTAAGAAAATCATTAAACATTTGTATGTAAAGTACATTTGAATT
>JAOVVA010000041.1:20992772-21003633 GCA_028565275.1 Leiocassis micropogon | reverse complement strand
CCAAACTTCGCTGAGTGATGATGGTAAAATAATTATAAAGGTCTTGACTAAAACAACATGCATGAGGAATCACAAAGAATTTTCATTTTCTGCAATGGAAAATAATGTAATTAGTTATTTTAAAAAGTAACATACCCAACACTGTCTGAAACCTTTCTATTTCCTCAATTTGAGCTAAAGCTCCTCTTCTTTTGGATTGGACTACACAGGCCAGCCAGTCACTCTTTATATGTGCATCGGTGAGCCTTGGCCACCCATGACCCTGTTGCCAGTTCAATTTGGCCATTCTCACAGTAGCTATATTCTCGTTACAATGGTGGATAGAAGTGAGTGAGGTATATTAGGCAGCAAGTGAACCTTTTTTTCCTGAAGCAGAAAAAATGGCCAAGCATAGGGATTAGAGTGACTTTGATAGGGGCCAGACTGCAATGGCTAGACAACTGGGAGTGAGCAACTCCAACACTGCAGGTCTTGTGGGATTTCCCTGGTCTGTAGTGGTCAGGACATACCAAAAGTGGACTGGCAACGGGGTCATGAGTGGCCAAGGCTTACTGACGCACATTGGGAGTGAAGGCTGGCCCGTGTCGTCCGATCCAATAGAAGCGCTAGTGTAGATGAGGTTAATGCATCACTCTTACGGTGGGAAAATGAAAGACCTACTCAATATTAGGCAGGTGGTCATAATGTTATGGCTTATCAGTAAACATATTACCAGATTAAAATAACTCAATTCTGTTTTTTTTTTGTTTTTTTGTTTTTTTTTACCCTAATGTGACACAAATCAGATTTTTTTATGGCTGTCTGAATGCACAAATCAGATTTTTTTCAGATCAGATCTGAGTCACTTTCGTATTTGGTCGTATATTGGATACATTTTCAATAAGCAGTCATGCGACTTGAATGAGAATGAGCAGCTCGGAATTCATTCCACTTTTCTGACTATGCACACATGTATGGCGGTCGCTGAAATCAGTCAGCACTAGAAGCATGGGGATTTTATAGCAGCAGTAGAAATAGATGATAAAACCGCTAAAGTGAAGCATGTGGCTTTCTTCCTTTTTCTGGACCACAACTAATACAGCCAACCAACTCCTTACCATCTTCCAGAGCAAAAACCCAAGCATATGTTTTCTAAAATCATGTCCATTGTTTGAAACGAACTCATGACGCGTATTAACCCAGATGTGAGATTGAGCAAAGCCTTAATCACTGAGTCAACCACTTCCACCACTGAATGAACTCCACTAAAACTCCAGCTAGTTGGAAGTTTTCCCTGAATGTGTATTTTATCATATTTTTTTTACAAAACCAGTATTACTTTACAATATGTAGTCATATTGTCCAACCATACCACAATGTCCTGTTTAAAGGACAGCACAATGAGATTTGCTACTGAGTTTTAAGTATTGCAAAAGTAGATCAAGTCTACTCTACACACACATCTGTCTGCATGAGCACAAAATAAAAATCCAGCTATCGATTTATGCTGTTGACTGAGGCAATTGATGGATAGATAAATAAATAGATTTCTTTATTGTCACTTTGTAGGGTATAAAGATATTAAGTAACAGTTCTGATGATGCCTTATGTCACGAACGACGTATATGCAGACGCAAGTCCAGGTAAAAAAGACAAGATTTATTGAACTATAACAAATAGCAAATCAAACATGGGCATATCCTAGCCGTGGTAAAAAAAAACAAAAAAAACAGGAAGTCACAATTCAGCAAGCAGAAAATCGGAAACCAGAATAACGAATCAAAGCCATACATGGTAAAGCAATTATAAACACACACGACTTTGTAGACGTAAACATGATGAATGGGAGTTGTAGTTCGTCTCCGCCATGCTTGTATGCGGATACAACTTTGTCTGTTCCATCATTCTAGCTGGAGCTTATCCAAATGGAGACTCAGGGCACAAGCCAGGGTACACCCTGGACAGGGTGCCAATCCATACACACTCACACACTCATTCACACAATATGGGAAATTTGAGAATGCCAATTAGCCTAATCTGCATGTCTTTGTACTGTGAGAGGAAACTGGAGTACCTGGAGGAAACCAATCAAGCACGGGGAGAACATGTAAACTCCATGCACACCGAGGTGGGAAACGAACCTGGACGGGATTTGAACCCAGACCTTGGAGGTGCAAGGTGACAGTGCTAACCACTGTGCTGTCTTCTTAATAATTCATAATTAAGAACACATAAGTAATAAAAACAAATATTGAACAATGTGTTGAGACAATACTATCCAATAAATATATTAAAAAAAAGAAGCTACAGTATGATATTGCACGTGCATGTTCTCTGATTTGCAGTTGTCCTATATAATTGCAGTGCACCTTTGTCTGTAGAAGTACCTGTATTTGTGTAAGTGTATAGTAGACATGGTCCCTAACAGTCATTGTCAGTGTTTGCTAATGTTCAGTTCTCATATGGCTCTGGTTTAAAAGCTGTTCTTAAGTCCATGATCTGATTGACTGTATAAGGTTAAACAGATGATATCCAGGGTGGGATGTCTTCCACTCTATTAGTTTTTTTTAGTCTTTTAACAAGAGTGGTGAACAGCTGATGAAGATTTAATGACCGTTTGAAGAGCTCTCCTATCTGCTGCCAAGCAGCTGTACCATGCAGTAATACAGTATGTCAGCATGCACTCGATTGAGCAATGTTAGTAGGAAACCAGTTACTTCTGTACTGTAAGTTGTTTTTCCTAAGGATCCCCAGGAAGCAGTCACTGCTGTGGCTTTTTAACTACTACTGTGTTGTTGGTGGTCTGGGAGAGATCATCACGGATATGTGTACCCAGAAACAATGAAAACAATGCAACAGGGTCTGCATTATACAGTATTTCCAGAAGTCTATTGGGTGAGTGGGGGGTGTTCCTTTATTTTTAAGGATTTCATTTTATGATTGTATTAGTGGGATGGATGGGAGCATAATCATGAATGTAGAAGGTGAGAAGCTCTGTTGTGGTGCTTAGTTTTAAGATGGAGGAGTGTTAGGAGCCTGATCTGGCAGTCTGGGAACAATTTGGCCCAAATTCCTTGATCCAGTGGTAGGTGGGTGGGGAAAGTCCTAGGCTGGGTAAGTTTGGTGACCAGTCTGCCCGGAAGAACAATGTTAAAGGCAGAGCTAAAGTTTATAAAAAACCTTCTCACACTAGCTCCACTGATGTTGAAGGTAGATTTCATGTGATGTGAAGTGCAATAGCATCTTCAATAAAACTCTGTAGGCAAACTGGTGTGGGTCGAAGGTGGGTGGGTGGAAGACTGGCCTCCATGTGCTTCAGGAACTCTCAAAACATTTCATAATTACAGGTCTAAGTGCAAAGGCCACTGATTACATTGTTTTCAGCAGAGGAAGGATTATGATGACTTCAGGCAATGTGGGATAGTCAGGGACAAGTCTTTGAGAGCAGATATGCACATTTCTTCAGCATCGTTCCTGTTACACCATCAGTGCCAGCAGCTTTCCTCAGGTTCACTGCTCAGGAGCACGTGTCATATCATGATGATGTACCTCTAGGATGGCGAGGGAGGTGTTGTGACTGTCTCCACTGCTGTCAACTCATAACAAGCAAAGAAACAATTAAGTTCCCCTATAAGGTGTCATCTATGACACTCGTGCTGATCTTGTGATTGTTGATACGCTGGATGACCCACACCTGCTGTTGGTCATTGATGGAGTGGTCCTTAAGCTTCCGTTTGTAGTTTGATTTAGACTTCCTGATTCCTCTCCTCAGGATTTGCTCTAGCAGCACTGTATGCACCATTCTGCCACCTGACCTGAGGGTAACTTTCATTAAGTCACCTTAGTCATCAAGTGCTTCTGAAAGGGGTACTGTATAATGTACTGTACTTGAATTTGTTTCTCAACAGTGACATGTCAACATAGTTCTCTATGCAGCAATATACAGGTACTGATCTTCAAAAATGTCCTAATGAGTTCTTTCAAAGCTTGCCTGGAGTGGTAGTGGTGTTGTCCTAAAACTAGAAATTTTTTAATCTAGTTAATCACAGTCATAGTCTGTGATTAATCACGATTAATCATAATTTTAAAATACTCAGATTTATTTGTATTATATATGTGCAATGTTGGAATGAAGAAATGCATGATAAACTGGTTAGAGGAAACAGATTATGCAGTTTTATAATATCGCAAACGAATGTTATTAAAATCTTGCAAATGGAACCAGCACTGCATGCAGTGGCTGGGTTGTATGGGGTGTGGCAACCTGGTTTCATGGTACGAACCCAGATCCAAAAATCAACAACCTAGAGCCGCCTGAGACACTACTTTCCTCTAATTTATTCCTGTAAAAGTAATTCCCCTTGAAGGTAGCTCGAGCACACGACTTTGGTTTTATTCAATCCTCCATCTAGAAGCATTTTATAATGAAACTTGACATTCAGCACACCTGGTGATGTTTCCTCAGTCATCTTATTATCTGCTCTAAACGTGCCATTATCACAAACTGCCGGGTAACCACGGTGCACTTATGGGAAGTCATTAGGGTCATGGGATTAATTTGCATAAAAAAATAGTAACGAGTTAAAATATCCAGATGAATCACATGCGTTAATATGTTAATATTGACAGGAGAATGGCCTTTAAATCTGCATAGTAAAATCTGCATTGCCGTAAATACTAGCTCTTGACAGCAAACAGAATCCCTTCTTTCGATAGTACGCTGCTGCCCGAAATACTAAAATAAAAATCGACAGAAAGAGAGACAAATAGACTGACGTTCAGAAGGTCTTCTTGTTACACCTGAGGCTGTTACTTGCTGAGATACAGAGACAATGATAGGCGGAAAAGCCGAAGGACAGACAGAAAGAATGTCTTTCAAGTATGAATAATGTCATGCTTAGTCTCTCAACCTTGTGCTCATTATTTCAGTAGCATGGTGAACAATTACATTTTCAGATTTCACATCTGCAGAAATATTAATCACAGAGGTGAGAACATTATATCATCCTGTCACCTGATGTGCTGCTCACTCAGGCATGCTAGCATGCATGGCAGTATGCACGTACTGTATGTGTGTTTCAGTGTGTGTGTGTGTGTGTGTGTGTGTGTGTGTGAAGGAAAGAAAGCCTGCTTTACATGCACTATGTGAACAAGAATGTCATCTCTACCCTACACACTGACACCAGAGCTGGCTCTTTCATCTTCTTCCTACCTCTCCCAAGGTCGGGCATGGCTCTAGGGAAGCAGCTACCCATGCACTGTGAGTATGGAGCTGAATAAAGATTATAAGTTCCCACGAGGCACCTCCTACAAAGCACATTTGTAAACCGTCGATAGAGCAAATACACAGACCAGTTCCACATGTGGTCTATTAGCAACATGGGAGTGAACAAGGGCAAATCTGTTCAGGGTATTTCACCTCTACTCCCGACCACCCCGGAGAGGATAAATAACAAAAAAAAATCGTAGAGAAGAAAAGCAGCATGTACTATTCTCCTTAAATGTGTTTTTGACAGTCCCAACGTCAATGTTAAAGGACTGTTTAGGGAAAAGGAACTCCTGGAAAGAAAGTGCTGGGAGTGAGATTGTAACACTACACAACTGTAATGTAAATGGCAGTGATCTACTCTCAAGGGCTTTCTGCTGTCTGACTTTTTGCCCATGATTTTGCACGCTTGCCCTCACTTTCTATATCATTTTGTCTGAGCATTCTCTGCCAGAAGTGAAAACCTTAAGAGAGAGATACAGATTCTCAATCCTTTACAGATCGCCCTATAAATGCAAAAGAGCAATTCAATAACTTTATACCCCTTTAAGCAAATATTTACCATGTTAATTATTTACCACAGTTATTTATTTATGCATAATACCGGGCAGGATATTGGTGCAGCAGGTACTGTAGCATTGCCACCTCAGAGCTCTAGGGATTTGATCCTGAGCCATGGTTCACTTCTATGTGGATTTTTTTGATTTTTTCTTTAAATGTACCAGTTTCTCCAGTTTCCTCCCACTTCCAAAGAAAAATAAAGGAAAAATACATGGCAAAGTGAATTGGCTATGCTGCATTGCCCCAGAGTATGAACAGGAGCACATGGCAGTGTGTCTTGGCGCTTTGTTAAAATTGCAGTTAGATCTCATTTGTCATAATTTTCATACTTGTTCTCAAGTTCTGAAACTTAAGAGTATAAAACACATATACTATATAATTGCTATAAAAGGCTGGAGTCCCCTAGTTGCCCTAAAACCATGGCATTACTAAAAAACACACAAAAACACACACATTCCTTCAGGCACTAGTGTTTTGTAACACATCCTGGTGCATGAATGGTAGTAAGTGACATGTTTTTTTGCATCGCCTCCTCAGGTAATACACTCCTAAACCAATGCACTGTTCGCTTATTTAGTAAACCCAGATATTTATTTATTTATTTATTAATCAGAAATGTATTTAAATGATGGTGAACCATGACATTACGACCACTCTGAGGAGAAGTAATTAGCATTTATTATCTCGTTACAGTATCTTCTAGAGGCGGCACGGTGGCTTAGTGGTTAGCACAGACGCCTTGCACCTCCAGGGTCCGTGTTCGATTCCCGGCCTCGGGGTCTCCCATGGAGTTTGCATGCTCTCCCCATGCAGACATGCAGATTAGGTTGACTGGAGTTCCCAAATCGCGCATGCTCATGTGAATGATGACTGGAGGTCCCACTACGGTCGTAAAATGGGAATAAATACAATACAATGGTAATCACCATTGGCCTCTATGGCCCGTAGTATCGCTACAGAGTTTCCTAAATGGATGGATGGAATGTGCTGGAAAAACAAGTCTGATCCATGGTCCAAGTACTCAAATATTTTCTAGTCCGAAATGGGAATGCTACAGTCGGTGTGAGGCAGGAATTCACTCTAGACTGGACACTAATTCATGTCACACCCAGTACATGGTTAAATCTATAATACTGACCATACTATTTGCTGTTTTGAGACGGCAATAATCAACCTTACAGTTATTACTCTAATAACTTAGCTGGCTTGCCTGTTGCTAATTCTATTCACTATTGTCCGCTGTAGTTACTGTAGTATAAATTAATCAAAAAACTTGCACAAATGTTTGAAGTTCACTAAAGCAGAACAAGAGCAATAGGCACCAATAGAGGTGGGAAATTACATCATTATAACTGGCAGTTTACTACTAACATGGCACCAGGAATGCAGCATAATCGTTATTTACGATACAGAAAAAGGAAATTATTTACTTTTCAAAATCTAGAGATAAGTGGGTAACGGGTCATTCCTCAACAAAAGTAGTTTGGGAGTGCTGGAATCTAAACCTCAAACTAGGAACTAGGAACAACACCCCTTATGCATCCAAATCTCAAAAAGCAGAGCATTTAGCCGCGGTTCTGTCCTGCTAAATCCAGCGGTCCAGCGCGCGGTTATTTCTGTGACTTTATTTAGAACCAAGGATTGCAAGAACTTAGCAACGATGTTTTCCTTGGGCTGCCTCTTTCCACAACATCCTCGGCAATTTATTCCATTATCTTGTGGCCTGTTTGAATCACATGAATGTAACGTGTAATTTTTTTAATATTATCTTGTATATCTTCAATATTATAAAGGCAGATTGAATCTGTTGACGTTTCGTTTAAGGAGTGTGAGACTAAACACGACCAAATATGAAAACAAACTGAACGTATTAATTTCGCTTCACTTTACACATGGGTAAGAGGGTGAAAAGTGAGTAGGGTTCACAGTTGCTTATCGTACATAGATGAGGGGTGTTCAAGTCAAACAGGGAAATTTCTCATGAATGAAGGTGTAAAACCGATTGACATTGGCGTTTGTATTGTGCAAAAGTTTTTTAGAAGCCCGTACAACACATTCATGATTGCCGATCTCGTCCAAGGGCGCTCGGAGTCCGGTGCATTCGTTCACATGAACATTTCAAGTGTATTAGTGTTGCAGGTGATTATACTGTATAGAGATATAAATGTAGTTTTTACTCTCATAACCATGAATTGAGTGCCCTTTGTATAATGAGAAGTACATGTGTTATGTAATGTACTAAAGATGTATTGCTTGCAATTCCAACTGGCCTATAAAGGAATATTATTGGGTTAATAACCACCCCACACACTCTCTCAGAGAGCATGGCACAAACAGAGGCTCTGTGTTTGTGCAAACTCAAGCGTGTGACTGTGTGCAGCACCAAGTCCATGGCTCTGTTTGGCTAGAGGAAGTTCAGCTGCTTCTCGACCCCTCATGCCTTTTCCAGGCCTCTGCACAACGTCCAGGAAATCGCAGGCAAAACATAATTGTACATTATGTAAACAGCACATGCCGAACATCCAGCGCGTCCTTCCAACTTTCTATTTACAATATCAATTATGTTCTCCCAGGATAAGCAGCTTTCAGAGACAGAGAGGCAGAGGACAAGTCAAATATTGTCTCGCAGGGGCTGCTGGAGCAAATGGTCTATGTCATTGCACTCCATGTTTCTCTGATCGCTTCCATCAGGAATGGGTGCACAATACACACACACACACACACACACACACACACACAAATTCTCTCTCATAGACATTCCCTTATACAGTATGTAGTCGACAATATAAAAAGGCCCACTTTGAACTGTGTGTGTGCATGTATGTGTAGAGCCTTTGTACATGTGCCTGGTGTTAGTCTTCACAGGGAAAACTCAAGAGTCGAAGCTTAGGCATAATTCACACACTCTCTATTTCCTATCTCCACTTTCAGCCCTCAGAGGCGCGCAGCTGGCCAAACCCGGAGAGAAGTGCTCTCAAAACAGCCTTGGGACATTCAGCCATCCTACTGCGTTATTATAGGGGTGGAAGGAATAAAAATAACCCAAATTTTAGCCCTGGTGGGCACAAGTCACACGGACCAAGCAGGGTAGGAATCAAGATTTGAACTATTACAAACATGCCGCGCGGACAGCCCAGTTCTTTCCAGCCTCAGCTCCAAACCCTGTGTTATTCTGTAATATCAGGTTTCTTGGAAGGGCTAACCAGAATAACATATTTCAAATAGGCTAACATTGATGTTGGATGCGAATCAGACATACTTCAGATGGATATTAAGGAGGCTGTTGACTTGGAAGAGGAGAAAGTGTGGCACATCTGGTTGGACAATGCTGAGAGGTAGTTCTGGCTATTTTAGCCACCAGCACTGCAGGACTTGTTGTGTTTATTCATTTATTTATTTCATTATTTTTTTTTTTTTGAGCCTGTCCATATCATGGATCGGTTACAGCTGACAAGATAACATTGTGCTCCGTGAGAATAACACTGTCGAGCAATCCTGTAGTTAAACACAAACACTAACTGTTGATACAGTGGCTGCAAAAAAACTTAAGGCATGTCAACACTACAAGGCCGGCGATTTGCATTACAGCTGCCGGTAAACACAAGGCAATGACTTTCAGCACATCAGATGACGATCTGTACGAATCCTCTCTCTGGAGGGCTGATAACATTCCTTCTCTCATAAGCTCACCCCCACAGACAGAAGCCGTGCTCTCAGGATGTTAACCCGGCTGCTTTACGATGTTTAGGAAAGCTGCAGCACACAACACACTTCTGAGAGCCTGAGCTGCCGGTGTCCAATGGATTTATGAGAGTTTAAATAACTTTACTATTTATTATGTCCAGACAAAGGGAGGCAGAGACAACAGCGCAGTAACGGATGCTTGGCAGGCTCCCTATTTTCCTTTCCTTATATTCTTAGGTAGTAAATAGTCTGTACACATTCTATCAGACACATTCTTAACTTGTCTGAAGGATACAACAGGATTTATGAACTTTTGTTACAGGCATGTAAGAGTGTGTTTCATCTATGCATTGAACGCTGTGCTTTTTGGATACGATTCTTCGACATGTTTAGACGTAGACAGCTTAGTAGCAATAACTCAGCAGTCCGTGAACTTTCCTGAGACTGAGAGTTCATGGATACGATACAACCCACTTGGCCTTCCTGAGGTTATTCCCTTTGGAAATTAGGGGAAGCATATATCAAAAGAAAGCATATAACATCATATACTGCAGAACCATATGATATTCAATTTGTTTAATACTAGCATTTATTTAATTTGATGTTTTTAATACGTAAAAGCAATGCTGCCTTTAAATCAGCCAACACGAAGCTGACAGCGATCGCCTGCTGGCAAAATCAATTAGCCTTATATGACTCGGATGGTGAGCAGCAAGCGCACATTTGGGATTTTAAATCTAGTTCTACTTATAGACATGACTTTTCTTAACCTTGCTGAATATATACAATTATAAACAAAATGTGTTATAAATCCATTTACTGCAAAACAGCAAGCAGAAGCAACCTGGCTAAGCAGCTGGCCAACTAATATCATGACTTCTAAAACTCTTTTAAGGTTAGATGGCTAAGTGCAGGCATTCTTTTATGTACAGAAGATGAAAAAAAAATTTTTTTTTCAAAAGATATATTCGTTAACCCTAAATTGGGTGAAGAACCACTTTTGTTGACAAATTTTGCTGTATCATTACAATGATAATAAAGTCTCTTTATCTTGTTAAATTATGTGGAATTTGTATATTTTTGGTTTTTTGTACATTTATGATTTTGCACACACAGACGCACAAAACTTCTTTATTTATTTAAGTAATGAGTGCCCTATTAAGAGTTAATCTTACAGAACACCTTTTACTTGAATTGATGCTATATTTATTGATCAATTTCATATAGACACATTTTTGAAAGATTGTTACCCTAAATGGACAAGAAGCCATATCTCTTCATTGGACACTCATTGAAATACAGTAAATATGGTAAATATGGATCCTCGCCCAGTAAAAGGGTCTAGGGTAAGATTATTTACAAAAAGTGTAT
>JAOVVA010000041.1:20965160-20977545 GCA_028565275.1 Leiocassis micropogon | reverse complement strand
ATATACATTGTACAGCTTTTGCTTACGTATATACAATATATAGTGCCTATACTGTATGCAATGCCTTGCAAAAGTATTCATACCCCTTGAACTTTTTAACATTTTGCCATTTTACATCCACAAATGCAAATGTATTTTATTGGAATTTTATGGGATAGAGCAATGTGATGGCACATGTGATGGCACTATATGTGATTGCACATAATTTTGAAGTGAAAGGAACATGATATAAACGTTTTTAGGGGTGGAATTTTTTACAAAAAAAAAATTCTGAAAAGTGTGGTGTGCATTTGTATTCAGCCCGCTTTACTCTGACACTAACAATAAAACCCATCATGAAGCCCAAGGAACTCACCGGACAGGTCATGGCTAATGTTTGGAGGAGTTTAAAGTGTGTGTGTGTGTGTGTGTGTGTGTGTGTGTGTGTGTGTGTGTATGTGTGTGTGATTTGGGGGTTGTTGGAAAAAAGAAACTAATCTGTACTATTCAGAAAGTAAATTATTGTCATTGGTTTTATCCCCTCAATGCATTTTATATATTTAACCTTTAAATTGTTTACCTCTAAACTCATTTTCACTGGTGTATGGAACTAGGATCTTAAGTACTAATGTTATATATTTGCAAGCATTTTCCTTGAATAAAATGTACCCAAAATATATATTGCTTGATTGCAAGCATGGACATACACTGAATGAGACACTATTCTATCACAGGACAATGCATATACAGTAGAATTCCTTTACACTTAAGGCCAATTTAAAGTTGGCAATCCACTTACTGTTTTTTTTTTTTTTTTTTGCTGTTGTTGTTGTTGACGTAAAAGGACTTGGGACAATTTGGAAAGGCCAATGAGCATAATCTGTCTTTGGAAACAGGAGTACCTGAAAGAAATTCACCAAGCATGTGTGTGTGTGTGTGTGTGTGTGTGTGTTGTTTGTACCCTGCAGTGGACTGGCACCCCATCCAGGGCCCTGAGTTCTTGTATGTCAACTTACAATATATGTCAGATGAATCATGCAAAATGTTAGAGAGTTTTAGAGTTGGTGAAAGGTGTTTTAAATAATTTCAAGAATACTGTACTGGAGAGTTCAACAAACAAAATTGAGAATACATAATATCCTATATCTAAACTAGACTTTGTCTTTAAATGCAGAAGTTAATGTGATTTCTTTTTGAAGGTTAGGGTGCAATGTGGTGTACAGTATAAACCTTTTTTGGTTTTGCTTGTATCATTTGCAGTTCTGAAGAACTTGCAAGCGCACTGTGTATTGTTTTTTCTCTTTGAACGAAACAGCTATCCTTAAAGATTCTTTATTTCTTCAAAGCTGTACTGTTTTGTTTTTTTTACTTTTTCAGATGCATTTTTGTGTGGTCTGTGAGTGTTTAAGTATAGCTGTAGCTGTGTGTTAAACACAAGCAATCCAGTGTTAAGTGTATGTGATTATGAGAGCTAATATAAAATGATAGATAGAGACAGGAGCTTTAACAGCTGGTTTAGCTCCAAAGGCCATAGAGGGGGGAAAAAGCTTTCTCTGAGCCTCAGAGTGTGTAGGGTATACAATCATAGACAGAATGAAAAAAAGAGAGTGAAGAAGAGATCATGAAGGGCTAATGACCTCTGACCTGCAAACCTACCCTGAATTTTCTATCCTTCTCTGTATGACAACTAACAAATTTTACTGTTTAAAGAAAAAAAAATCTAAAATTCTTAGTCCACTTCACCTTTTCACACTTTTTAGGAGCAAAGATTAAAAGCATACATTAGGTTTTGCGTTCCATTCACATTGTGTCGCTCCCCTGGCTGCCCAGGGTGGTTGTTTACACAGATGTACGTTCACCTCTCCAGCTTTGGAAGTTCAACGGGGGAATCATCCCACCTTCCCATTTGAGGCAGAGTTGGAAAGATGAATACAGCTAACATCATTGTCTGGAAAGTTGTTGGATCTGGGCCACCGGTATTTGCTCGGCTATCAGTTCTCTTCACTAATGGGAACCAGAATCTTCATCGCTCGTAATGTGTTGCAAGTGTTGGGACTTTTTTCAGTGCTTTCGTAAGTTTGATTCAAATGTCACATCAACAAATAGCTATGCACCACAAAAGTTGTAAAAACATTCAGAGTTTGTGAGATTTAAAATATGTTTGCAAATAAACAAATACTTGATTCATTTATCATTTGAGCATAAAGGTAAACAGTTGTAAACAAAATAATATGATGAAATATAGAATGTTCACTTCTCTGAAGGGATACACTTCAGGGAAAAATAACATAAACTTTTTTGTTATATTATTAACACCTCCAGGGTCCGGGTTCAATTCCTGGCCAGGTTCGACTCCACCCTCTGTGTGCATGGAGTTTGCATGTTCTCCCCATGCTTGGTGGGTTTTCTCCGGGTACTCCAGTTTTCTCCCACAGTCCAAAGACATACAAATTAGGCTAATTGGGGTCCCCGAATTACCTGTAGTGTGTGAATGAGTGTGGGTACAGTATGTGTGTGTGCCCTGCGATGGATTGGCACCCTGTCCAGAGTGTACCCTGCCTTGTGCCCTGAGTCTCCTGGGATAGGCTCCAGGCCCTCCGCGACCCTGAATACAGGATAATAAAAGGACGATGAGTGAGTGAGTGAGTAAGTAAGTGAGTGAGTGTGCGAGTGAGTATGTGTTATTAACGGAATATGTGATCTGTCTATACAAGAATCTCTGTAGTCCAACTAGGGCCTGTGGAGGCCAATGGTGATTACCACTGTATTTACTGTATTTCCATTTTATTTCAATTCAATTCAATTTTATTTATATAGCGCTTTTAACAACTGTCATTGTCCCAAAGCAGCTTCACAAAAATGAAAAGTAAATTTGAAAAGAAAATTTATGGAAGTGTGTATGTGTGAGAAAAATGTGTCTAGATAATAATATGATTGTCCCTGATGAGCAAGCCAAGGGTGACGGCAACAGTGGCAAGGAAAAACTCCCTGAAATGGCAATAGGAAGAAACCTTGAGAGGAACCAGACGCACCAGGGAACCCATCCTCATTTGGGTGATAACCGATAGAAATTATATAACATCATGTGTGTTATGCAGCTGAAAGCTTTATGACTGTAGTGAGATATTCAGGAACATTCACACACTGCACGCAATTTGGAAATGCCGATTAGTCTAATCTGCATGTCTTTGGACTGTGGGAGGAAACCGGAGTACCTGGGGTAAAACCTACCAATTATGGGGAGAACATGCAAAAAAGTGCCTTCCACTGTGTTTTGCCTGGAAATTGTAAATCATGCATGAAAACTAATTATATTATTGTGAGAAAATCACATACGAAAAAGTAAAATTATGTAAAATCTTACACAAAAAATGATACGACGTAAAAGAATTTTGTTAAAAATCATGCATGAAAAACATGCCCCAGATTTGAAAATTAAATAATGTTTAATCAGACACAAAATAAAAATATACTGTTGGTTAAGAAAAAAAAAATTGAAATATAACAAGGCATACATGAAAAAATGTACATTTAATGTCATGTGACATATTTTAATCATAGATAATTTACTATTTAGTTCCTTTTATTAGTTCCATGCCACTAAATATTTAAAAAGAATAAAGTGCATTAAGCCTTATTTATTATGGATGAACAAATGCACTAGTGGTGTTATGCAAAGCAACTAATTGAATTTGTTCCTGTATCTGTTTATTGCAACAACTATCAATATCTGTATCTGTGTTTGGATTTAAACCTAAAGTGGGCAGCTGTGAACTGAACAGCTTGGACAAAACACGGGAAAAACAGAAACGCAAGCAGAACCAGGACCCCTGAGATGGTTAATAAATACACTATACTAAAATTTCCTAATTGGTTTCAACTTTAGATGTGCATAGAAGGGTTCATTGTTCAAAATCCTGCTTATCACCTATGCCAATGATTTAATAATAATAATAATAATAATTCCCAAAATCGAAACAATTGAGTGCACTATTTTACCATAACCCTGACCATTTATTGACTAAACATAAATAAAGGAAGTTAACAAATGCAATTATACTACATAAATGTACTGCATCACAATATGCTGCACATTCACATTTATCACCTTCTAAATTTTATATCTGAACACTCAAACCCACACAAAAATAAAATCCTTTCGCATTAACCTTTCTGGCAAGCTTTTTAAAATGCACTACAACTGTTCATGTATGTATTTGTATCTGTTTAGCGGACATTATATTCATTTTGGTTAATGGATTCCTGTTCAGGTGCTTGCCTAATGCTGCACCATTTTGGAGCAGGAAGCATTAAAAACACTTAAATAGCAAAGCAGTAATTTATCATTCAGGTCTGATTTCTACATTTTCCACAAAGGAAGTCCCATTCAACAAATTATATCCTAAAAATGAAAGTAAAGATAGGTAGACCATTTTATACAGACTGAGATCTTTGTGTAACAAACTGACTTTTGATATGCTGTTTTGATAATTCTCTTCCAGGAAAAAGAATTTTGAGTATAAAATGCTGGGGAATAGAAACGTGCAAAAAAAAAACGCTCAAACACTGACACATACACACACACACACACACACACAGAGAGAGAGAGAGAGAGAGAGAGAGAGAGAGAGAGAGAGATGCATGAGCAAAAGGTCACATGGATGCAAATCTGTCAGTACTTAAAAATGCAACATTTGACAAAATACGAATGCTCCGACAGCTCACAGTCTTATAAATAAGTCTGACTTAATAGTGAAGAAACTTTTAAGAGTTTTACTTGGTTGTTTTGAGAGACACAATTAGATCTCAGGAATGCTTTTTTATTCATGGGCAGCAGGTAGCCTAATTTCAACCCGCTTAATTCATTTAGTGAGAACAGAAAGAGTTTTAAGTACTGTGCTCATCTAATTACTTTACATTACATAATTACATTCGGCTTTTCAAGTTAAACATCGATTTGGAGTGTCCCATAGTGCTGCAGAACTCTTAAATTTGATTGGTTAGAAGGTGTTGATTAATTTCCAACGCCATCAATGATTTATTGCATATGCATTTAATCCATGCATCTAATCAGCCATCAAATGGCAATAACCAAATACATTCAGCCATGTAGACAAAGTCAAGACAATACAGTATGTGTAACCGAGCATCAGAATGTGGAAGAAAAGGTGATTTTAAGTGACCTTGAACATGGTTTTTGGTGCCAGATCGACTGGTCTGAGTATCTTGAAACTGGTGATCTACTGTAATTTTTATACACAACCATCTCTAGGGTTTGCACCGAGTGGTGTGAAGGAAAGAAAATATCCAGTGAGTGGCAGTTCTCTGATTGAAAATGCCTTGTTGATGCCAGAGGTCAGAGGAGACTTGTAGACTGGTTCGGGCTGACAGAAGGGCAACAGTAACTCAAATAACATCTCGTTAGAACTGAGGCATGCTGATGAGCATCTCTGAACAAACAACACATCTAACTAAGCAGCAGAGGACCACATCGGGTCACTGAAATCTGAGGCTACGGTCCAAAAGAACTTTCAAATCTGCAGCAACTGCATGATACTATAATGTTAATATGGACCAAACCCTATATTAGCAAGGTGTATCTAATGAAGTGGCATGTGAGTGTATAATTATCAATATGGGGAAGCTTTCTGTAAGGACAATGTCAAATGTAATACTTTTGTTTTTAAGTTTATTTTTGAGAAGTTGCTCTGCTATAAGAAGAATAAAAACTGCTTTAACTACTTTAAGCTGGTTACTTTGCATCACACCCTGTAAAGGATTATTCTTCAGTAAAAGCATGCCCTGCTGTGTTTTACTCCTTACATAATGAAAGTGTTTGTAAAAAAAAAAAAACTTTTTCCCCCCCTGTTTTTCTTTTTTTTTTATGCATTAAATTTTGGTCCCAGATAGCATGTGTAAACATAAAAAAAAAACCCAGATTAAATCTAGTGCAAGTTTTGAGGACAATGTTCTAATAACCAGCAGATTACCCATATGTAGCACATCCCCTGTGCATTGTTGTGTCCCAAAATGTGTTCTCATTAAGCTTCTATAATACTGCAATTTTACAAACATGTATGGCAGATTTATTTATTTATATTATTTATATCATTTATTATAATAAATGGGGTAGTGGTAACTCACTGAGCTACTGATCGGAAGGTTGGCAGTTCAAGCCCCAGCACCGCCAGGCCAAGCCCTTGAGCAAGGCCCTTAGCCCTATCTGCTCCAAGGGCACTGTCTCATGGCTGACCCTGTGTTCTCACCCCAGATATGCTAGGGAATGCGAAGAATGCATTTCACTATGTTGTAATGTATATGTGACAAATTAAATACTTTTTTTATGAAGAAGAAAAAAAATCTATTGAGCAGTCAGGTGGCTTAGTCATCTTGCACATCCATGATTAGGAGTTTGATTCTCACCTTTGAATATTCTCTCTATGCTTGGTCTGTTTCCAACCATAATCCCTCCACATGTGGTGAAGGGTAGTCTGGCATTTCCAAATTGCTTGCAGTGTGAGTGTGTGGTTGTGCTTTGTGATGGGGTTGCCATTCCTTCCCATGTGTACCCTGCCTGATGCACTACACACACACACACACACACACACACACAGGTGAGCCATAGCACCTTTCTATTGGAACCAGCATTAACCTTTTATTAACCTGGCCCGTGTAATCTGATCCAATTGAACGTGCTAATGTAGATCAAACTGATGAAAAGGTTAATGCTGGTTGTGATAGAAACGTGTCAGAACACACAGTGCATCACTGTTATGGTGGAAAAAAGGGGACTCATTTAATATTAGGCAGGTGGCCATAATGTTATGGCTGATCAGTGTAGTGAATATATGTGTGTGCTTGTGTTGCAACAAAAGAACCAGGAATAAAGAAAAAAAAACACATGTTTTATTTGGTTATGAAACAAGATTTAAGTCTGTTCTGAGCCACGTAAAAGTCTCATTGACCCTTAAAACTTAAGTGTCACAGATAAGTGCAGACAACACAACATCGGTCAGTGATAATTAAAAATAAAGTGCTTATATGGAAGCCTTGTTGGCGTGTATTAACAGGGAGGCTTCAGACTTCAAACTGTGTGTTTGGATTTTCAGATATGTCAGGTAGTACAAAGATTATCATTCGTTTTCTAAAGAGTTTACAGTATATTTTACCACTACCAGAATATGGAAATAACATTACAAAAATATAGAACTCTCAAAATGAGCTTTTTTTTCATAAATAATAGCTCATAGCAACAACCGAAAACATTTATAAAAATAGATGATTATGTGTATCTCTGCTATTTCTTTGCCTGTGAGACATATTTAAAAAAATTTTTTTGCTTATTCATGGTTTTAAAGTTGGTTAAAATGAACTAACTAACAAACAGACTGTTTGTGCCCCTCCCGTCAGGCAAAAGACACAGGACAATCAGAACACACGCTAACAGACTAAGCTCCAGCTCCACCAGATTGCCATTGTTGGGCCCTTGATTGAGGCCCTTAACCCTATCTGCTCTATCTGTTTCTTGCCGTCTTATTATGAGATTATACTTTTTTGGAGTTAAAGGAAAACTCTTGGATAGATCTCTTTCTAAAGCTCATGCTTACGGTATATTTTAAGAATAGCCCTCCTGTCAATCAGAATGACACTAGTCAACTACTGGCATCTGTTAATAGAAGTCGGTATTTGCATCCTGTCATCACAGCTGGGAGTCTGAAAGAATATAATTAGCCTGCTCTGTCTGAGAAGAATGGCTCGTCTTGCTTCCTGTTTAAAAGTTATCATCAGTATGCATAGGAAGGTGATTAATGCTCTCTTCCACACAAGCCACCATATGATGCTGGATGTGTAATGCTTCATAAAACCTGGAAATGGGTGAATGTCAGGTCTATTAACTGTGGTGTAGATCAGGGGAAACCCAATCCCGGTGTGTTTCATACGAGCCCCAGCAGCATTCCAGCCTGCATGAGGAAGCTCCCAATAGGAGAGCAAATTCTAGGAACACTTTGTAGAAATTTGTTTCCCTGTCCATAACGATTTGTTTCCTGACTTATCATTAGACAGACACTCAGACTCATATATTTTCCTTATCATGACAAGCTGTCTCATGCCTTTAGATTCTTTCAGCGTATGATTGAATCATCTAATTCTTTCACTCCCACTTTTCCTTCCCTGATTGCACACACCCTCTGTCGTATTTTTCTCATGTGAAAATTCGACTGTGCCCTTCACACACATACACACAGCTGTGGAGAGGCTACTCCTGTGACCGGGAATTATGATAGGAACAGTGAACTACTGTTGTCTCTTGTGAATTGAGAAGACTGTATTATCAGGATTCCTCGACTGCAACAGATTGGAACCGATTGTCCAAATCCATCAAGCTACATACAGTACAGTGCTAACGTGCGTATTATATATTCGGGATGAATACTGTTTGACAGATACAAAGCCCTGTTGCAGTGAACTGAATGATGAGTTATTGTCAATAGATTTACTACCATATGAAACACTGAGATCTTTGTCCTAATATAGAATACAGCATAATAAAACATCCCCTTAGGACCTCTGACCTTAGAGACTCCGGCACTTCTGCAGTGGAGTTCTCATCCGTCCCTGTACAGCACTGTTGGATCTGAGCAATATAATTGATGGTTGTTCTCTGTCTATGAATCAGACTGGCCCAGGATTGGGAAGTCTTTGGGAATGAGGCTGCATGTCGTGTCAGACAGTTACAGGCTGGGACAGGAACAGCGGACCTTTAGTCCTCATCTCAATTAAAAGGGCAGGCTCAGAGATGACATGATGAGAGGCCAGTTATCACAGATTCGTGGCTTTCATGCAAACATCTTGCACTCTTCCTATTCCTCCTTTCGATCTCCACCTATAGACAAAACAACTATTGAAACAAGTGCATTTGGCTCATTGTGTTGTTCAGCGTGTTTCCTGAATGTTCACTTCTGAGGAGTGAACGTCCTTCATCCTGTGACGGAGGTCTGATCTGATTCATGTCACTCAGCTCCGAACTGGAACAGTGCCAGAGGGTTTAATATTTTAAAATTAATGGACAGCAGCTTTTTCTGCATTATTTACCAATGTATTTTATTTGTTCATTTGTTCAGGTTATCTGTTTAATGTCAATGTCATATTTAATCTGTTTTAATTAAATTTTAACCAAAAAAAAAAACCCCACATTATCTGTGGATTCTGGTCTAAAATCTTGTCGAAACACTACCAGAATGTCATCTAATAATAGTCCCAGAACCTACAAACATACCTTATAAAACATTGCCTTGTTTGCACCTCCTGGGTCCATGTTTGGGGCCGTCTCGGGTCTGTTTGAATGTTCTCCCTGTGCTTGGTACTATAGGTTTCCCCCAGGTACTCCGGTTTCCTCCCACAGTCCAAAGACATGCCAATCACAAATTGCCCGTACTGTGTGAATGAGTGTGTGTATGTGTGTGTGCCCTGTGATGGATTGGCACCCCGTCCAGGATGCACCCCGTCTCGTGCCCTCAGTCTCCTGGGATAGGCTCCCGGCCCCCCGCGACCCTATATATAGGATAAAACTGTATAGACAATGAGTGAGTGAGTAAAATTTGTATAAACGCTGAAACGTTTCCAGAACATTACCCAAACACTTTCAAAATGTTATCCAAAACGTTTCAGGACTTCCCAGAAAACTGGACCTTTTAACATTCTAGGAACCAAAAACCATAACACTTTCTGGTAACCTAAAATAGTTAACTGGGTATCAGTTACATCCTTTTTGTAACAACCATCAAGCATTTCAAACATTTCATCTAGTAGCCTAATTTAACCACCACAACTAAGGATGAATGAATGAATGAATACTGTAAATATATTGCACAGCAACTTACTTTAACAAATGTCTTGTCTTACTAAGCATTTACATTTAGACATTCGGCAGACGCTCTTATCCAGAGCGACTTACATTTTTTATCTCATTACACATCTGAGCAGTTAAGGGTTAAGGGCCCTGCTCAAGGGTTTGAACCTGGGATCTTCTGAACCGTAGTCCAATGCCTTACCCACTGAGCTACCCCTGCCCCTATTCATCATATTCGCCTCATATTCGCCCTCTCGCTTGCTTTCAATTAAAAACCTCCTGCTCATGCAGATTACTGGTAAATTTTTAAAGAAATTGAATTCTATTAAAACAAAATTATTCTGCATGATGCGATCAGATTAGTTATACTTACTTTCTCATTCATTCATCTTCTATACTGCTTAGAACCGTATAGAGGGTTACGGGGGGCCTGGAGCCTATCCCAGGAGATTTAGGGCACAAGGTGAGGTACACCCTGGACAGGGTGCTAATCCATCGCAGGACACATGTATAAACACACTCATTCACACACTACGGGCAATTTAGAAACGCCAGTTAGCCTCATCTGCATGTCTTTGGACTGTGGAAGGAAACCGGAGTACCTGGAGGAAGTCCACCAATCACGGGGAGAACACGCAACACTCCATGCACAAAGAGACAGAAATCGATCCCGGACCCTGGATGTGCTAACCACTAAGTCACCTTGCCGTCCGTATTCAGTTACAACCCTACATCATTTTTAGAAACAGCAGACCAACATTGTAATATTTGAGTGGGTTAAAAGGCTATACTTGTTCCAATGTGGACGTGTCTCAGAAAGGTGTGGCCATTATGCTCATCCTGCATTTTTAGCCTCTCTCACCTCTCAATTACAATCTGCTTTAAATTCATCAATCTCCATAGGCTCGTAATCTCCTCTTCCATATGCTTCCAAACTCAGCTGTTATGTCCCACTGCTTTGCTTCCTTCTGTTCCTCCTGCTTTGCATTGCCACACACACAGCTGCTACTGTTGATGCTTCCAGAACTTTTTTTTTTTTAATTGCTTATAAAACACAGCACTGGCTTGTGTGGAAGCCGAGACCTTCAAAATGTTCCACTGTATCGCCACAGTAAAAGAGAACGAGACGGCCACGGAGCGAGAATCCCACAACGCTGCCCCAGCTACAGTAACCTCAGAGCTCCTGAGGTCACACACACACACACACACACACACACACACACACACACACACACACACACAGCTGTTTCTGCTGGGAGAAATAGGCTTGGAGGCTGAAAAAGAACACTATAATCTTTTAAACGAGGGGAAAAAGGAGAAAAAGAAAAAATAAAATCAAGTCAGGGTGTGGAAGGGATTGGAAAATAGACTTTTGAGTGTGTCCAGTAACAAAGCCAAACCACACAATGAGACAGCAATGAGGACAAACTCCCTCTGACTATTTAAAATCAACATGTACATGAAATCCTCTGTCTGTGTGTCTGTGTGTGTTTGTTCTGGAGAACCTTGACACTGAAGACTCACGTGCTATAACAAAAGAGAACAGAAACCAGCAGAGAGATCAGTACAAAGGTGGCGTGGTGTGTTCGAGGATACATACATGATATACTGGGGACAGGACCACCTATGCGATGCACCTGTACTAACACAACCTGATTCCCCTTAGGCCACTTATAATGCACTGCCAACATTTCTAAAATAATTTACCAAACATGAAATCATACAGATTGCTTAATAAAGACTAAATTAAAGACGTTTATAAAATAATGAGTGCATTGTCGTAATGCATGGGCTCGTTTTAAAACCCTTAATGTCACTTACACCACAGCATTGTTGAATTCTCTATTCTAATTGTTAAAACATGATTAAAATAGCTCTATGGTGCCTTGGTGGCGTAGTGTGTCTGAGTATGTGTAGAGTAAGCCTGTTCTCCCTGTGTTTGGTGGGTTTCCTCAAGATGCTTCAGTTTCCTTTAATTGGTTTATCCAAATTGCCTCTGGTGGCGCTTGTGTGCCCAGCGATGGATTGGCACCACAGCCAGGGTGTATCCTGCATAGTGCCGCACATTCCCTGGGATAGGTCCCAGGCGTACTGCCTGGATGAGTGGTACAGAGAATGAGTGAGAGTGAGTAAAATAGCTCTGACTATAATGTGGCTGCAAGGCTGGCATTTACTGTTCTGATTGTAAAATGTTGTTGGAATCTGAAAATCTGATCTGTGGCCCATCCAAACCTTTAACTGTAATCAGTGGACGAAATGAAAAAAGTATTTCCCTATAGATTTTGAACAAAAAACAAACAAACATGTAATGTAAACCCTATTGTTTGGTTTTATTTGGTTAGTTTTCAAATCTAAATATATATCATAAATGAATCATTTTACAGATAACGTAGAATTTGGGTTATAAAAATCTCCTATATTCTTTCTATATTCTCGTACAGTATTTCTTCTTTCACACCTAGAACTCATTCTCATTTAATATTGTAGCGTTTTTATCGCCGTAAAGGATGGTGGAGAGACAAGTGAGCTATCTTGCTGCCCAATGCAATGGCTGGG
>JAOVVA010000041.1:20950419-20965060 GCA_028565275.1 Leiocassis micropogon | reverse complement strand
TTTAGCAATTAGTCTGTTTAGCTACTATCTAGCTTAGCAGCTAATGTGCATAACAGCTAGTAGGCCTAGCCAAGTCTTGTGTGTGTTAAGTCCCTTGTGTTTAGTCCTCTAGTCTGTTAAGTGTGTCTAGTCTCGTCTGGTTTGTATCCCTTGTCTGAATTGTGTTAGATTGTGTAATCCCTAGACTGTGTATGTTTGAGTGTTTTGAGTTCTGTTTATAGTATGCTCCAAGTTCAGCCAACTTCCTTTGTTCATGTTTTGTTTGTTTGGTTTGTTTATTATTAAAAGACGTTGTTACACCTCATCCCCCTCTGCGTCTATGCCTTGCCACACCTCAGCCCACAGTCCAACACCTAACAGATCGTGACAATGACAATTTAGAGAAAAATCTAAATCCAAAAGTAACTGTTCACAAAATGCATTCCATGTGTAAGATCAAGTGTCAAAATCAATTAATTATAAGATGTAATCAGTTTTCATGTCCAATTTTGGGCAATTATAATTATAAAACGAGTAACACTAATGACGTACTTTTAAAATAAATTATGACATTTCTAAACAAATGACGAGAGACATCTAATATACCTTTTGCATTTGTCCAGTGAAGTATATGGTTCCACTTCCATGTATGATTACATTTCCTTAAACTTGGCCTGTTAAAAAAATGCACAGCTAATTAAATATTGAACATCAAAGTAAAAAAATGTATTTCATGTTTGAAAGTATACATACTACATTTTCTGAACACATACAAGTAAACTGTCTGTTATGTTAACTTAAATGATTTTGGAATCAGCAAAACCAAGTGACAGCGCAATTTGTAGAATGACCCATATATCATACGGTTATTTAATGTTCAAAATTGCAAATGATTGTAACTGACCTCTTGGGTCCCACCTGCAGTACCTTCAAGGCCCACTTCGGGTAAATTTGTATCATTTCTATAGATACAGGTGACACAGGATAGGTCATACGCCAGCCATAGACAGACTAAAAGCAGTGAAGCACAAGAAAATGGTCCATCATACACACACACACACACACACACACACACACACACAAATAAATAGATTGAAGGTTTAAATTTTGACAAAACCATAGCCACCCATGACTCGAAACTTGACAGCAAAACTTCTCCTTGATCTCTGGATATTTTTTTGTTTGTTAGAAAATGCTTACTATGCATTATTAAAAAATGTCTTCAGTGATTTGTAACAGTCAAAGGTAAAGCTGTTAATAGCTGCATTGGGTATATATTAAGCTTTAAGTGCTTAACTTAAGAAGCTATTTAAGTAAAACATATAATTTGAGATGCATTTATCTCCTAGTATTCATATATATATATTTTTTATTCTATTCCATAGTTCTGATGTTAGGTGGCACGGTGGTGTAGTGGTTAGCACTGTCGCCTTGCACCTCCAGGGTCCGGGTTCGATTCCCTGCCAGGCTCGATTCCCGTCTCTGTGTGTATGGAGTTTGCATGTTCTCCCCGTGCTTGACGGGTTTCCTCTGGGTACTCCGGTTTCCTCCTGCTGTTCAAAGATATGCAGGTTAGGCTAATTGATGTTCCCAAATTGCCCATAGTGTGTGAATGGGTGTGTGAGTGTGTGTATGTGTGTGTGCCCTGCGATGGATTGGCACCCTGTCCAGAGTGTACCCTGCCTCGTGCCCTAAGCCTCCTGGGATAGACTCCAGGTCCCCGCGACCCTGACTACAGGATAGAGCGGTATAGAAGATGAGTGAGTGAGAGAGTGAGTTCTGATGTTTTTCTCACTCACTTTATACCACTTATCCTGGGGTATGGGCTGCCACTCCATGGCAGAACACAAGTACACACGCTCTCACACACTCTCACTCACACACTACAGTATGAGCAATTTGGAAATGCCAGTTAACCTAACCTGCATGTGTTCGGACTGTGAGAGGAAACCAGAGCCCCCGGAGGAAATCCATCAAGCACAGGAGGAACATGCAAACACCACACATACAAACCTGAGGCAGGAATTGAACCCTTGACCCTGAAGGAGCAAGGCCACAGTGCTAACCAGTATGTCACCATGTTGGCCAAAATATTTTACATTTGACCTACCACATTAAATCTACATAAAATTTGTATATTTGAAATGAATTTGACATTTTAGTATAATTGCATTTAGGGTTCTGAAATGTTAAATATCAATATTAATATTATGGCTGATCGGTGTAGCGGAAATTTATAAAATGTAACTATTCTTGTCAGATTCCAACTACCATAAACATACCCCCAAAGTATTCTATTTCTCACTTATTTGTTAATGTCTCCCACATAGATGTCTTTAAATGAAGAAATGGTTACCAATTTGATCCAAAGCAGCACATTTTTTCGCTGTTGCCACAACAAGTTGTCTCTTATCTATAATTTCTTTGAAGGATCATAAAAATATTTGATTCTTTACATTTCACTAAATCAGCATCAGTCATTGGTCACCTGAGTAATTCAGTACAGGGGAAGGAAGTCCGAAAAAAAAGCAATGCAAACAAAAGATTCTCAATTGTTTTTCTACTGCCCAGCTAATTGTTTATAAGAGTTTCTGCTTTTCTGCTTTAGCAAGCTGTAGTTATAATGCAGAAACTGATCAGACAGTTTAATACTAAGCAGACCATTGATACATATTCACGGTAGTAGCTTGCCAGTTGTTTGGCTTTATCCCAAACTTAATATTAGGTTAAAATCATATGCCACTTTAAATAATGGTAAGTGAAGCAATATTTAAGCAAATGTTCGAGTGCAGTTATGCAATTTTAACTACTTAGGCTTTTTTCACCATTTTCTTCCTGCAAGAATGAGATTTTCATATTTTTTTTGTTTTTACTGTTTGCGTTTATGAAATTATCATGAAATATGAATAGATATAATATAGCAATTGGTGAACGAATGGCACTTACAAATAACTGTTTATATGGTCAACTTTTGACATTTTCTTATATATAAGTTTATAGAATGTTATTTTACTATAATGTTCTTATGTTTACTTTTCGGGTTAGCATTGTCACCTTGCACCTCCAGGGTCTGGGTTCGATTCCCGTCTCTGTGTGCATGGAGTTTCCATGTTCTCCCCGTGCTTGTTGGGTTTCCTCCAGGTGCTCCTGTTTCCACCCTCACTGTAAAGGCATGCAGATTAAGCTAATCGGCATTCCCAAATTTCCCATAGTGTGTGTGTGTGTGTGTGTGTGTGTGTGTGTGTGTGTGTGTGTGTGTCCTTTAATGCATTGGCAACCCTGTCCAGGATGTACACTGTCACATGTTCTAAGTCTCCTGGGATAGGATCCAGGCCCCCTTGACCATGTATACAGGATAAAGAAGTATAGACAGACAGTGAGTGAGTGAATGAGTTTACTTTTAGATATCTGGTCTAGATTTGTTTTATTCGAATTTACACATTAAAAACTTTTGTTATGCATTTTTAGGTGACTACAAATTAACAGGCATTATGTACTAATGTCCCATCATGCACCAAAGAACAAGAGGAAATTCCTGTGCCAAACATCAGGCAAACAGACATAAGTACAGTACATCATCAGTGCCACTTCTCAACACTGTAATGATTCTTATCCTATATATTATAGACAAAAATACATCCAGAGCGGGCAGGCATAGTGGCACAGCGGGTAGCATTACTAGCACCGACTGGCCTCTAGTGTCCTGTAAGTCATTCGGTCAATAAACTGGGTTCAGTAATGTTGCTCACTCCGGGTTAACTGAGTCATAATTGCAGGCTGAAGGTACGAAGAGGCAGTGGTCTAAAAACCTGCCAATTCACTGGCAGCAAGGAGGAAGGCTGCAGCTGAATAAACATTGGTGAGTAACCATAGTCCACTCACACACACACACACAGTATAAATGGAGAAAGAGACAGAGCGAGAGAGAGAGAGATATGAGGGGATAAGAAGGAAGGTAATATGTTTAGTGAATCAGTATTTCTGAGTTCAGGAGTTGACCATATCACAAAGTAAATCCACAGGACTTTAACACAATGAAATAATTTTTAAGCTAAGTATATTTTTATCCGCTCCAGCAGTTGAAAAAAAGTTGTTTTTTTTTTGTGCCAGCAGAAGAGGAAAGTGTGTCCATCACTCTGCTCTTCCACTTTCTCAATGGCCCAAATCACATTTTGTGCACTGGTTCGGGTCCTTATGATGCACCACTAGAGTTAAAAATACTGCCTCCTTTTCCTTTTTTTTTTTTTCATACCCTTCTTCCATTTCTCTTTCCTTTCCCGTTATGGCTGAAATGGCCTGGCAAGCTTCCAAACAAAGCACAGAGCCTCATTCTGCAGACTTATACGCATCCCCTGAGGCCCATGTCCAGAGCCGTGGTGCCATATTTCCTGTAGGGAAAACACTGCTGGTCAGGTGAATCAGTAGTCCTCGATTCCAAACCCGGGGACCCACGTGTCCTGCACATTTTTCTTTTTTTCTTCATCTATAATGCAATAGATGACTGAAATGTTAGATTAATTAAAAATAAATGAATGAAGTAAAGTCCAGAGGTCATGACGAATAGTGCAGTACAGCAAACGTGATGAAAGTTGTCATGGATGTCTAAAATGATAAATCTCTGTTTGTACATGCCATTGTGAGAACTAAATGCTTGTACCTCTTGTCCAGGTTTTGCACAGTTAAAGGTTTAAGGCTTGTTGCCCTTTAACACATTTTTCCAATGAGAAAGAATGTGAGATTATGAGATTTACCATGGGATTCATCAGTGAGGACAAAGATCTGTAGAAAGTCGTTACAAAAGCTTTAAACTTGTGATTTTATTGGATGACAGCCAGCTGACTTATCTATTCGCTATGTTAAGATAGCCGAGGCAGTGGTGACACAATTCCCCATCTGCAATGGTATTTCTCTGAATTTGGGATTAATCTGGAACAGAAGCGCAAAGAAGGAATTCTTGCCAACACGCTAAACTACAATTTCAACCCAGTGTAATCAATATAATGACCATGAATTCCTCTTGCTGTGAAATATTAGGCTACGTCTAAAAAGATGATTGTTTCAGTTGGGTTGATAATAAAGGCTTCTTGTTAGATAAGGGTGATTTATTTTTCTCTCACTGAACAGAACTTGGCTGTAAACTTACATGTCTCTCAACAAATTCTTTCAGTAATGATTCAGTCTTCATGTTTTTCTTGACCTTCGTCTGATGACCTGTTGAAATGAACTTAATGAGAAAATGAAATTGATACAGTATCGTCTCGCCATGACGAAGTAACATTGTGGAATATTGGTCATCTGCCAGGGCTGAGGGTTTGATTCCTGCCTCGAGTCTGTCTGCATGGAGTTTGCATGTTCTCTCAGTGCTTGGTGGGTTTCCTCTGGGTTCTCTGGTTTCTTCCCACAGTCCAAAGACATCCAACTTTTCCGTATATATATATATATGTGCCCTGCCATGGATTTACACCCTGTCCAGGGTATACCCCACCTTGTGCCCAAGGTCTCCCCTGTACACGGAATAAGCGGTATAAAATATAAATGAATGAACGCCATTTTATTTTTTCAATCAATTCACAATCAGCATGTTAAAAAAATATATATGGAATTTGAAACTAATTTATCTTAAGTTTATTTCTCTATTGTTATGATAAGATACGTTATCTTGAGCTGTAAACACGTTAGCTTGTGCATAACACATACTGTTGCCCATTCATGTTTAGCAGGCTGAAGATTTTCCACAAGGGGGCGCTATTGGTACTTCAGTGTACAGAGCTGCACTGCAATGCCATGGATTTTTGTGGATATCCACTGGAATGGGGATGAACTTGACACACACACGCACACATGAAATCAGGGATGAACTTGTACAGTACTCTCTTGGAGTGGGTAATAAAAATAAATGCTAACACTGAAATAATGAGCATGTGGTAATGCGCAAGACGTAATCCTGCAGGAATGACGAGGGGATGGTGTTTGCTCACTGGAGGGATGCTCAGGGGTCATCTATGTTCCATGTTGTTTTTCCATCAGTGACAATTTGTGTCCTTGTTATTTTTACCACCAAATTAATTCATTTACAGGAACGAAAAATCAACAGTCAGCTAAATAAGTGCTCAGTTAACAAGCATAGATTTTCACAGGGATATGTATATATTAATTTGTTTAATTGTATATTCATAGGTCTAGAAAAACAATTTTAAGCAGCAGTTTTAGGTATAAATCAGAATCTTATTTAATTATGTTTTTTTTATTTTGTTACACTTAGTGTGGTAACAGTGTAAATATTATTGACAGTACTGTAAGTTGCATTTGTTTGATCTGAACAAGTATTATGACTGATCTGGTGGCGGCACGGTGGCGTAGTGGTTAGCACTGTGACCTCGCACCTCCAGGGTTGTGTATCCAAGTCCCAACTTCCCACAGTCCAGTGACATGCAGGTAGGCCGTGTGTGTGTGTGTGTGTACACGTCCTGTGATGGACTGGCATCGAGTCCCGAGTGTATTCAGTCTAGTTCCCCAAGTCCCCTGGAATAGGCTTCAAGTCCCTGGTGTCCCTGTACAAGATAAGTAGTATAGACAAAGAGGGAGATGTGGACTTATCTGACAGTAGTTCTTTGTACAAGCCAAATCGGAGGTTTATTTAGTTGTTCTAATACATTACTTTTACACTCCACATAATCAAACCTTAAACCTTTAAAAAAATGAGCAGATTTATAAGAAGGTTTTATAGTAATAAATATAATTTTTTTTTAATCACGGTGAACCTTTCTGTAAGGAAATGCTGTAATTTTCTCATATATTCCACAGTGTATATGTGTATTTATGAACCAAAAAATATTTGTCAACTTCTTTTCTTAATAAAATGTTTTAATTGCTTTGTAAAGAAAAATATAGAAAGAGAATTGGAAAATTTATCATAGCACGTTTTTGCTGATTTTATATTTACAACCTCTCATCTTCGACTCAAATTGGAATGCCATTTTAAAATCTCTTAAAATCCTTAATTGTGCTTTACACAGTAAAAAAAAAAAAGAAGAAGTGAAACAATATGTAGCCTATGTGGGATTCAAGGTTTATGATATTTCCGAATACCACTTTGAATGGTTAACCAATCATTCAAGCTTAAATGAGTACTTGGGGAAAAAAAAGTGACTCAGGAGAAGTGATAGACTATCAGGATAGAATTTCCTAATGGAATAGAAGTGATGAAAACCAGTGCAACCAACCACACATACCAAAATAACACTTTCCTGGTAACTAGATGTCCTTGTGGAATAAAGCGTCTGCTTAACTCCCTAGCAGGGGCCTGAACAGCACTGGTGTCCTCAATTCCTCAAATGAATTTGTGACTTAGGCTGTTACACCCACAAGAAATACATACTAAAAATACCAAATGCACTGCTCATGCTCTCTCTCTCTCTCTCTTTGGGTTCATGCATTTGGCGAGGCTCAATGCTATGCAACGCTATTACATTGTCATTATGTCCAAGACGAGAGACACTTCAGCTACTTTCATAGCTAAATGAAACTCATGCAAAAATGATTCCGGGACAAATTGAAGAGAAGAGAATGAATCTTGGTCTATCTATTCAATAAAAAAAAGATAAAATATTGAAAAATATAAAACACTATCAAAGGTAAAAGGCTTTAAAAGAAATGATAAAAAAAAGACAGAAGCAATAAAATGACCCAAATGAAAGTATGACCTGTTATTATAAAAATAATGATAAGAGACATTTATTTAATGGTAGTAATATAATATCACTAAAAATTCAAGGCAAAGTATGCACCCTGAAATAGCTTCCTGGAAATCAAACCCTAACAAAAGGAAGAGAGTAAAAGAGTGTTTTAAAGCACATAAAATAGTTGAATAAAAGTCTAAATAAGCAGGTAGACAACTGCGACATTAACTGCGACAGACCGTAGAATATTAAAACATTATTAAAAAAATGTCTAAAACTAATCAACGTGATTACTGACAATACAATACAATACAATACAATACAATACAATACAATATAATACAATACAATACAATAGGTCTACAATGAACATAAAATCATCATGACATGGTATCTGTCTTCACTGTAACGCTGTTCATGCACTGTCTGTCTTCCACCCAACATTCACAACACAGAACTCATCTTGATTTGATCCAAAACAAATTAGTGCTATAAACACATACAGTCAAAAGCATTAAGACAACATATGCCATGTATTATACAGTAGTTTTGAAGAAGTTGTGTTGATTTAGTTAATAATCACTGGAACAGATATGTGACAGGCCTTTTACTTTCTGAACTCGGGGAGTTACCTCTGCACAAAAGAGCAAAAAAAAACAACAACAACAAGGCAATTCTCAAGTGAATTGGAAAATTTTGAACCTGTGGCAAATTTCTGCACTTGATCTTCAGGAAACGAGAAAGTCGGCGAGAATTTAGCATCATGATTAAATCATGAGGATTGGTTAGAATGGGTAAAAATGCTATTTGATGTGAAAATGAACAATTTGGCAAATGTGGTTGTGAGAGACTTTTGGTTGGTGGAGAAACAAGTTAACAAGCACTGTTTCTCATGATAATTTAAAAAAATTATCTATTTTGATACAAATTTTTGATTAAGAGCAAATAACCACAATCACAATTTGTATTGTTGCTGTACCAAAACTAATGCAAATATACTGTACCAGTTTTTATTAACTGTCATTCAAATTGCACATGATGGCAGAGTAACTCTTCTTCTATAGTAACTTTTCTTCCTGTTCTTCTTGCATTAAGTTCGTGGCTTGTCTGACATCCACAGAAAGTTACAGAATGTCTACAGAGATGACAGCATTGTCAAGAGCAATGTGCACACATGGATAAAGAAGTTTTACTGCACACGTAATGAAGGACTTCTTGCTAAATATTGATTGTTGAATAGCAATGTCATTGCATAAAATAACAAATGAGTCTTATTATCTCACTCTCACTCACTCATCGTCTCTATGGCTTTATCCTGCATGCAAGGTCGAGGGAGGCCTGGAGCGTCTAGTCTCCACTGAATATCTTGGGGATACAGTAAGTTACTGGATATAAATGAATGAATGAATGAATGAATGAATGAATGGTTACTTTGTTGAGAAGATAAATATGCGCATTAGCACCTAGAGGAAATTCAGAGTAGCTAGTCCACCTATCATAGTCATTTTTGGGACATTTTTGCAAAACCGGAAATCTACAGTAAGTGTGTGTGTGTGTGTGTGTGTGTGTGTGTGTGTGTGTGTGTGTGTGGTATTGATATAGGAAACAGTGATGTTCCTATTACCTATTGACCGATGATCTTAACATCATAAGTGTTTCATTCTTGCATGTTTTATCTGTTATGTTTCAAATATTAGAACATAAACATCAAATATTTATACAAGGACTTAAAAGGCATTAAAAAGGAGCATCCTTTAAGCATTCGTAGATCATAAAACTGTTTTTATCTTCTGCCATTTGACTTATTGACTCAGCCTGCTGTGAGTACCGATGATACTCGTCTTCATGATGTGATGCTTGTATGTAGCTCATAATAAGAACGAAGAGGTCGTGGATATGTTTAATGTTTACAACTTGCCAGATAGCAAAGGAAAAAAAGGACATAAGTGAGTGAGGCTGCGCACATAAGTCTGTGAGTTTAGTGCTGTCTTTCCAAGGTGATTTTTAGGCCAGATAAAGTGGTAAGTATGAGCCATCATTGGGTCATTACTCATATGTCATCAGGGTTTGTCACTCACACATATTTAGTCAGTCACTCTTGGCCTCTAAAGCAACATGACTGTAAATACTGGCTGACCAATACTTCAATAAATAAGACAGACCAGAAAAGACGTTCCAGCAACCAGAATCTAAAAATGTAGTTGACTTTTGAGAAATTCCTCAATAGTAAACAGCAAGCCAAATTTGCTAAAGCTTTTTAGCTGCCGCAAAAGCTTACTTAAAAGCAATAGACTAATGAACTGCATGGTTTAGAAGTTTGGTTCAGTGCATTCACCGAGGACTACCGTGCCTGAGTCATTGCATTTTAAAGTTTTGATACTTCTGATAATCCCACAGCTGACAGCTGTCCTTGAAATCAATATCAAGATATCAAAGTTTTTTCAGTTTCTTATCTGGCCATGTAGCCAGTACAAAGGTACTCTAGCTCTATCTAATGCCACAGATGAAAGCTAAATGAAAGAACAGCAGACAGCTCTTACTTTGTATTTTTATTATTACATTTATGTTTTCGACTACTTATTGAACAACTGAAACTACACATTCAAATTTTCCATTTCTGAGGATCACATGAGGGCCTGATGATATTTCCAATGTGAAATGTTAAATATTGAGGAAACATCCACGTGTAAATAAGCATCACAACTGTACTTACTTTTGATTTTACGTATGAAATACTGATCCTTCAGAGGCAGTGCTCAATGCCATTGCCTGCAGGATATATACAGTAAGATGAAAGTAAACTTAGAAGAAGAAGTAATATTGTTTTTTTTTTTTATTATTGTGAATAGAAAAAAGAATTATATAACTCTAAGGTCTTTGGGTTGATTCTAAGCTTGAGTTGAATGGAGATGATGGGCGTTCCAACATCCCAAAAGCATTACAGTTGTCCCTAGGTGTAAATTACCGTGTGTGTGTGCGTGTTTGTGTATGTGTGTGTGTGTGTACGCATGTGTGTGTGAAGGAAAAGAATATAAACAACAAAACAAATAAAAGGAGGGTGTATAATGTTTTTGTTTTAATGTACTATCTGGCTATGAATGTATGAGAAAAATCAGTAGTAACATTTAATAATGCATCACACAAAAGCTACTTTATTCAGTGCTCCCTCTTGTGGAAACTTCAGCATGTTACAGATGAATGAATTACCAGTCAGCATCTATCTTCCCAAAAGCATCCTATGATTCATTATAAATATGATATTAAATAATATTCATGTGAAGCTCATTCTATCCTTTATTGATGTAATTTTGTGCCGATAGGTGGAGTCCAGATCTATTGGCTACTTTTGTTTGTTTGTTTGTTTGTTTGTTTGCTTGCATGTCAGTGCTTATATGTACTCTCTCGCTCTTTCTGTTTCAACATGGTTCTAAGCTATGGCAGTATGGGAGCATGTTTTGATCAGGAGGGATGAAAGTAAGCTTTTTCAGATAGCGAAACTAACCTGGCAAGCCCTCATCATAGTCAATGTCACGCAGGCACTGCATTTTAAAATTGAGATGGTAGAATGTGCAACTGAAATATACATCAGAGCTGAGCTTGTGAATGAGAGCAGAGGGATGAAGCTAACAGCATGTAGAATGAGCTCATGGGTGAAGGGAATTTCTATTATGGGTCGAATATGTCACTTTTACTCTTACCACTGTAGTGTGATTATCTTCCTATAACAAGGTGTCACAAAGTTTTTCAACAGGAATTTCCTAATGCATAACAAATAAATTAAATATAATAAATAAAACGTCTCCCCGTGCTTGGTGAGTTTCCTCTGGGTACTCTGGTTTCCTCCCACAGTCCAAAGACGTGCAGATTAGGCTAATTGCCGTTCCCAAATTTCCCATAGTGTGTGAATAATAAGTGTGTGAGTGTGTGTATGTGTGTGTGTGCCCTGTGATGGATTGGCACCCTGTCCAGGGTGTACCTCGCCTCGTGCCCTAAGTCTCCTGGGATAGGCTCCAAGTCCTCGTGACCCTGAATACAGGATAAAGCGGTATAGACGTTGAGTGAATGAGTGAGTGAGTGAGTGAGAGTAATAAATAAAACAAATAATTATGAACAATAATTATAACACATTATAATTTATTTTTTAAAAATCATTAAAACATACAGTACACGTGAGGTTAGCAGTGTTGCACTTCCAGTGTCCGGTTTCGATTCCCACCTCAGGTCTGTGTGCATGGAGTTTGCATTTACTCCCCGTGCTTTGTGGGTTTCCTCTGGGTACTCTTGTTTCTTCCCACAGTCCAAAAACATGCCGATTAGGCTAACTGGCATTTTCAAATTGCCCATAGTGTGTGAATGGGTGAGTGAGTTGGTAAGCATGTGTATATGTGTGTGCCCTGTGATGGATTGGCACCCTGTCCAGGGTGTACCCCGCATCATGCAATTCTCCTGGGAAAGGCTTCAGGCCCCCCAAGACCCAGTATACAGGACAAAGCAGTATAGACGATGAGTGAATGAGTGTGTAAAAATAGTAAAAAGTAGACATAGTATTTTTTTTCCATTTATAGTTACATTTAATTTTATTAAAATACAAAAAAATGTTTATCTATCCAGTACATCATAACAGGTATAAACAGCCATGTCCTCGCCAGCACCTTTCTTACTGTACCCTTTGTCCTGAAGTTTAGCAATTACTGAATGTGAAAAAACTACATTAAAACGCACATTACTATTCAATAAACTTTTTTTTTTTCAAAATTAATGTTTTTTGTGTTAAATAACCTGTCGTTTAAAACTATGTTCAATATAGAAGATTATATGGAGATTATGTGAAGCATCTGAGATGTGTGTTTGTGTGTGTGTGTGTGGGGTGGGGTATTTAGGATGTGTGTGTGTGTGTGTGTGTGTGCCTGAACTGACGCCATTTTTTTACCTTCAAATTCAGTTTAATTAAATACTCATGTGTCTATGCAGTAAATAAGTTTGGCATTAGGCTGGTAAGAGCATGGCTGCAATATGTGAAGTGAAAGCAGGATCAGTTCAAATCAGTTTACAGGACAGAGATTTTGTCCACCACGGACTGCTGAGGCTAGTAATAGCTCAAAATACATCAGGAATGCCAGCGACACAAATCTGTCTTTTTATATTCTCATTATTATTGAGACAACTTGAATTTAGCATCATGATTAAATCATGAGGATTGGTTAGAATGGGTAAAAATGCAATTTGATGTGAAAATGAACAATTTGGCAAATGTGGTTGTGAGAGACTTTTGGTTGGTGGAGAAACAAGTTAACAAGCACTGTTTCTCATGATAATTAAAAAAAAATTATCTACTTTGATACAGATTTTTGATTAAAAGCAAATAACCACAATCACAATTTGTATTGTTGCTGTACCAAAACTAGTGCAAATATACTGTACCAGTTTTATTAACTGTCATTCAAATTGCACATGATGGCAGAGTAACTCTTCTTCTATAGTAACTTTACTTCCTGTTCTTCTTGCATTAAGTTCGTGGCTTGTCTGACATCCACAGAAAGTTACAGAATGTCTACAGAGATGACAGCATTGTCAAGAGCAATGTGCACACATGGATAAAGAAGTTTTTAAAAAAGTGAAAACCAGCATTGAAAACTAACCCTGGAATGGTAGACCATTAACTGTGACCTCTGACATAAAAGTACTACAGTGCACAACGGAACTTTTGCAAAGAGAATTTGCTGTGGAGCAAATACATCCCTTGTAATGGAGATTATGTTAAGTTGTACAGTACTGTACCTTCATATAGAGGAAGAGTTACTCTACCAAAATATATAAATATATAAATATATACATTAATCGTGATCCCAGTACAAACATAAAATATGGGGGAAAAAAGGAATGCAGACTGTATCTATGATATACAGGCCCCTTCTATTGGAAGATTTAGAAATGAATACAGGGAGTCTGGAGTAGATGTAGATGGTTTCTGTACCGGGTGATGACACAAAGGAGTATTGCACACACACAATAGAAATACAAATATTCTTTGACACCACTATAAAATGTTTTTCAACTAGTTTCAAAGTCTAGTCATCATTAGTTAACATATGATATTCTATTTGTAATGCTAACTTACTTGAGATGGCCAAATGTCTTGTTATCTATGTTTTTTTAGCTTGCTAGATGACACACAAATTAAAAAAAAGCTTAGCTGTGTGTTTGTTATGTCTGATGGGCATCAAGTTCTTGCCCCACACTCATCAATTCTGTGGATGTGGATTAGTATTTTGCCTACCCTGCCTTGCCCCTCCAGACATTAGCTTGATTTGCCCATTGTAAAAGTTCAGACTATGTCCCGCCGGGAGAAATATTGGTTAATGTAAGTGATGACTAGGTTATGGTTGTATTACCTACAGTACTATACACTACGTAAGTACAATACTGTATGTATCCAAACGTGTGTGTTTCATCTAATCTGCCCTGAAATAAAATCTGATTAAATAGTGCCTTCTAGTGGTTATATCCAATATTTAGACCGAGTTATCCTATTACACGGCTGAATTAATTTCCCACTATGGCTGTATCATGGTATTTACTTTCATAAACACGACATGCGCTTCAGTGTTCATTTTCATTGGTACTTTTTGGACATCAGAAATAATTAACATTTTTTAACACCCAATAACACATGATCAGTGATTTGTAAGTTTTTTGTTTTTTTTAAAAAGAGCATTTAGTGCACTTTATTTTTCTACATGTAATTGGGCACTGGTGGCTCAGTGGTAGGTGCTTCGCCGGGTTCGATTCCCAGCCAGCGCCCAAACCCCAGCCACTGGATGCAGTGCCGGTCCCAAGCCTGGATAAAATTTGAGGGTTGCGTCAGGAAGGGCATCCGGTGTAAAACCTGTGCCAAGTTGTAGTGTGTATATATATATATATATATATACAGTGGTGTGAAAAACTATTTGCCCCCTTCCTGATTTCTTATTCTTTTGCATGTT
>JAOVVA010000041.1:20932462-20947843 GCA_028565275.1 Leiocassis micropogon | reverse complement strand
AAATAACCATGATGTGAATGAGGGAACAGAAATGTTTTTTTCTTTTTTCTGCATTGTTTACTGAATTAAGCTGTATAAATAATATTTATGAATCATTATATTCCGTATGCTGATTTGGATCTAAAAAGTCTATTTAAATGCATAAATACAAAGAAAATAAATAAAATATTCCCAGTAGAATAAGTATTAATTGCTAATAATGGTTGTATTTTTTTCTTAAAATATGAAAAATTGAAGATTATTTTAAAATTTTTATTTATTTTTTGCTGAAACATCTGTGTTTTATAGACAGTCATGTAAGTTTTAAATAAATTAAAGTAATTAAAGTTATTAAATAATGCTCAGATTGTTGCCTTAATTTTGCATTTATACTGCTGGCTTTTGTGTGTTCCTACTGTATACATTATCAGTCATATCAGTACCACCCAAAACATTATGCCCAGTATAGTGAAGGTTCCCCTTGTGCCACAGGAGTGGCTCTGGCACCTCGGGGCATGACTCCCCAAGACCTTTGGGGGTGTGCTGTGGTGACTGGCACAAGAAGTTTGGGAAGTTTTGAAGGCTGAGTCAGTAGCCTTGGGCTCTTTGCCCCATATGTGACATGCTGTGGTGCAATAGTTGTGCAGGTGCCTTTCTATAGCTAGCATTGACTTTTTTTCTGCCAGTTGTGCTGCATTGGCTTTTCTTTGGGATTGGACCAGACTGGATGGCCTTTGGATCTTAGAGGCATAAATGAGACTTGTGTGCACATGATTCTGTCACCAGTTCACTGGTATATAATTGGTAATCAATGTTAATGTTTTGGATGGTTAGTGTATATTCAATACACATTCACAACAAAGAACATAAGTTCTTTGTCTACACCCCATATGGACCATCATTCAGTGTGCCAGCATTTAATTGCACATTGCCTTTAGCTGTTATTGTATTGTAAAATGTGTATAATACATTATAAATGTAGTACATAAGCACAAGCACAAACAGTATAAAGAGATGGAACAGTTCAGGTCACTGTTAGTTATGCGCACATGCATAGACACATTTATGTAAAAAGTCATTTGCTTATGTCATTGCCTTTCCACCCTCGAGGGAAATATAGATTCATTTCAGAGCAATAGCAGCCAGAGACAGTTTTACATAATCACTCACACTGAAACATTATGGTTTTCTTAGCGTTAAAGAACAAAAACAAGGTAGATAAGAGAATGATTATAGAATCAAGGATGCATCAATCAATCATAATTGCTTATTAATCATCATAAATGTGTTTATCCTGATAGGGGAACACTGAGGTGAGAATACTTTGTAGACAGTGACACCTGCAAGTTTTTTTGAATTTTTAACAACAAATAGTATATCAGTACAGTATGTGTCAGCGTGGCGGCTTAGTAGTTAGTGCTGTCACCTCGAGCCCCCATGACTGGGGGTTCAAATCCCACCTCTGGTCTGCGGGTGTGAACTTTGCATGTTCTCTGCAGGCTTGTCTTGGTAGGCTTCCTCTGGATATCTTCTACTGTCGAAGGATATGCAGTGTAGACTCATTGGTGCTTCCAAATTGTCCGTAATACAGTATATGACTTTGTGTGTGTGTGTGTGTGTGTGTGCTTGTGCCCTGCAAATGGTCGGCACCAATTAAAAAAATATTTGATGAGTATGTAAGTAATTGTTGATATGGTGAAGTTTTCTGTTAAGAAATGCTTTTTCAGCCATTTTGAAAAGCATCTCCAGTGTCTGCATTTTGTCACAGGCAGAGATTATGTTACTATATATGGGAACAGTTCAAGTCAAACCGGGACTTAAATTTTGGCTAAATGAAGGTGTTAAACTGATAGAAATCTTAATTTACAGAAGATTTCAAACATGTTACAGTGACAAGATGCAATATATCGCAATGTTTTAAATTATTAGATGCAGTAAAACACCTGAATGGTGCAAACGTGTAGCAGGGGATTGTAGAGAAATAAATTGAGTTTTTACTCTTAACTGTTTTCTGTTATTCTGCACAACAAAAAGCCTTAGTTTGACTTGGACGTCGCTTGTAATTGTCCTTTTTTTGTTGCAGGAAATACATTTTCCGGACAGGGGATGTTGTATTTTGCTGTTTCTTATTACATAATAAAGTTGTGATTGTTTTTATTCCCTTTAAAGGAGAAATGTTAAATGTACTTATAAACAGATTAAAGAATTATGTTTTATACACACCGCTCCATTTTCCTATAACAGCATTCCCCATCAAAAAATTTTTGGTACTCTAAATTGTTAAAAATGCTTGAGTTTTCCCTTATGCTCTGAACTAAAAACAATGATCAGAAAATAAAGAGGACTTTACACTTGTATTGTTTATTATGACTACAACTTTTTCGAAATACATCAAGAAAACATGCAGTGTGTAACAATGTATTTACATCTTCTTATTAAGCTATTCAACATTATATATGTATTCAGTGTTACAGTATACACTTTACAGCAAATTTACCAATAGGAGGTCTGTGTGGCATCTCCAGATGTCAGCGCACGCCATCCATACTGTATGTTCAGCTGACATGCCATGCTGACAAAACACAAAAATATTTCAAAGCAGTAGAATGCTACTGTATACTGTGCAAAAGGCGGGAGCCCTGCACACAGACTTGAATAATCTGGTCTACGAACATGCTGGATGAAATGTTACGAATGAGTCCCAAAATGTAATTAACTTAAGGATGCTATCTAAAAAGAATAAAATGATGAAACAAACAAACAAACAAAAACAGCAGCTTTAATGTAACCTATTTATTTCTAATTCTATCCTAAACATACAAAGAACTTCAGTTAGAATCATTTATGCTCTTTGTGGTTTGGTTGCTTTTTCTTACTAAACACGTGCTATTTTGTTGAATAATCTGGCACTTTTCTGCATTTTATTATGTAGATATAAACCACTCAGCTGTTTTTTAAATGACTCATATATACTGTAAGTGACCCTTTGCTTTGGACAAGGTAATACAACAATAAAATCAATACGACTTCCAACTTCTATTGTGATTCTAATAACGAATTAAATCCTGGACGGTCCATTTAGTTTTTGCTGCAACCAGACAGCTAAATGTCACTACTGTAATACCAAAGTATTTATAACAACAGCTCTACTATTATAACAAACATCATGTGCACCATGTTTACAACCAATTCTGGGGCACAAGGTCAGTGTTTCAGCAGTAGAGCTTTAAAATCTTAAAAGCTTAAGGCACATCTACTCTGATATGTACATAAATAAATAAACATGTTATATACGGTAATATCTGTGCATGCAGCTCTAGCTTTATATAATTTAGAGATGGAATAATTGGCAAACATCAGGACTTTGTACAGGGTGGCCCTAAAATCTGGATTCAAAGGCGAAAACAAGTTCTATTTGATCTTCTATTGTCAGATTTGAGCCATCTTGAATCTGAAAAAAATAAAATAAAATAAAATAAAAACAGAAAATTTCATTTAAGGAAAAATGCCTACGGAAGTAAAAGATTAACATACATTTTACTGAGTGAAGTCTCCAACTTTATTATTAAATTTCCAACTCATATTGTAGAGGTTATGGTTATTGTTGATTCTAATTGTGCTGTCACAATTAGATACAAATTAGATATCAAAAAGATAAAATTGATTCAACATTTGAACATTCCAATTTGAATGATTATAAATATTATTTAATGGAAGCCTAGAAATGGAAGCCTTGGCTACTAGAAAAAAAAGGAAGGTGGGCACTACAAATAAACTGTGACTCCTCAAAATGATCTTTTTTATATGTTCTCTTCTCTGATATAAATATCCTGACTTTATCGGAAAAATCGGAAAAAATATATATACAGTATATAATGATAGAGCTTTGCAAATCAAAACGAGTCTTTATAAAACTTTTCTTAATAATGTTCTATTATTATCAGTGCATGATCAATCTCCTTTTAAACAATAACAAATGTTCTTTAAAATATTGCAGTATATCCAACATACATTCTTTTTTCATTCTCCAAAAAAGTAACTTGACATAATTTCAAAATAATCCTTCTATCAATAATAAAGAGATAAAGATAAAGAGTTAGTGGGAAAATTGGCCACTAAGTTTTACTGAGCATCCTGCAGAACCATTTGCAGATCTTCTAAGGACTATTTTGCATGGAAAACACAACAGCTTCCATTTAGGTTTTTATCTAAAAAGTGGTTGCTTATATGCTACTTTTTTTTTGGCATACAAATCTTTTACTTTACCTTTCAATTTTGTTGTGGAAAATTTTATGTGTTTAAAAAATGTTGTTGTATAAACTCAATAATAAAATATAAACAAAAATCCATAGGAAGGTTTGTACTAAAAAAAAAAACACATGGTCAGATTAATGTTAAAATGTGGCCATGATCAATATGAATAAATAGTATTTTCAAATGTTATTTACATTAAAAGGAGTTCATGGAGTGTCTTTTTTTTTTTTTTTTTTTACATATATATACAGTTTAAATGACATATCATATTCCATCCATTCATTCCCGATACTGGTTATCCTGTGTAGGGTTTAGGGGGGCCTGGACCCAAGGAACTCAGGGCACAAGGCTTGGATCACCCTGGATGGATTGCCAACCAATCACACAACATATCACATTGATAAACATAATTGCAGTTGCATAAATGCAGTGTAACAGTGTGATATAGGTATTGTGTATACCCAGAATGGAAAAAAAGCATGCATCAATAAATACATAAAATATCGCAGCTCTGAAGGAAAATGTAGAGGCAAATGAATGCCAGATGAACACATTGCCCTTGATATTGAGCTCTTTAGAAGTTAATCTAAATTTGAGTACGGCCTCCGTGCTGGGCTTTAATAGTAAAATTATGAACACCTGACACATCTTTAGTCAGTCATACCTTTCTAGCTGCTTCATATATCATCAATATGGCTTTTTTTTTTTTTTTTGGCCAGCGAGTAAGACTGGCCTAAATGAGTCTCTCGGCAGGGTGCCACGGCTGTTTCGAGCAAATGGTACAAGGCTTGTCTCAAAATCCCTAACTGTCCTAGCAGTCCAGTGACCTGTCAAGGGCACAGAGGATACATTATAAAAGTACCCAAGCTCATGTGTGTGCCATTTTTCTGCAACCAAGCATGATCTTGGCACTTTTTCTGCTTGTAAAATGGCCTATGAATAATTTAATTTTAAATCATATGAAATCATTTGCACTGGCTTGCACTGAGAGTTGATCCTCATAATGTGTGAGAGAGGGAGGAAGCCAAGGCCAAAAAATTTACTGAGGTAATAAAAAGAGCAATAGCTTCATTTGCCCCCTGCAGCACTGACTAGAATTTCAGCCGGCTCACTAAGAGGTCTTTTCCACATTCCCGAACTACTCATGAGAATTAGATTAAATTCTTTGACCGTTCTTGGTCGCTCGACTCTGTGATGTCAAATGTCTTAATCTCCTAAGAATTGGCTGTACATTAGCCACAAAATGGTACACTGTATTCACAAATCACTTAGGATGTACTTTTGACTCCCCTACAAACTATGCCAAACTGTCACTATGTACCTACAGAGTACCAAGGACACCTCACAAATTGCAATGAATTGTCAAGACTTGTCAGGAACTGTTACTATTTCTCTTAAACCCTCTAAAAATCGTCAAGACTTGCTATATCTATCTAAAAGTTTTTTTTTGTTTTTTTTTTTTTTTTTTTTGTGAAGCTGCTTTGAGACAATGACCATTGTTAAAAGCGCTATATAAATAAAATTGAATTGAATTGAATTGAATTGAATATAGCCATGGACATTTACTGTAAAAGGTAACCCATTTTTTTCAAAGGATTTTATTAGCATCCTATCAACACACCTGTTAACACCGACCTGGCTACCCCTGGTAAACCTTCTAATGAACATCTTTCTTATTAACATTTAAATCCAAATAGTGCAAAATTTTACTTCATCGACTTTAGCATAGCCAGAGAAAATAAGCATTTAAGAAACAGTCTGGAACTTTAAATAACTTCATCCTCTCTTTAAGTGCACTACATAAAAATAAGGCATTCCAGCAAACCTCATAGTGCACTACATGTATATTTTATACTGTATCGGGACTGTAGTGATTTTTAGCAGAACTGTGGCGATTCATGACTAATCATGAGTTGAAATCGTAATGGTTCAGGAAGGGTCATAATTAAGTTTTAAGAAATCATTGGAATTCAGCATATTTCAGACTGACTAAGAAGGATCAGGGGCCACCCAGAAAGTCCCAAAGCATTCTATGATCTACCAACAAATAACTTACATACTGCTATAATGTTATTTAGTTGGTAACTACATATTCCAACTGCAAACTAGCTGGAAAAAATTTTTTGTCTGATGAGATTTCTTCCCAGGCGGCACAGTATCTTAGTGATTAGCACTGCTGCCTTGCACCTTTCCCATTCCCAAGACATTCTGTGTGCATGGAGTTTGCCTGTTCTCCCAGTGCTTGGTGGGATTCCTCCGGGTACTCCGGTTTCCTCCCACAGTCCAAAGGCATGCGGATTAGGCCAATTGGCATTCTCAAATTGCCCGTACTGTAGTATGGGAATGTGTGAGTGAGTTGGTGAGCGTGTGCCTCGTGCCCTAAGTGTCCTGGGATAAGGTCCAGGCCTTCTGCAACCCCATATACAAGATAAAGCGATATAAATGATGAATGAGTGAATGAGATTTCTCCCAAACTGCAGCAAACTATAACAAACTTCCTGATGATTTCCCTAGGATTTTTACAATCTTGATATCATACAGGTTTGCGATAAAAAAAATAAATAAAAAACATAAGTAGAAACACTGTAATGCGTAGACAAGAAGGGAAGAATTCATTAAATGTCTGTGGCACATGAAGATAATACAAAAAAAAATTTCATGCTCAAATATATATATATATATGAATAAATCATTAGCAGGGACATTTTGATGTTTTTAAAGCAATACTGGACTACTATGTGTTCCTGCTTTCTTAGCAGTGAGAGCGAACACAAATGAAATTCCTCTGTGAAAGATATGTGAAAATGAAGTATCATGGGATCAGTTAGAGGTCTTTGAGAGATACTGAAATCAGCATAATTTTATGCTAAATGTGTAGGATATATATATATAAAAAAGAGTATTGTTTGCTTTTTTCTGGGCTAACAGGCAAATTATCTGATAATGAAAGTGCTTAGTGTTTTGTGGTCTCGGTTTAATATTTTCCTACAGCATTTTGTTATTATTAAATAAAGTATATTCTGATATATAATATAATATATATTTAAACATATAGTTCGATTTCAAGTAGGTTTTTCTAACAAATTAGTGTGAAGATCGAGAAAGTTTGTACATTGATGGCGAAATATACAAAAAAAAGTCAGTTAATCCATGGTAATTAGGTTTCACTACAGTTTTAGACAGTTTATTATTATGAGCAACATGTGGCAGGACATGCATTTTAGTTTTGTAACAATTGTAAGCGTGTATTAACGTCGAGCTGGTTGCTTGTTGCTTAAAAATCCAAACTATTCATGTAGCCAGTGCATGCTTTTTTATTAATTCACCAAGCTGCCTTGTCAACTATGTTACGCTAGGGGATTTGTGGTAACATTATTTTTTCCCTTAATATATTCTATTCATTCTTGTTAGCAACACTGGCACCTCTGCATTAAAGTTGAAGTCAGATGGCATCCCAGTTCCTTCATCCTAATTAGCCTCTTCCTTTAACATCTTATTGCATCATTTGGCATGTTACACTTTCATCTGTTTCTGTAAAACAATAGCGAACCTGATCCACGAAATGGTACATTGATGAGAAGGGCTTGTACACCCACGCAGACATGTAAAATATGCTAAATAAAAACCACTCGCACCTTCATGCATATTCTGTTAATTCCACTCGGATTTTCATCAAAAAAAAGAAGAAAAAAAAAACCACACACACACACACACACACACACACACACAACCTAGACACATACAGAAACTAAGATTGCTTCATGCTCAGTCATGACATGAGGTGCGCACTCTTCCAACTCTGAGGCATATTAAAAATACAGATAGTAAGTCCAGTAGAGCAGGTTGACTACGACAAAGGAAAGGGGAAATGTTACACGAGAGTAGTTGTCTATGTAATGTGGGTTCTCCACATGACAGCAGTTCACAGAGCGAAGCGTCTGTCGTATCAGAGACAGGTTTCTGATGCAGCGGTTAAGAGGATCCTCCAGGGCCGCTGGGCTCGTGGGTTCTGAGTGAGAAGGGGTTTGTGCCATGAGATCAGGCTCTCCACTAGGTGTCGATGTAGGGGCAGGGTTTGGAGAGTCCTTCCGACGCTTTGCTCGGCTCGAATTTCTGGCGATGGTAGTGACGATGCCGTTCATCTCCTCGTCACAATCATGCATGTGCTGAGATGCCGAGAGACAGAGAGAGAGCGAGAGAGAGCGAGAGAAAGAGAGAGAGAGAGAGAGAGAGATGGTCGCTATGATGACCAGAACCTTTTAAATATCAACACGTCTGCAAACCGTGATGATATCAAAGGGGGGGGTTTATATTTAAAAAAAAAAAATAATAACAAATACGAAGCGAAAATAACTTTAAAAGGGTGTAAAATGTGAGTTTTTTTTTCTTTTTTCACTTACGATAAAGTTCAGTTGGAAACCTAGTGCTCATTGGAGTATGATTGGCTTTTATATTTAATCACAAGATTACACATCACTCTACAGACGTTGCATACTTGCACAAGTCAATTTCTTAAAACTATGATTCTCAAATGTTCTCCATGATGTGTATCCAGGGCGGTCCCAGAGTATATTGCTGTCATAAAAGTAATTGATAATGGTGAAAAACTACTATCTGTGAATTACAAAATTGTTAAGGTTACTATTTATTTAGCATATTCACTGGTCCTGTGCTTAATGTAGGGTTAAATCTATATAATTCCATTAATCAATAACTTAAAAAGTATAAATAACTCTAAATGTAATATAACTGTTGCTAATGTCAACATGTATACAGTTTTAAATCTAAAACATTCAAAAAGAAAAAAAAAATTTGTGTTCTCACCGTAAGCGCACTGTTGCAGTCTGGGTGGTGAAGTGTGCAGAAGTGAGCAACTGCGTACTCTATCAAGGCTCCAAAGATGAAACTGAAACAAATTCCCAAATACACGTCTATGGCCTTGATGAAGCAGTTAGCATTGGGTAGGGACGTCCTCGCACCCATCATCAGAGTCGTCATTGTTAAAACTGTCGTGACTCCTTTAACGGTGAAAAAAAACATGGCGGGCAAGGAGATGATAAAAACAGCTCTGATTATGACCAACCTAAGAAAGATACCAGAGCTGCATGCACTAAAGTACCAGATGGAGCAGTTTTCCTAATATCCATGAGCAGCTTCATTTCCAAAATATAAAAGCTAACAAGAAGTTAATCTGAAGCAAACTCTGCTATGAGAAAATAAGGCATGGCAAATAATTTTTTAACCAAAATGACAGTCAAGGTTTGTTACTAATTCATTTGTTTCTAAGTTCTCACTGAACTTTTTCAGAAGTCTGATTACAAGCATTTGTACATGCAATGTTTTCTAATGCAATGTTTTCTTTTTTTTTTATTTTTTACATGTTTAAGTAGGAGAAAACAAAGACTTCTACATCCACGGTTATGTGAAAAAAATAGGACACCCCATTTAATATTAATTTCTCTATTAGGAAATGTCAACATATTAATTTCTGATCTGGGTTTCATTTGTACTAGTAGATGAAGGGTATTGAATTGCATGTAAACAACAACAAATTTACTTTTTTTCACTTAATAAACAAAAGAAATCATAAACAAAAATCCATATTTAAACTAAGGATAAAGTTAGGACACTCTATGTTCTAATAGATTCTTTTTCCCCCGCGGCTGAAATAACCTCCATGAGATGTTTCTTGTGGCCATCTATTTATGTAGCAGTCTCTGACATAGACTGGAAGAAAGTTTCCACTCCTTAATAGGATTCAGGTCTGGGCTTTGATTTGGCCATTCCAGAACTCACAATTTTCTTTTCCGCCAGTCCTTGGTGGATTTACTTGTATGTTATGGGTCATTGTCAAGTTGAAAGGTTTGGTTCTGCTTCATCTCCAAAAAGACTATTTTGATTGTAGAAAGAGCTTACTGTAGGTCAGATCATAATGTTTTAGGGTTTTTGGAGACTTCTTTAAGCATCTTGTGACGTGCTCTTGCGCCACGTTGCTAGTTGTCTTAAATGTTCTCCACATGATTAAAAATTCTTTAGAGATCTTTTTATACAGTATGTCTTATCAGACTTGTAAGCATCTACAATCTTCTTTCTGAAGGCATCATAGAGTTCTTTGGATCTCACCATGTTGACACCTCTCACTTTAACAATTAAAAGCAAACCAAACTAATTGTCTGAGGTTTATGTAAGGCCTCCTTTAAAATGCTCTGTCATGATGTTCGAATCATTTGTATTCTAATCTAATCATTACCTGATGTGATACACCTGTAGGTACAGTGGAACTTTGGATTATGAGCACAATTTGTTCCGGAAGCGGGCTCGTATATCAAAACACTCATAAATAAAAACAAAATTTCCCCATAAGAAATGATGGAAACTCAAATTATTCGTTCCACCGCCCAAAAATTAAATACATAAAAATAATTAATACAAAATATAACATAAAAATAAAAAAATTAACCTCCACTTTACCTTTGAAAAAAGTAAAAATAAATCCTGACAGATAAGTGTTTCCATTAGGGTCTGTGCGCGCAGGCGTTGTGTGTGTGTGTGTGTGTGTTTTGTTTATGTGTGTAAAGCTCAAGTAAGAGGAGAGGAGGAACAAGACTCTCCCCTCTCCCTGTTCTCGTCTTACACAGTAACCCTTCCTCCTCTCTTATTTGTGTTTCACACTAACACAAACACACACACACATACACACTAACGGAAACACTGCCTTATCGGGAAAATTAACAAGGAACATCGTTAAGGACACTCGAGTGAGCGACACACTAACGGAATCACTGCTGTAAAGAAAAATAAAACAAATTAACCTCCACTTTACCTTTGAAAAGAATCGCGACAGAGCAGTGTTTCAGTTAGAGAGAATGTGTGTCTGTGTGTGTGAAGACGAGAGGAGGGGTGAAGGGGTACGCTGTCCAATGATGAGCGCACACACAAAGTGCAGGCTAATACAGAGAGGGAGAGGGAAAATAGATCTTTAACCTCTCTCTAGAGACTTTCTTTTGCTTTACACGCGCGCACACACTTGTTATAATAAACAGTACACACACGCTGTATACACACGCATACAAACACAAAATAAAATATTTTTTACACACACACGTGGTCACAGTGTTATAGTAAACAGTACATGCGTGCACGAATGTTGATTATACTAGTAAGAGACGCGCACTAAGACCCAGCAGGGCAGACGATTACCCACAATTCCGCGGCGTGCGCGAGAGAAAAACCATTGGCTCAGTTGTGATCACGTGACACTGGGTGTCAAAACAAGACGTGCATGCGTGATACATGATACTCGGTACTCGTAAACCAAGACTTGTTCATCTTTCAAGTCACATTTTTTTTATTTTTTCTCGTGTTACAGAACACTCGCAAATCGGGTTACTCGTAATCCGAGGTTCCACTGCAATTTTAAATATGAATAAATATTGGGGCGTCCCAACTTTTGCAAAATATGCAAAAATTGCTAAATATGCATTTTTGATTATTTCTTTTGTTTAATAAGTGAAAACAATTTTTTGTTGTTTACATGTAATTCAATACCTTTATCTACTAGTACTAGGGGTGGGCGATATACCGGTAGGCACGATTAACCGGTAGAAATTTGTCAACCGACAGAGATTTTGGTCTATCGTCTTAATCGCGATTGAGATCACGTGACATTGTACGTTACGTAACCACGCAATACACATTCACTTTGACAATGAAAGAAGACGGTGCAGCAGTAGTGAGTTTGCTTACATGTGACGAAACCAACAATGAGGAGATTGTAAAGAAAAAAGGTGCATCGTCTGTGGTGTGGAATTGGTTTGGGTATAAGAAAAGTGATACGAATGAGATGAACGTGATTTGCAAGGTATGCAAGTGCACTGTTTTAGCAAGCGGTGGAAACACGTCAAACCTTTTCTATCATCTGAAATCCAAGCATCCAAACGAATATGGCCAAAGTCAAAAAATGCGGCAAACCTCAGCCCACTCATCTACATCATCACAGAGCGCTTGCAAGCCCAAAAATCCCATAACGTTACAAATTTCCTTAACGGCGTCTTTCGCAAATGCAATTCCCTACGACAAGAAATCTCGGAGATGGTTAGACATAACGCGTGCTATTACAACACACATTTGCAAAGACATGGCACCTATTCACACGGTTGAAAAGGAGGGTTTTAAAGCTTCGGTGAAAACACTGGATGTGAGATACGTAATGCCAAGCCGCAAATATTTTCGCCAAGTGGAGTTTATACATGTCTTGCCGGAGCGAAGTGGAAAATGAGCTTCGTGATGTCGCTCACTTCGCAACAACTACAGATCTGTGGACAAGCCGCTCAACGCAGATGTATACGAGTCTGACCATACACTTCATCAAACGCAACTGGACCCTGTGCAGCAGATGTTTACAAACAAGTGAAGATAAGGAACAGGGAAGAAGTTTGTTTTTAGCTTTTACAGAGCTGGTATACTGTCAGGCACTATGTTAATACCTGTTGTTCTGAAAAAAAAAAAAACATTGAACTTACAATATATTGCAATAAACAGTATGGTTGTTTTTTTTTTACTTAAAGTAATGCTGCAATTCACAGTTTAAATAAAATTACATTATGTAAAACAGTTTCTTTGTGTTTGAATTTTTATTCATGCATTTTCAGATACAAATTCCTATATTGTGATATATATCATTATAGAGGAAGAAAATTGCTTCTACTGTGATAGAAGATTTTGGTTATATTGCCCACCCCTAACTAGTACAAATTAAAACAAGATCAGAAATCAAAATGTTGACTTTTCCTAATAAAGAAAGGAATGGGGTGTCCTAATTTTTTTCTTATTCTTCCCTTAAGCATTATTTTGCACTTGTGTTTCAATCTCAGTCTATATAATAATAATATTCGTAACCTAACTCCCTCCAATGTTATAGCCAGTGAAGAATGATAAAGAGTGAGAAAGTTTGTATTGTTTGCATCAGTGTTAGTCCTACAAATGCCCATTTGTTGGTCCTGGAGCTAATTTAATATTATTAATTCATTAATAATCATATTGTTATCTCTCTGTGTTTTACAGAATAAGAATGTGTTGTCTCAAAGCATTTCAGAAACAGTTAGATCAGGTGAAACAATCAATGCATCCTTCTTTAACTCTGATATGGAAAGTGACATTGCTAGTAATTCCTGGTTAGGCTTTAATAAACATCTTGCTTTAAAATGTGTATGTCCTGCCTCATACAGTAGATAATTATTTAATCATGTAATTGATGAAGATAATGTACCTATGCATATGCGAGCAGGAACAGATGATTGGCTGATCCAGAAGGACACCCAGGACAGCACGACTAGCAGGCTGGAGGGCACGTAGGTTTCCAGGATGAAGTACAAAATGCTTCTTTTCAGCTCAAAGTGGAATATAAGTTTAGGATAATTACCTGAGTGGAAAGATATCATATTGGAATTAAAGATAAGTCTCAGTGATTTGTTTTATTTGTCTAAAATATTTTTAAAAATAGAAAAACCATGTCTGAGGATCATATTAATACAGACAAACCTAATGTTTCATTCTTAAAGTTTATAACTAAAAGCAAGGCCAGGAATGTCAAATTACAAAAATGTAACAATGAGCATCAAGCTCTGTTTCCAAAATTATATCAAATGTGCAGTATTCATATAAATTTAAAACAAATGTAATTAATAGTAGTACTAGGATTAGTGTAGTGCATCTCAAAAAATTAGAATCTCAAAAAATTTATTGTCACCTGTATTTAATTAAGAAAAACTAAACTCGTATCTTCTAGATTGACTACACAAAAAGTTAAATATTTCCATATTTTCAATTATGTTCAATATTTGTTTTGGTTACAGTTTACAGCTTGGGAAAATCAAAAATCTAGTATTTAAAAAATATTAGAATACAGAAAACCCAACCATTTACCATAAAGAAAGTAAGTTAATTTATGCACTTAATACTTGGTCAGGGCTTCAGCATGGCATGAAGGCAACCAGCCTGTGGCACTGCTGAGGCATTACTGAAGAGAAGGTTGCTTTGATAGCAGCCTTCAGCACGTCTGTACTGTTAGGTCGGGTTGGGTCTTTCTCTTGACAATATGCCATAGATTCTCAATGGGGTCATTCATGTAGTGTTCTAAAATCTGGTAACCAGCTGCATTGCCGTTGGACTTGATAAAACACAGTGGACGAACACCAGCAGATAACATGACACCCCAAATCATCACTGAGTTCAAACAACTCGGATTCTGTTCCTTTCGACTTTTCCTCCAGACTAGGGGACCTTGATTTCTAAATAAAATGCAAAATATAATTTCATATGAGAAGAGCACTTTGGACTACTAAGCAACAGTCCAGTCCTTTTCCTCCTTAGCCTAGGGAAGACAATTCGGACATTGTCTCTGTTCCAGGAGTGGCTTGATGCTAGGAATGCAACAGTTGTAGCAGTTGTTGTGTGTGTGGTGGCTCTTCATGCACTGACTCCAGCCTCACTCCACTCCTTGGGAAGCTGTCTCAATATCTTAAATTGGCTTTGCTTGGTAACCTTCATAAGGCTACAGTCATCCACGTTGCTTGTGCATCTTATCTTGCCACACTTTTCTCTTCCAGGCAAATTTCCATGAATATGCTGGTGGAGGGAGTTGATGATTGTTATCTGGACACTTCTAATTCAGCAGTCTTCTCCATGCAAGTACTGGACTAGACTGAGGGATACATGCTATTTATACTGTGCGATTATTAATTCACTTAAACTTGAAATGAAATATTCTAATATTTGGAGATACTGGATTTTAGATTTTCTTAGCTAAAATCATCTAAATGGGAAAAAAAAAGGCTTGGAATCTTTTCCTTTATGCATAACAAATCTAGAAAATATGAGAGTTTCACTTTTAAAATTAAATAAAAAAGAAAATGAACTTTTTTCAAAATACGCAATAATCTCCTGTCTGCTCTTTATGCTCTAAAGCCTTCACAGTGGCTCTAAACTTGAGGTGCTGTTTGTTAACTGGTAATTTCTGAAGCTGGTAACTCTAAATGAACTTCTTCTCTGCAGCAGAGGTAAGTTTTGGTCTTGATTTCCTGAGATGGTCTTATGAGAGCATGTCTTAAAATAACTAACTAATAACTTAATTGATTGGTACTATATATA
>JAOVVA010000041.1:20899742-20914534 GCA_028565275.1 Leiocassis micropogon | reverse complement strand
ATATATTGACAGTTAATATATAGATAAATATATTTTCTTTGCATAAGGGAAGTTTTTCTATATATTTTCACTTAGCATATGAACTCCGTTAACTTCCAGGTTCTGGGGTTAAATTCCAAATAGTGTTCAATGGAAGGCTAGTTTACTAGGATGTACAATTTAATCCCTTGTCTCAAACACCAGGTAATGCCCTTGGTCAAGGGTTGGAGAGCGATTTGGGATCCACTGTTGAGTTAGAAGCTGGTTAACTTTGCATCCATAAGTATAAGAACACGGATGTTCTTAGGCGATTCGGAATGGCTTGGAAGCAATTATTAAGGAGTCAATTTTTTGTTCAAGATCACATGACATAATCAAAAGTGTTCTTGCTGAAAGTACTTCTGTGAGTGGTTTTAAATGTGGTTTTTGGCAGGCAAGTTGCTCTCTCTTCTTAGTACTGACCTACTTTTCCCCCTACTTTACCATCCTGTATCAACGCATGGAATGCCTCTCGTCCAATCAGATTACTCGGTTGGAACTAAGTGCCATATAATAAAGGGTAAATCACATACACTAGTATGTATGTCTTACTCACATAACTAAGATAAATCCTTTACTATCGCTTATGAAATTACATATCAGCTAAGTATGGTGAGCTTGTGCTTATTGAGCAAGGCTGGTCCCAGCTATGACAGTTATGAAATTGAATGTGTCAACAATCATATTATGTGAAGTCAAATGCAATCTACACCTTGTAATAGGCACACTTTTCTGCTGAATAGGCAGTGATGAAGGCATTTCCTCGCAATTACTGCTGTACAGCTACATTCTTGCCTGCATCTGTCAAAGCCTGGGAATAAATAAACATTATTTATGCAAAACCCTGCAAATGTATTGCAGAAGGTTTCACCATGGTTAAATATCTGTGAGGTCTATTACTCTTAGAGGCAACATTTTCTACACAAATAAACATATATTCATCCTTAATGCTTTTGTAATGAGGAATTAATGCATGCACATAATGAAGCATGCATGTACTGTATATATAGGGATGTTTGAATTGGAAAATTATATGTACATATATTTACATATGTACTTAGCTGCAAGTAAACCCATGCACATCTTTATTGTCAGCAGCTATCTAAATATAAACACAACTCAACTACATGAAGTCTAATGTCACTAAGTGAATAAATGTCAGAATGGGGAAAATGGGATCTGATATTTCAAAGAAAATGGCTTGTTGGAACCCGATGTAGTCTTCTTGGAACGAATTTATAGTTGGACGTGAGTGCAAACAGTGTTTAATAATTAAACAACTAATAAACAAAAGAACCAAAACATAGAAAAACTAAAACATAGGACTAGTTCAAGGTAAGACAAACTCACTAAGGGCACAAAAGGTTCTCACAGTTCAAACACAGCATAACAGCAACAATACAACAACATACTGTATAAGGCTGTATAATGACTCATGGACTCTCGTACTCACTATCTGTGAAAAACATTCATATAGAGATCTGGACTCTGCTGTGACAATAACTCTAATGGTGCTGCTACATACCAATGTTTACATACCACGCAACTCACTTTAAAATTAATTTATTATTATATGCATCCATGCATTTCACCTTATTCTACTTTTTTACTTTTCTCTTCTACCCCTACTTTGTTTTGGCTATTAAGAAGTACCTTTTTTCACAGTTTTTACAGTTTCTATTTATTTACAGATAGTTTAAACAGATGTTTACTTTTACAGATTTTATACAGATGTTTATTCAAGCTTTTTGCACTAAAGGACTACTTCCATTTAACATCATTCCAACTGTTATTTTATTTATGTAGTTTTATTTGGTATTTGCACTGATGTCTTTTTTTAACTACTCTGTGTGCCTTTAATTGCCCCCATGGGGACAAAGTTGTTTTTTTTAAGTGAATTGAATTAAGTTGAGTTGAACTAGGAGTGGAAATGTGCTAAGGATTGAATAGGCAGAACTGAGGTTAACTGATACTGGAACACAAAATGCTCTCCAACCTGCTTTCTAAAAAATAATTCTCTATACCACTTACCCTGGGACTCAGGGCAGAATGCGGGGTACACCCTGTACAGGTTATCAGTCCATCACAGGGTAACAAAACACAAACACACTCACGTACTACGGGCAATCTGGAAACATTTGCATGTCTGTGGACTATGAGAGGAGACTTACCAAGCATGGAGAGAGCATGCAAACAAACAAACACTGAAGGTGCAAGGCTAACGTGTTAACCACTATGCTACCACGCCACCAGAAACATAAAACAGGTACACAAAAACATTGAAAAAGAAGCAGGAAACAAAGGAAGATTTCTTTTCAAAATGCGAGTTAATTGCATACATATGTATTTGCATACGGTAGCTTTCTTGTCAGCTCAAGTCAGTCTGGCCATTTTCTTTGACCCCTCTCATCAACAAGGCATTTCCATTTACAGAACTGCTGTTTATTTGTTTGTTTCTTCCCCACACCATTCTGTGCAAAGGCGATTTCAGCAGTTCATCAAATACTCAAACCAGACAGTCTGGCATCAACAGTGCTTGACCTGTTTACATATTTGAATGATCTCTTCACGTATTTGAATGATGTTCTGCATTGCACTGCTGGAACGTAATTGCATGAATGAGCAGAGGCGCAGGTGTTCCTATTAAAACTGCCTGGAAAAGCGTATACAAAAATATGCAATGCAAACTAGGAGCAGGTATTAACCCGGGCTACTGTGCATGTCTCAGAACCTTCCACTTCACTATGACCTGCCTGCTCACTGTGAATCCATGCCTCATAATGCCTTAATATCTTGAGTGAATATAAGACAGTATGTTGTTTCCAGATTCTTGCACAAACCTGTTTCTTAGTTGCTTAAGTCATGTCTTTGTGCCTAAGATCTTATTTCCAATATTGTTTTACCTAAATCAATGCAGAATCCATTTGAATCTATTTTATTTGTTTTTGGGTTTTGTTTCATGCATCTGCCTACGCTAGAACCGTTTGCTGGTTCTTTAACGCCTTCTATGGATTACAACAATGGCTCTTAGACAAGCCTGAATTAATCCACTTGTGTGGCACTGTCTCTGCAGCTTTTGTGTCACTGAATAAAAGCAAAACCCTTAAACTACAAAGAATACTGGGTAAATAGCATGACTCTTGTGGAAAATGCAATATCAGAACAGAATCTATAGCAATATATCGTTTTTTTTTTTTTTTTTTCATTTCTTTTTATGAGAAGGACATATTTCTTTGTGTTTAGGCCTCAGTGTGTAGGCATAGGTTTAACATCAGTGGAACAGCTTGTGTGGGACATCAAAGACTCAGACACGGTCTACTTAGTCCGTCAAAGAAAGCCAGCTAGGTACCTGCGGAAGGAGGTCACAAGAGATCAACTCCTCTTGGGGATGTCCAGTTATGAAAAATTCATACATTCAGAATCAAGAGGGTAACGAACATGCATGTGGAATTTATGTCACGTCTCAGCTGTAGATTTCTCTCCCAAAGTACACCTGGTCAAGAAAAGCCAAATCATGTTACTAAATATAACAGCTACTGTATAATGTTTTCACAGAGATGGACCAAGCCTAGGTTTGATCCATAATCTATATTAATAAATAAGGAATTAAGAAGACTGGATGTGATATTATAGGACGTTGTGAGATGCAGCCTCATATGAAGCAGAGTAAATGATCACTCCAGTGTTGATTATTTCTCACACAACAGCAGTTAGCTAATGATAAAAGTTTGCTCGAAGTTATTAAGACAATAACAGTGCAGTTTGTCATCTAACTTAAGGACACATTTAAGTTACATTTAACCCCTTACTGTTATAATGCATTGACAATGAAGACTAATTTTACAAATACTCATTCATCTCATGGTCTATACCGTTTAATCTTGTATACGGGGTCGCGGAAGGCCTGGAGCCTATACCAGGAAACTTAGGGTGTGAGGCAGGGTACACCGTGGACAGGGTGCCAATCCATCACAGGGCATTATACGAATACAAATAGCTAGCTTATTATATTTCTCCTTACATAAAACTATATCAACAGTTACAAATACAAGGTGGTAACAAAAAGTTTCGAGATTAGTTTTGTAAGACAAAACAACAACATATTTTCATGTGGCACAACTTCCCAAAAAATTCTAGATTTTAATGAGCTTCCTCATGGTTCGTCTATGGATTTACTTTCCAAAGTTTAATTGGTCACTAACATATTAACTCAAAACCAAATCATACTAGTAGCTGTAACAATTAATGTTCAGGACAGGTGAACACCGAGCGAAAGACAGATGGAAGAACAAGCCAGACTAAAGCTCACAGTCTGGGTTTGCCCACTCTCATCCTTAAACAAATAAACACAGTTATTATATTTACATTCTAGTGCAGATTGCTATGGTTATAAAAGACATGTACAGGATGTCTACATAAGGTGATATGACCATTTTCTTTCCATGAAAAATGAAATTACCCCAAACTAGTGCTGTAGTGATTAGCACTGTTGCCTTGCACCTCCAGGGTCAGGGTTCGATTCCCGGCCAGACTCGATTCCCGTCTGTGTGCATGGAGTTTGCATGTTCTCCCCGTGCTTGGTGGGTTTTCATCCCACAATCCAAAGATATGCAGGTTAGGCTAATTGACGTTCCCAAATTGCCCGTAGTATGTGTGTGAGTATGTGTGTGTGCCCTGCGATGGGTGTACCCTGCCTCGTGCCCTAAGCCTCCTGGGATAGGCTCCAGGTCCCTGCGACCCTGAATACAGAATAAAGTGGTATAGAAGATGAGTGAGTGAGTGAGTAATTCATTGCTTATCCCTAGTGTCCACTCATAGGCAATCATAAAACTTAGCAAACCTTTCTGGACAAGGAGAATATGGGAATGCGCTGGCTCAGTCACACATTGCTCACCCTACTCATTTTAGTCTGAGGTTAATGGGCACTCACACAAAGAACAAGCAATAATTTTCCATATTCTTCATTTAGCATGGTATTGAAGTACGTAGAAGAAAATAAAGTGTGCAATATGAAAGAGAGAGAGAAAGAGATGGGCGGTGGTACCCAATTCCCTAATATTAAACCTCTTAGTCATTAAATTGATTTACATCAATGTGTGACATCAGCCAATTAGAGAAAGCATGTAAAAAAGATGAGCCCTAAGAGCCAGCACATTTCAGCTATTATTCACCACATAGCCAAGCGTCACCATGAGTACACTAAAACTCTAATTACAATCATAGTCAATGCATAATTCACCTTCAATTACAAGTCGTTTGTTTATATCTCTTTCATGTTGTGTCAGATTATGGTTAACCATGCAGAAAATCGACTCGATGTAAAATTGCCTTGTTTTCTGGGTGCAACAAAGGAGGAGGTTCATAAACAAGCTCATTAATCAGTGTGACATGACACCAAAAGCACATCAGCATCACTTCTGGCCCCTGAGCAACACAAGTAGGGGGAGGACATGGCAAACTTAGTTAGAGGCAAAGTTTTCCTCCCTGAGCTGGGTATCAGCTGGAGAGGCGACATCAGGTTATTGGAAAAAGTTTGCAAGAAGGTTGAAGCTGGACTTTTTTAAACAGAAGCAAATATAAACTGTAGTCAGATTTATGAAACACTGCAGCTCAGATTTTTCTTTATACACCACAGCTTGTTTGAGTGAAGAAGCAAGTCTTTACTCTTGTTGAGCTGAAATTTGGAAAGCGCCGAATACGCAAGCATCGTCCTATATGACCTGACAAATACAGATTAATATATCATAATGACAAAGTCTCCAGGTTGATATTAGGCTTTCTATAACATTAGGCAGCTAATATTTAAACAAAAGTTTTATTTCCAACAGAGATTTCTGCTTGTATTGGCAAACAAATTGTTGAAATTTGGGTAAACACAAATTTGACCTTTATTGAATGATCATGTTTTATTTGCTACTTAAAACAGTTTTGTGGTTGGACGGCATGGTGTCGTAGAGGTTAGCACCGTGTCCTCGCACCTCCAGGTCCTTTGGGTCTGTGTGTGTGTGTGTGTGTGTGTGTGGAGTTTGCATGCTCTTCTAGTGCTTGGTGGATTTTTCTCCGGATACTCCGGTTTCCTCCCACAGTCCAAAGAAATGCAAATTAGGCTAAAATTCATGTTTCCAGATCACTTGTAGTGTGTGAGTTTGTGTGTGCTTGTGCCCGAAGATGGACTAATGGACTAGCACCTAGCCATCTAGGCCTCCCAAAACCCTGCACAGGAACAGCGGTATAGAGAATGATTGAGTGGGTATTTTGTGGCTGATTTTCCCTTTGCTCATTGAAGTGTGCAACAATTTGCCAATGTTTTGTATTCCAGTTACACCGCTAATGTCTTTTCCATTAACACCACTTCTCAAGAATCACTTCTTGAGAAGTGGTGTTAATGGAAAAGACCATATTCAGTGCAGACACACGTAACAAGATTTGCATACGAAAACCCCAAATCTGAGTGCAAAAAAAAAAAAAAAATCTTGAGTGCTTTGATGAACCTCATGGGTCAAAATAGGTGATTTATGAAAATAGTATGCAGGAAAATTTCCAGGTAGATTTTCTAACTCAACAGCCTGAAATCTACACAACACAACCAAAAGTTTTGAGGGAGTGAAATATTTGTTATAATTGCTCTGCTTACTCAATTATACAAGGTAAGTTTTATGAGCAGCAGAGCTATGAGCTGATACCGATGGAAACATTGTGAATCTTTAATATACTGCAAATATACGAAATGGAAAACTACTGCAGTGGAGGTTCAAAGACGGTAGCAGGGAGCAGAATCACAGAAGCCTTCTTTTTTCTTTTTTTGCTGTGCTTTGGTGGAATTCTAATTAATGTTCTGCGTAAATCTTAACTACATATTTAATTTGTCTTTGTGTATTGCAATTATTAAAGTTGTAAAATGTCCCAGCTTCCAAAGAGGGTTAAATGACTTACCATGGTATCAGCCCCAGTGACTGAAAAAACATGATTAATATTCATTTATTTTTACTGGATGATTTATTTCATGCAAATCAATAGCAAGACCCTAATATTCATGCATGAAAATAATAAAACTTTTAAACATGAGTTTGTTCTAAAAACAGAATCTTAGGTTATATAAACATTTTTTTTAATCATCAGTTATCAAAGTTAAGGCGATAGCATTTAACCAGTAAAATTAATAAAGGGCACAAGGTCAGCTAACCTGTAAAGTTGCCACGTTTATGTGCATAAAGATTTTCACAAGTATGGAGTAGTGACGTGAACATGCAGGAAAAGTGTTGTGTGTATGAGCACTTCAGTGCAAGCACTGAGCATTCAGTTGTGCTCACTTTTCTTTAAGCCACTTTTTGGATATAAAGAAAAAAATAGTGCACAAAATGCAAAGAAAATAAAACATGGCCTTTACTTTTTTCACCCTAATGTAGCACAGACCTGATTTATTTATTTTTTCTTTTTTAAACACACAAATCTGATGTTTTTCAGATCGTATCTGAGCTACTTTCATATGCGGTCTTAGATCTGAGGTCTTAGTCTGATGCATGGTCATGCGACTTGAATGAGAACAAGCAGATCGGAATTCATTCAACTGCACGAGTCAGCACAGACTGCGCAAGGATTCAGTATCAGTGCAAGAAACAGATGATAAAACAGATAAAGAAAAAACAGAAAACTAAAACAGAAAGCATCCGGCTTTCTTTCTTCTTCTGGACCTCAATAAATATAGCCAAAAAACTGCTTGCTGTTCTCCAGAGCAAAATCCCAAGCATCATTTTGCTAAAATTGGACCCATTGTTCGAAATGAATGAGTGATCGCACAAACTCATGATGTATTTTAAGCCAGATGGTGCAAGCAAAGACTTTTCAAAAAACTGTCGGTTAAGCGTGCCATTTCAGAGGACAGATGTGTCCACATATGAGTCAGATAAGAGTCATATATAATTATAAACGTGAAATGCAAATCTGATCTAAGCAAAAAAAATCAGAATGGAGTTTGTGATGTGAATGTAATCATACATCAAGCATCTCTATAATGCAGTGCGAGACCAGTAACTGCGACAAAGGGGATTTTCAAACAGGATTTGAGTGTTGGGTTCAATGATGCCACAAATGCATGAGTAGTACCTTTGTACAGAGGAAGTTCTACCAACATGTGAAATTTGTCAGACAATAAATAAAATAAGTTATGCCCCTTTTTGCATTACTTTTGATACAGCCCTCACAGATTAATGAAATACATATCTGAATACATATTTATGTCTAAAGTATCTTTTTGCCGCATGCAAATCACAAAACGATATATTTTCTGTAAAAAATGTATATATTTTCTGTATATATTCATTCATTTCTCAGTAAGCCAGTCTAACTACATGTACAGTATGTTTTAAAGAGATTGAAAAAAGGAGAGAAAATTCGACACAAACATTTAAACTGTTCAGAGCCTAAGCAAAGACCCTGATGGTGTTTTGTTGCAAAACTATTATCGCAAATAGATTCACAACCAGTGTTTTTATGAGTGCAGACCACAAAGACAGAAAGAGAGAATTTGTGGAACCATAAAAAGTGTTAAGAGCCCAATAAAGACTCTTGGGTAGGAACTGTTTAATAGGATAGTAGGAAGGACACGTGCTGGACAACATCATCACTAGTGGAGAAGGATAGAGATGGGAGTATGATGTTAAATATAAAGTAGAGCCTTTTGATCTTTTTGCCAAACTTGGCAATATTCACCACTCCATGTACCATATGAACTTGCAGTGCAGCAGACATTCAATTATCAGCCTTTATGTCAAACTGAGTAACAGTAGGCAACGTCATCATCAAATTTTATGTCAAACAGTGATCGTGTCACAGGCGTTACATTGGAGCAGCATGAGGAGCGGCAGCAAGCTTGTCGCACCCTACGTTCGTAGGTAATGGTAGCTTGCAACCATCAGGATCTGCACATTGACACATACACTACATACACCTGATTTGTATTTTGGGGGGAAAAATACACTAGAATACACTGTGTCTATGGTTATGATATAGAAAGTTTGGCAAAAGTTAAAGTAGTAATAATATCCCTTTACATACATAATACTGTAGTGTAGCTGCTCCGTAGTAGTAGTAGTAGAGCGAGTGCTCATTTGCATATCCATAAGTCCCCAAGGCTGCCTTCTTATGATGCTGTTTAGTGCCTTTGCCTTATAAGAATAAGTCTTTTATTGTTTTATTGTATGGGAGATGTTCAAGTTTTTATGTTTCGTCCTTGCCAGGAGGTGTTATACCAGTATGTCAGTTTCTTTTTGTTTGTGCTTAAAACTCTGATATCACCCCTGCTGGTCTTTCTCACTTCGAGCTAGTTCTGTAATTTATCACCGAGCCCGAAGCCTACAGTATGTATAAAAGAGTATAAAAGAGCAAGCGATTTTTTTTTTTTTTACAATGTCTCCTAGTTAAGCTTCTTCCTCACCATACTCCAATACACAATAACATATATTTTATTTCATGGTTTGCAGCCACCCTTATATAACTTTTATACACATGAGTAATTGAGGGCCTTTTATTAATGGCCCAACAGTGTCAAATTGGTGGTACTGGGGTATGACCCTGGCCGGACCCTTCCGATCAGTAGTCGAATAAACTACACCTGCCCATAACAACCCCATAGAGTGGTCTGGTAAAATCGTTTAACTAATTCCAGGTATTCTTCAGCCATGCAGAAGTCATGAAGGCTGAGAATTCCTTCTAGCAAAATCCCACAAACAGGACATCTGATATCATTACTATCGAAATAAGTAGCTAAATAAAGATTCCCACTGTGCCAGCTAAACAAATAGTGTGTGTGTGTGTGTGTATGTATACAGTACGTGTGTAATATACCATACATGACAGCGAGAAGCTTTTCCTCCTCTTTATTGTTAGTCTATTTCTAGTCTATAGGAGACACACTGTGATTTTCTTCCTGACGTCTCCTGAGGCTTTCCAACGCACAGTATTTATATTTGATTTAACTCTAGTATAATGGTGCAGGTTTGTACTGTTTGAAATGACACAATGATACTTTACGTATGACTGAGTTTTGGTCAAGGAAGCAGACTGGAACTCTATATGTGAAAGTCACCTTAAACCTTAAAAAAAAACATTTAATGTTCTAGTCTGAGTATTATTCAGAGTAATAACGCACATACATCATTATTACGAGATGTCTCCTTCAAAGTCCCTCCACTACCTTCCCAGCTGGTTTGCATTCCAATACTTTCAACCATATTCTCTCTTTACACGATTATAAATGATTGCGACGCCACAGTATTAGACCATAATAAATGAAAGCGCTGTTTAACCTAATAAAGTTTCGGCTTAGCATTCAGTTATTCATTCTAAGGGATATTAAAACGTATCTCCCGTCTAAAAGGTCAATAATAACAGCATGAGAAAATATCTATGTTTTATTTGGTATTCTATATTTATATAATATATGCAACATGTTTGATAAATGTTTGTATACCATACAGTACATCAGTATGCCTCATTAATATAGAATGCATGAAACATCAACATGTGAGAAGTCAGCAGTTTCAGAATATGAAAAAAAAAATTACCATTTAAAATAAAACCAACTAACATGAGAGATTTTAGGGGGGAAAAATACAAATTAGAAAGTAGATTTTTGACATTTGGGTTAGTCATGTTGCGTTGAGAAGAAAGGGAGTTTGCCAGCTGGCTTGCAAGCCAAAAGATATTTCCTTTATAATGTGTCAATTCTCGACCAAACCAACTAAATAATTAAAGAATGAATTAAACAACTAAATAATTAATACAGCCATCTTTGAACAGTTTATATTGTCTGATTTTGTTAATCCATTTTTGTCCATTTCTTGGATGGAAAATTATGGATGGATTACTTAGGGAATTAAATTAAACATTTGAAACATTTGGTAGATTATGGATGAAGAGTAACTTTATAAGTAACCAAGTTATAACAGATGCACGATTGGATGATATCAATGCCAAAAACTAAAATGAACTCGGCATTGAAATATGCTAATCTGTCCCTAGTTGTAAAAGATCATGTGCATGTGATCATATGCAAGGTGTATTCTCTTGTGTCTAGTGTTCCCAGGATAGACTTCAAGTCCACTGAGACCTTGACAAGGTACTGTTGGGGTAGACGTTTTAGTGTCATGGCCTTCAAACATAGGATCTCAACCTCAATCCTGTAGACTTTTTTTTTTTCATTTTCTACTTTGAAGTCCCAGCTCGAAACCTATTTCTTTCCTCAACATATTCGGTCTCCATCTCTCTCCAGTTGATGATTGTGTTTTCCATCCTCCTGTACAGGGAAACTGGGTATGAAAAGGGTGCTATATTCGAGGGGTGTTCAAGTCAAACAGGGACTTGTAATGAACTTTCTAATGGAATCATAAAAGCGATTTCATTTATAGAATATTTTAAGCACGGAACAGTGATAAGACTCAAGACATTTGAATTGTGCAAATTTGTTAAAGGAGTAAATAAATGTGCCGGCCCAGTCTTTCCTGCAGTCATTCCTTCAACATTCAGCAAGTAGAACACCTGATTCTTGGAAATTGATGAATAACTTGTTCTTAACTTGCGGAAGAGATACATCGGTCTGTCGGAACTCTACACACAATCATTCACAAACACAACTTGCACATTACGGGAACTCGACTGGGAGTTATTGCCACATTCCCTTGCTTCAAGTGATTTCCACATGTTTGGACCATTAAAAGTGTGAGGCAAGTGTTTCAGTCATCAAGTGCGCAGGCAAATCATGGCTCTGGTGTACTGAGAAACCTTTTTACCTTGATGTAATTTAAGCACTAGTGAAATACTGGGATAAGGGGATTAATGTAGCTGGGGAAATAAAGGTTGTTTTTACTAGCATACTGTAAGTGTGTTCTGTTATTCTGAACAATAACAAGATCAAAAGTCACACCCCTCATAAATGAAACATTATTATTATTATTATTATTATTATTATTATTTGCATGTACATTTGCATTTACACCTACATTAAATTAATTACATCATAATTGAAATGAAGACGTGCCCCCCCCCCCCCTTATTGGCCACTGGTTGGAATGGTTGGACACTTAAGTGGGGTAACAGTAACTGGTCAGTCAGTTAGCTGTATTGAAACTGATAGAAAGTGAATGCACAACAGTGAATGCTGGGAGTAATTTCTCCTTATGTTTTTTTTATTTATTTCACCTGTTTCCATATAGAAACTTAATTGACACACGTTGCTCGTCTTTTCTTTTCATTTGTATTGCTACATGAACAGTGGGTATATTTGTCTTTTCTCAGCGCTGGTAAATCGTATGGCAAAAACAGCTTGTCTGTTAGATTGAATAATAGTTCCACTTTGTAGCTCACTCAAACTACTGTATAATAGAAGTCTTAGAACATTTTGATCAGACAGGCGTCCACTACGCCACTGTGAAAACTTTTTAAACTTTTTTTTATCCACTTGTGAAAATGATCTATCAGTAAGTATAGATATCTGTTCCTTCTTTCATTCTCAATTTATTTCACACTTTGTTCTTTTTTAGCAGATGACAGGAACACAGAATAAAGCACTGCACTTGCAGAGACTGTGAAAGTTTAAGGGACACGAATATTGCCTTACCACACACATCAAAGTTTCCTTCTGTTACCCGACACCAGTGAATATAGCTTCATAAGATGTTTTCAGAAATTAGACATAATGATTCAGAAGTTCATTATTGTTTCTGAGCAGAAGGCCAGAGACAAGTTGTCACACTTTATGGTTCATGCTGGTTTGTCTCTATATACGCTTGGTAGTGGAAGACACATGCCTCTTCTGTAGTTGAGAGCTCTAAACTACCGTTTCTATGGTTCCGGATGAGGAGTGATGAATTACACGTATAGAGTGTACATAGGCCTGTAACCCACATACGTACATCTCTGTAATTGTTTCTAAGCATGCAAAAGCATATTTTAAGTACAGCCAACATTTTTGTAGTCAGTGATTAAAAAAATAAATCAGCAATTTCCAACATTAATTATACTTAAATTTCTGCTCATTGGGTGTCTGAAACATGGATGATTTAAACTTAGCTGGAAAAAAAAGAAATATTATTAGTGTGGCAGACATTTCTAGGCAAGTGCATGCTCTGCATACTGCTCTGACATGAACCAACTGCAATGTCACCAGCAGTGCAGGATGGATGTAATACTGTCATGCAGGGATGCCTAAGGCAAGAGAAAAACATTAAAAGTACATGTTTTAAGAGAGGGGAATTTTTAAGTATTGCAAGAGAAATTCGATCAAAATCAACAAATTCACCACATATTATTACTGTTTTTTATGTTAAAATAATGACATAATCTATTATTATTATTATTATTATTATTATTATTCTGTCTTCTTATTTGTAGTAATTAGTACTGTTTGAATTTGTTCACACTGAAAATGGGATTTTTGCTAATTGAATAAAGGTTAGTAGCTCATTCTACCATCACAGAACCACATATGAGAAGCTTTTGGAGTGAAACGTCAAGCCAACATACAGTAAGAAGAATCTCCAGAGGACCGAGTAACCAACCATAGTGGATGAAATTAAGTTTGGGTTGAATTCATGTCATGCTCTTCCAGTGAGGATTAAAGCTTTAAACGTAATGCGATCATCCAGTGAAGTAAGCAGATGAGAGGTGGAACATGTATGTTTAGGCTGGTCGGTTCACACCAGGCAGGAGGAAACAACATTTGAAACCATCAGTGGTTTTACATATATCTGACGATCAGACCTAAAACACACACAGACCAATTTTATTTTAGAAAAAATCCTTCTCGTAAATATTTGTAAGCAGCTACTACCAGCAGGTATTGTTTTACAACTGCAAATATGTAGAACAGGTAGAAACTCTCTTGTATGCATGGTAAATCTAATGAAATCACCTTTGCTTATCAAGCTGTCCATACACTATGTGACATAATGTTAGCCAATCATACTTAGTATTTTGTGAGGTATGCTAGGGTAGTTTGAACAATGATTCAAATAGTGCAATCTCTTACAGTCTGCAGATTATAATCTATCCATCTATCCATCCATCCATCCATCCATCCATCCATTTACACCAAACAGCCCCCACACCTGGGACTCAGCATACAAAGAGCCCAAGGCTGCCGAACCAACCTCCAGGTTCCCCAGATCCCAGTCCCATCGAGCACCCAAGGGATGTGCTGGGCAAACAAGGCCCCACCTCTCAACCCACTGCACCCAAAGGATTCTCTGCCTACATCCTGATGCCAGACACCACAGCACACTCCCAATGATCTTGTGGAGTCAGGTTGCACAAAAGGAACCTACAAAACATTGAGCTTAATATTTTGCATTATAATGTTATTGCAATGCAAAACGTGGTATATATCTATTTCTATCCCTCTCTTTCTCTCTCTAACTTGGTGTGGTGAAATCAGAAAAAATGGGTATGAAGATCTGACAACACGCAAAGTGTGAACAATCTTGTGGGGTGTTCCCTACTTGCAGTGGTTAGTACTGTACCAACCCAAGAGGTAAAAGTGGTCCAAGGAAGGACAAGTGGTGAACTAGCATGTCATGTACACCAAATATTTACTGATAAATAGTACATTAAAAGTGAATGCTTGCCTGTCTGGTTTGATACCACCAATGAGCTGCTGTAACACACAATGCTGAACAAATTATTGCTTGCTATGACAGAAAAGTGTCAGAACACACAGTGCACCACAGACCGATCAAAGTGCTCATGCTGACCCCTATCCACAGACAAAAGCACCTACAATA
>JAOVVA010000041.1:20867466-20899642 GCA_028565275.1 Leiocassis micropogon | reverse complement strand
TCAGAACACACAGTGCACCACAGACCGATCAAAGTGCTCATGCTGACCCCTATCCACAGACAAAAGCACCTACAATAAAAGAAAGAGTCCTAGTTTTATGTATTCTTTTAAATCATGAGAACTGCAGGTTGCATGGGTATAGCTTACCTGCGGAGAGATGCCACCTAGATGTACCATGGGAAGAAAGCAAGCCAGCAGAGGCAGTTTGAGGATTAGGGTAATGTTTGGGTCCTGCCATTCACGTACTGTAGATTTGACCCGTTATTTTGACACATACCACCTACTGTACCTAAACATTGCTGCAGACCAAGTACAACCCTTCATGGAATGACCTTTCAGCAGGATAATATGCCTGCCACGTGGCGAAAACGGCTCAAGAATGGTTTCAGAAGCACAACAAAAAGTCTGGGATATTGACTTGACCTTCATATCCCAATTCTTCAGATTTCAATCCAATCTGGCATTTGTGAGAAAACAAGTATGAGCCATTGAGACCCCTCCTTACATTGTACAGGACTTAAAGGATTTACCATTGCACGGTTGTGCCAGATACCACGGCATAACTTTAAAGGTCTAGTGAAGTGCATCTTTACAGTATTATTATTATTATTATTATTATTATTATTATTATTATTATTAATATTATTGATTGCCATAATATTATATGTACAGGGTGATATTTAACCAGTTGTCAATCCTTTAACTAGCTACCAAAAAACAGGTACAACATTTTGTAAGGGATCTATATAAGAAGAAAATACTATTAACATAGCATGGATGATTTACCTTCAAACAAAGATAATAACGAACTCAACAGCAATAATAATAATAATGAAATATAATACCAAAAAGATGATTTGGTTGGCACTTTGATTGGAGAAAAACTCCATTAAAATGAAGTCTTTTGTTCTTTTTAACTGCTAATGAGTTTTCAACTGCCAATTTCAAATTCAGTCACATTCATTCACACCAGGAGTGATGTGATTTTTATCAAAATGATCTCATCATGGTTTGACAAAGTTCTTTTCATAATAACCATAACTACACAGTGTAAGTGCAAAATGGCTTTTCATTAGTCTTTGTAGCAATGGCAATTTATAGACATGTGTGAACTACACGAACAGTTATAGTTGTTAGTGTGTCACTGCAGATGTTCTGTCAGAATTCAACTTTCTATGGCCAGCCTTTCAGCAACAGAAAAAAATAATATTTGTAACTGACACTTAATCAATCAGTGTATGATTCACCTGCCCTGTGTTTTGTATGTATGTGGGTGTGTTGCTTTTATGGTGTTTTTACTGTATACGTCTCATAATTGTGTGTGTTATAGTATATGGATGTGTACTTATTTGTGTTTCTAAAAAAAGTCGTCTAAATTAATCTACAAAGTGTGTGTGCCATTAACAGAGCATAGAAGGGGTTTGATACCAACTGAACCTGCTTTAAATGAGAAAATCATCCTCCTGCGTGTACTTGTCTGTAATTGGCTGGCTGAAGAGAGGCACATGGTGATGTGAATTTTCCCACAAACTCACCCTGGCATAGTCAATAACAAATTTCACACTCTTTGAGCAGCTCATATAAGGTGGGTTATACAGCACACAAGTCTCTGAACTGAGCCATGGTTTGTAACACAGAGAATGATCCAGTATCATCCTTCTGTCTGTGCTGGTATCTTTTCCACTGCCTCTGTTTTGCTATCTCAAAAGCATGCACATAAAAAAATGGCAGATTATGTGAAATAAACTGGTCCAAAATACAGTTGATAAAATGCCAGGCTTTGTGATATAAAAAAATGTAATCAAGATATATAACTTCAGGACTTTTTTTCCACCTTTAATGTGACCTGTAACCTGTGCACTCAATTGAAAATTTTAGGGGGAAGTAAAATTAAAAATTAAAAAATTAAACAATGTAATTGCAAAAATATGCACGCCTTTATACTAATACATTTTGAAGCATCTTTTGATTTTATTACAGCACTCAGTCTTTTTAGGTAGGAGTTTATCAGCATGGCACATATTGGCTTGGCAATATTTGCCCACTCATCTTTGCAAAAACGCTCCAAATCTGTCAGATTGTAAGGACATCTCCTGTGCACAGCCTTCTTCAGATCACCCCACAGATTTTCAATCAGATTTAGGTCTGGGCTCTGGCTGGGCCATTCCAAAACTTTAATCTTCTTCTGGTGAAGCCATTCTGTTGTTGATTTGGATGTATGCTTTGAGTCATTGTCATGCTGAAAGATAAAGTTTCTCTTTATATTCAGCTTTCTAGCAGAAGCCTGAATGTTTTGTGCCAACATTGACTGGTATTTGGAAATGTTCATAATTTCCTCCACCTTGACTAAGGCCCAAGTTCCAGCTGAAAAAAACAGCCCCATAGCATGATGCTGCCACCACCATGCTTCACTGTGGGTATGCTGTCCGTTTGGCGATTTGCATGCTGTTTTTGCGTCAAACATACCTTTTGAAATTATGGCCCATAACATAATTCTCCCACATGCTTTTGGGAGACTTCAAATGTACTTTTGCAAAATTTAGCCGAGCTTGAATGTTTTTCTTCACCCTACCCCACAGCCCAGACATATGAAGAACACGGAAGATTGTTGTCATGTCTACTACACAGCCAGTACTTCCTGCAGCTCCTTTAATGTTGCTTTAGGCTTCTTGGCAGCCTCCCTGACATTTTTCTTTTTGACTTTTCAATTTTGCAGGGACGTCCCTGTTTTTTTTTTTTTTTTTTGTCTTTTTTAATTGAGTTGTACAGATTACAGGTTTTATTGCAATAAAATTGTTTACACATACTGTATTAATCATATGACCAATCAGGGTTTGACCCTAATGGCTTTCCATAATCGCAGCGCGGTTACCCAGCATTGTGTGATAATGGCACGTTTTGATAATGGTACCTTTACAAAAATGCATTAAATGTATAATGTGGGAGTGGTGGCTCTGGCGGCTAAGGTTGTTCATTTTCGGTTCGAACCCTGCTCCCCATACTAACCTACTAACTGCATGCAGTGCTGATCCCATTTAAGAGATTTTTATTTCACATTTGTTAAATGTTAATGTTTAAGATTATAAAACTGCATGATCTTTTTCCTCAAACCAGTTTGTTATACATTTCGTTATTTCGAAATGGCATGTTTATAATGCAAATAAATCTGAGTACTTTAAAATTATGATTAATTAAAGACTATGACTGTGATTAACTAGATTAACATTTTTAACAGTACTAAAAAATCTAAAATGAAATAATATATTTCTGCTAAAATAAACCAACAGTATGTATCATTTCATGCGGTTATGCTGGAAACATCACTCAGTGCATCTCTAACTGATTTCATACACTATATTCTATGCAATAATAAACTAGTAAGATTTGACTATATAGGCATAGTCAGAGATAGTGACTCATTATCTTGTAGCTCAGTGTAAATTAAAAGCATTTGGGGTCAGTGCATATTTGTAAACAGTGTAAAATGGTTGAATGTTAATCATCAGCACAGCTTACCTGCTGAAGAGGATGAAAGCGAACAGAGTGAAACAGGAAGGGATCATGGTCACAATGTCAGGAAGACAGCAGGTGTCTCCTATAATTTATCTAGAAGAGAGAGCAAAGGAGATGTTATGTGCATCATGTCTGTTAGCTTTAGTGTGAGTTTAAATTTACTTCAGTACATGGCTTAGTGTCAAATCTAACACATGTCTTATAGAAAACTGTGAGTACTTAAATGGGGTGTATTTAGGGTATCACCCACTGAGGGAAATTCTGTCATTCTGAAATGTTGTATAGTGTGTGCTGTGTCATGAGTTATTTTACCCAGCTGTGACATGGTGAATGCATGGTGTTGGTTACTAACCATATTTATTCATGTGCTAGAGGCACCAAAGTCTCTTTCACCAGTAAAGTATGTTGATAGTAATGTTCTGGGTTTTTTTAAAGCCTGCCTTAAATTAAAATGACCTACCTACCTAATGTTTGTACAATGTAAGCAATCGAGATCAAATCCCTCAACCCCTCATTCCATGCATAAATGCATTCCAAGGTTCAGGTGAGACTTGTATTCAGCAGTCACACTGAGCTAAAGTGAGCTAGCATCTTTTAAAGCTGTGGTGTATAGTAGTGTACTAAACACACCATTGATCTTTGGAATGCATTTCGGGACTAATCGAGGGTGGTGCAATTTAACCCGATTACTTACACTGTACTGACAATTAGAGGTGGGTAGTAACGAGTTACATTTACATTTACTTGAGCAACTTCTATGAGTAGTTTTACTGCACCATACTTTTACTTGAGTAGATTCTAACCATTTATTCTACACATGCAGCCAGTGGATCTACCGCATGACTGTTTCACCAATCAGACGCAGCAACAACAATCACATGACTCCGTTTGACCAATCAGCCGCAAGAACAATAACCACATGTAATTGTGGCCGATTGGTCGGCATAGTGGGGAAAAAAATCTATAAATTCATCCTACCTGTAAATCTGTCCTACATACGCTCACTGCACGTGCGCAAACAAAAGCATCTTTCTCTAATTTCGTAAATCCATGCTGCTACTAGTGGAATCTTGCTGTTGGTGTACAATCTTGCGGTGAGTATAGACTGCTTTTTCCATGTTTGTGTGATTATATGTTAACTTTAATAGTACATATAATGTTACTTTAACAGTCTATGAATATATAAGTATATTTCAGTACAGAATTAATCACCAACACTGATGTTGTACAGTTTATGCATCCCAAAAAATGTGACGCATCCCTGGCATCATATACGAAGAATGTTTCGCTTGCAAAAGAACAGCTTCATACTGCGGTGTCCTCTCTATCTACCAAAGCAGACACGCACTTCAGCATACTGTACATATACAGTATATATGCACTAATATATAATTATTATAATTTCTAAAAATAAAAAAATAAAAAAAATCGTACATTGCATTCCACATTGCAGTTACTCAGTACTTGTGTAGACTTTTCACTGAATACTTTTTTACTCTTAATTGAGTAATATTTTAGATGACTACTTTTTACTTCTACTTAAGTAAAATTATTTTGAAATACAGCTACTCTTACTTGAGTGAAGAGTGAAGAGTAAAGTACTAATGCACCACAATTCTGGTTTATGACAGACTTGAAAAAAAAAAAAAAAAAAACCTGAACTATCCCTTTAACAAGGCGAAATCCAACAGGGAAAAAATCATTCTGTCACCTGGAAGGAATGTAGAGCTCTTTCTCAAAAACTGACATATTGTACTGACAACTATTCCTGTAAATGTATTTATAGTATCTCAGTGCTCACAGAGAAGAGAGAAAGGCTCCAGTTGGATTCTGCTTTATGATCTACACGTGCTGCTCCTGAGCTTCTAGTGATCCAGACCCCCCTCTGTCCTCTGCATCTCCTGACGCATCCCTGTGCTGAACTGGACTCCATGATAACTAGGACAACTTTTGTTATACTGAACTTCCAGCAGCCTGACACACATGATGTCGTTATATAATTTCTGTTATCCGTTATCACCCAAATGAGGATGAGTTCCCTGTTGAGTCTGGTTCCTCTCAAGGTTTCTTCCTATTGCCATCTCAGGGAGTTTTTCCTTGCCATCGTCGCCCTCAGCTTGCTCATCAGGGACAATCTCACAATCTCATTATTATCTAAACACATTTTTTTTCTCACTCATACACACTTCCAAATTTTTATTTTTTTTCATTTTGTGAAGCTGCTTTGAGACAATGACCATTGTTAAAAACGCAATATAAATAAAATTGAATTGAATTGAATATGTTAAAAAGGCACATCAGGGATAAAAGCAAATGAGGGATTTTACATTGCACTTTTGCCACTTCGACATGATTATAACCAGCCACATTGTATCCTGTCTCACACCTGTATCTCAACAGTCTCTTGCATTTCTATGGAAGATCTCATGGAGGAAGATGCTCCCCGTGCACACAGACTATTTAATCATTTTGTTGTGAAAAAATAAAAACTGACAGTGTTGGCAACCTGGCGACTTTCTCGCTAAATCTGGCGACTTTCCAAACCCTCTTGGTGACTGTTTTTCTCAAAAGCATCTAGCAACAAATCTAGCGACTTTTTCTGGTGTTTTTAGAGACTATTCAGAACATTTCCAGAGACTCCGACGTGAAAGCATGTATTGTTCTACAGTTACTGTCCTCAACAAGCAACGGGTGCTGCCGTGAGCCCCTCTACTGTCCCAAAGCACTCACAGGCCCTCAGTCTCCTCGCAGCCTCCCGAAACAGTCCCATCAGAAGTCAGGGCAGGGAGGAGACTCACACCACTCTGTGTCCACACTGCAAATGGATCGCACTTGCACAAAGTTGCCACAGAGCCCGACTTGGTTTACAGAGCTGGATGTAAATGTAAATGTTTCTTCACTGTCACTCTAAAATAAATCATTGTCAACATTTGTCTCACACTTTCTCAGTCACTTACGCATCTCGTCCACTATGTGTGTGTGTGTGTGTGTGTGTGTGTGTGTATGACTGTGACAAAATTAAAAAAATCTAATTAACCAAGAATAAAAAAAAAATTGATGTTATTCCTTAAATGTTATTTCTTTCTCCTACAGTGTCTATTAAAATTGCAAGCAAATTGACCATTATGCAAATTAGGCAATTACGTCATTTAGCGACTTCTAACAACTTTTAGGACAGCCAATAGCTACGTTCCTTACTGAGAAAATGGCAACACTGGTGACTAAGTTTCCATATCCAGGGCGACGAACTTGAAATGCACACACAGCTCACAAAGCACGCACACATTCCTTGTCTGCTATTTCAAATAAAGCTGGTTGAATTTAATTTACCTTTAATTAATTTACCTTGATGTTTTTTTTTCACAATAGTGAGGACTTTGTATATGTATGAAATGCTATTTACAAAAATATGGGGCACATTTTGTTTTCCAGTGTAAGACAACCCCAAAGTGTTATACAGCACAGGGGAACTTTCTTTTCCCATGTCACATAAAACTATGTTAACCTACATAGCTATAACCACAAGATGTCAATGTCAAGCCTCCCTTTCAGGATTTTCACACTGGAGAAGCTCTTTACATTCATTCTACCTGCTGTTTTTCATCCACATAAACATTTTTCCTCATTCCTTTACAACCTTTCTCCTGTTCTCACTTTCTTTCCATGTTCTGTACCCCTGACAGTTTCTTGAGTTTTTTTTCATTGTTTTGGTGTCTGCCTTTGTGTAGTGCCTTTTGTTGCATACTCCTTTTTTTCTAACTACTAAGTACTACATGTTCATGAAAAAAATATTCATTTCTAGCATTCAAGGTACAAAAGCTTTTTATAAAGCTGGTAGGGAACGCCCTAGGGAACATATTTGCACCTTCAGTGCATATACAATATGGCCAAAAGTATGTCAACACTTGGTTATTGCAGGCATTCAAGACAACTGTGTGCCTCCATGTTTGGTTGCAAAAGTTCCACATATAGATATGAATATACTGTAGATATGTCCACGTTTGGGTATTTAGGGTAACCATTGTACCTGTGAGGGATCGTTTCTGCTGAACTTCACACAGCACATATGGTGTTTTTACCTAAATGCTGTACTAGCCAATAAATAATCCAGGAGCATCGCAAGTTTTTTTTCTGAACTAATTCTCCCCAGTGGGCATCACAGCTGTCTCAGGACTTCTGGGTGTGCTTTCTCTTTCAGAACCATGTCTTCTGTTCTACAACACAGAGCTTCCTCTCCCCATCAAACTCTCATGCCACTCAACTGCCAGGGAAGTTGTTTCCTCTGTGAAATCTGTTTATTTAACCAAAGACTTTGTCTTTAAATAAATGAATAAAATAATGACAAATAATCTTGATACACTTCATTAATAAGTTTGCTAAAACATAAAATAAATTAGTTTTTACCCATATTAAGTTAATATAAAATAAATGACCATTATTCACTCATAAGCATACACACATCTAATGCCTATAATAAAAATACTTTGTGGTTGTTGAGTAAAAGACTCTTTATAGAACAAATACTATAACCAATAAAAAACATGTCATTCATGAATTAATTAATTTCTGAATTATCTGCATCCTGTGTAGGGTGTAGGGCAAGTTCTCTCTTGGTGGTCCTGAGAGATCGCATTCACAAGAATGGAATTGACATGAGGTTAAGTTAAGTTAAGCTATGAGGTCATAATGACCTTGACCGTGACCTTGAAGTTCATGCTTGAGACTAAGTGGGCATTTGTGGCATCCCTGAGACATCTGTTCAGAAGATCTGGATAGAAGCAAGGTCACAGTTACCTTGACCTTTGACCTTCAAATCTAATCAGTTCATCCTTCTGGTCTACTGCATATTTGTGCCAATTTTGAATAAATTACCTCAAAGCATTCCTGAGATATTGCGGACTGACCAATGGACAACCCAAAAATACAAGGCCTCCAGCTACAGCTGTCACTGGCAAGGAGGCATAAAAAAGTTCAACCCCTGGTGATCCTCACAATCCCACTGCTTGTAGAGTTCAACATAGTGACCTTCCATGCAGAGCTTTAGGCACAAGTCGACAGGGCAGCCTCCCATGTCAAGGCCACAGAGAGGTCCACCTCCAGCCATGTTCTCACCTGAGGCGAACAACTGTTGCTTCCTCAGCAACATCACAACGGGAGACAGACAAGGCAAAGATATGGATTCTAAACCCTTATTCAAATTCAAGTTTATCTTTAAAAGAAGAGAGTTTCATGTCAGGTTAATGAAGACACAAATACTTTCAAACTACCCAAAATGGTAAGAAAACATTTCAATTAAATAAATTTGTCAAAGCGGAACCTGGGAACATCCAGAACAGCCTGCTGCTGTTAATGTTTGTTAATGAAATGTTTACTAAAACATTTGCAAAGAAACATGACTAAAGAAAAAAGCAGTGCTGTCATAAAAGATTTATGAATGATTATACCTCATACTTGCTCCATTTTTAGAGATTAGGTAATCTGTTCATATCTGCTGCTGTGCATACATAGATAAGAAGATTTGCGTGTGCAGTGTAGTGGTTAGCTACACCTTCCATGCAGAGCTTCGCACATCCAGGGTCCGGGTTCGATGCATGTGCATGGAGTTTGCATGTTCTCCCTGTGCTTAGTGGGTTTTCTTCGGTTACTCCGGGTTCCTTGCACAATCCAAAAACATGCAGATTAGGCTAACTGGCGTTCTCAAATTGCCCGTAATACGTAAATGTGTGTGAATGTTGACCGGGATCCTACCACGGTTGTGAAAATGGGAATAAATACAAAGGTCACCACTGGCCTCTGCGGTCCCTAGTTAGACTACAGAGGTTCCTAGATGGATGGATGGATTGTATGTGTGTTTATGAGAGAGGTAAGGATGGAGTTTTGTGCATTTTCCCAATGTCTGTCAAGGTTTTCTCTAGCTCCTCTGAATTCATCTCTCCTTTCTATGCAGACTGCTTTCTCTAGATTGTTCATTGGTTGAAATGAGTGTGTTTACACACTGTGATGGATTGGCATTGCAAGTTAGGTCAATTGGTGTTCCCAAATTGCCCATAGTGTGTGTGCGTGCCCCCTGTGATGGATTGGCACCCTTCTGAGGGTTTACCCTGCCTTCTGCTCAAAGTCTACTGGGACAGGATCCAGCCCCACTCAACCCTGTATAGGATAGGCGGTATAGAAGATGAATGAACGGCTTAACTCTGTATGACATAAGTGGTGGTTTCAGCTTTTAGACTTATGCATATAATTGGAACACACACACATACGGGACACAAAAGCAACAGCAGTTAACGTCCAGTCTGAGTAGTTGTTCGATATCATTGACAATGCTGTGTGCGAACCACTTTAAAAAGCAGGAAATACAAGTGCCCATAAAAGAGATTCAATATAAAATGATCAAAGCACTTCACAGCTGCTCAGTGCAACCTACAGTATCTGACAGAGCAGATTATTAAGATCCAGCAGGGTTGCCCTGGAGCATTAATATAACCACAAACTGGCACTAAATGCAAGTACGATATTCAAAAACATAAATTAAAATGTACAAAAACGTCACATTTTAAATGTACAGTTATTGAACTGCAAAAATCATCAAACATATACATCTCTTTTTCTCCTTTATGTATTTCTGTTCTTCAGCAGTCTGTGTATGCCATTTGTTTTCTTTTAAATGCTACAAATATTTAGGTTATATTGTGCCTCCATCATGCCCTTAACAAAAAAAATCATACGTTTCGCACAACCCCCACTGTGGTGTGTGTGGAAAAAAACAGAAGTACGGGCTAGAAAAACAGTAACACTTTTGACAGAAGACGAATACCTAGAGGGGCTAAGTCAGCACCGAAATAAACCAGCAAATGTTCACTCGCAAACACACACAGATGAATAAATATGAATATCGGTATGAAAAAAAAAAAAACACACCATCTGTTTAAATGGCGTAAACAGTCTTGCATTTTATTAAGAGAGTATTCCAGGACATATAATCCTTCAAAGACAGAGTAAATTGTATGCCTCCACCACCACCATCATCATCAACACTAATTGAGGGAATATCTTTCTGAATCTCATTGTTTATCGCTCTGAGATTCTGTGCCAAAAGATTGTGTGCCACTGAAGCTGTTCTAGCATTATGACTCATAATGGGGTACAGCATAACAAAGCCACTTTTCTATTTGTCTTCACATCTGTCCAGATGTCTCAATCCTCACATTTCTCATAAACAGCACTGTTGTTGGTACAGGCTAATTAATCACAGACCTCCATTTTATGCCAGGCGTAGAGGTCTATGACGATTATTATACAGTATAATGACGGTTATTATATAATCAACGTTCAACCACGTTACAAATTCTAGCTCTTTTTCAGCTTTAAATAATAAGGTATATCACTGTCTATGCAAAATGCAAAAACGTCTTAATCATATGCTATGACTTTGACAGTCAGCAGATCACACCCCAAATAAACACCTGTTTATTTTGAAACGATATGTTAGATAATGTCTTCAACACCATCATTAAACTAAACCGTCAACTAAAGGAATATCATATACATAAATGGTGTTCCTCAAGTTTAAATTATGCATACAAAGTCATACTTAAACTGTTCTTGATGCTTGTGATATCATCTTGTGCTGTATTTACCTTAAAATTTTACCTGTCTGTATATATAGTACATTAATTAGTCACCACCAGGTAACCTGAACAACACTGATTACCAACTATACACCAACAAACTGGTGACAGGAGCCCAAGGCTCAACCATGCCCAAGGCCCACCCAGCCTCCAACCTACCTAGATTCCAATCTGTTCGAGATCCTATGACATACAATGAACAAACACCCAAAGGATTCGCTGCCAGTGTAGTGTTGCCAGACACCACAGAGCACACCCAGAGACCCGGCAGAGCCCTGTCGCGAGGGGCCAGAGCCGTCCTGGTGGCACAAGAGGATCCCAACCCCTAGGTGGTTTCAATGTTTTTAATGCTATGGCTGATCAGTGTATGTGTGTGTGCTGAAGACTAGTCTCAGCAGATTTCATCTGGTGAGACTATGGCATCTGTTTTCTGTCTGCCCACACCTGCAATAACAAACCTAAATATTAAATGCCGAAATTGCTTCCTTCCTTCTAAGCTAATGCATACTCAAACAACATATTATTTTATTGGATCAACTCACTTATCTGCTGCATAATCTCATAATTACATTTCATTTTCACCCTTCAGATTATAAACAGGTGCTATGTTTGTGCTCCTGATATTAGAGTCCTCTTCTGACTCTGACTGCTCTTTATAAATAGAAAGAGAAAGAAAGCATTCTGTCGTGCATCATATTTAGCTTTAGCTTAATTTAGTTTATTTGTGTTCTTAGACCCAGAATGAGCAGAATAATTTTATAGAGACAATAAGTAGGTCTGTAAGTCATTCTGGATATGAGGGTCTGCTCAAGGCTAAATTCTCTCACTAAATCGTTCTCTATAATACTTATCCTGTACAGGGTCAGGAGGCCTGGACCCCATTCCAGGGGATACAGGGCACAAGGGTGGGTGGGGTGGGGGGGATGGTGAGGCACACACTGGACGGGTGCCAATACATTGCAGGGCACACAAGCACACACACACTCAAACAGGAGGGACAATTTGGAAAAACCAAATTAGTCTACCTTGAATGTCTTTGGACTGTGAGAGAAAACCAGAGTACCTGGAGGAAACCCACCAAGCTCAGGGACAAAGACCACCTCATCAAGCTAAATTCATTTGTAAGTTATTCTTTTTCCCGGTGTATGTTTCTGTGAAGTGGGAATACATCCTGGATGGGACACACGTCCATTCAGTGCACCATGCATACTATACACTTACACATAGACACAAATTCACACCTATGGGAAATATAGCTTCACCATCATGTTTCTGGACAGTTAGATCTATCCAGAGGGTCCCAAAGAAATCCATAGCGACACAGTGAGAACAGCATGTAAAACACCACATACTATAGACAGTAATCCAAGCTTAGTATCAAACCCTGTAGCTGAAATGTTGCTGTATCCTAATGGTACACACTTACTGTATAGGTGATGATCAGCCCGAAAAGAACAAGCTCATGTATGTACATCTTAGTAGAGGCATATTAGTGCAGTTAGCCCTCACTTAACATCTACAAAACGTTCTGTGAAGCAGGTGCAAGTTGGACATTGTGCAAACATCATATTATATTCTGGATATGAGGGATAATAATTTTAAAAATCGTATTATACATCTGAGCAGTTGAGGGTTAAGGGCCACAGTGGTACAGGTGGTCATGGGGTTTGAACCTGGGACCTTCCAAACTGTAGTGCAGTGCGTTAACCACTAAGTGACCAAAACTGAACCTCATGACAGGATTAACTTTTTTTAGAGCGTAATATAGTCACTGGATTAGGGGAAAATGGTAATACTGTAGAATAAAAGTTAAACGAGTTTAGTTTATAACAATTGCTGGATAAATCAACAGAAAAGTTAGCCTGTAATCATAGTCTATAATCAATATCAATATCTGTCAAATGTCATGACTTGCCATGTTTGACCATTAAATGAGCCAGGATCTCAGGAGGTATGAACATATGGGGTATTTGTATCATGCAGAAGATATAAGTCTCTGTTTGAAGATAAAGTCTTAAAATGAAGTAAATGCTTGAGATGGAGATAATGCTAGAGGTATTTATGTGATCTTTAGATAAATGCGGAATATAAAGGTATAAATATATTCTTCAGATGAGGAAGAAGCTATAGGTCTTTATATTTTTACTCTTATAACCTTATGCATATATTTGTGGTCAAAGGTTGACCATATTCTGTTAGTTAAATAACATTTCAATCCCATGACCAAATGCAGGTATCTGCAAAGGAAAAATCGCTTTCTCTCTTCGTTCTTTATGTTAAAAATGTACAGTAATATTAACAAAATACCAGAAATAAATACCAGAAATAAAAAGTTTAACTGAATCAAGGCCACACGCACTTCTCTGACAAAGTGGCTTCTTTTTTTACATTGAATTCAGACAGGCTAGACAAGGGGTTAAAAATACTTTTCTCTTAATCATACTGTTTTGCAAAGGCTTTTACCCTAACATACTGTACAAGCATGTTGACATGCCGAATACTGGCATACTAGGGCTACTGCACGTTCAATTCCAGTTTTCTTTACCCCAATATCACACAGATCTGAAGGCACAAATCTGATGTTTTTCAGATCAGATCTGAATCACTTTCATATGTGGCCCTACATCGGATACATAACCGATACGCGCCGTCATTATTATGTTTATTTGGACTTTTATACAGCTGAAGGGTTTAATTAATTGAAAATGTAAACATAAGACACATATGCAGGCAAAGCTTATTTTGCTGTCTTGAAAATGTATTATTGTATTGAGACCCTAGGTGTTTGTAGACAATGGAAACCAAAGATTCACAATTGTGTTTCTTTTTCTGCACCTGTCAGTCCAACTGAAAGATACAGTCAGAGAAGACCATATCATGAAGGTCCATACAGGATTTTTCTTTGCCTTGGGCAAACAATATTGGTAACACAACTCACAAGAATAGCCGGCTATAACCTCTGACCATTACCCTGAAGCAGAATTGCTGTAGTTGTGCTGAATATTTTGATGGAGAAATCTAGAGGTCACTATTACAGAGACTGGGAAAAAAGGAGTGCTCAGTAGCCAAGACAGCGAAACTAAACCACAACCACATACCCACATAGACACCGACAGTCAAAAGATTTCAGGCAAATGAATCATGCACACCTTATATTATTAAGTTCCAACTGTTACCATGCGAATTTCATTCATTTAATTATTCATTTAGGCACATATTTGTATACAAGCCCTGCAGGCCCATGTAAATGCTTTGTATTCATTTTTAATGGCTGTGCTCAGGCTGAACACAACAACCCGCCAAGTTAAAACATGCCTCCGAAAGCTCTGCTATAATACCTAATTTTGTAGTATTGAGCTAATTATTGTGTCATGCTGCTTAAATGCACAATTTACACTGATTTTGCCATCTGTTATGGCACGCAGTGCTGCTGGCTGGTTCTTTCTATTAGTGTTTGCCAATCTATCCACTACAACTTTACACAACATAACACACGTTATAATGTCTGTGCAGTTCAATCATATCAGACTATGAGACCGGGAATTACAGAGCATCACAATGGCTTAGGGAACTCCACCAGTGCTCACACAGCTTCAGCCTCGGATTCTCTGCCAATGCTACATCTGATTAACTTTTTACACTTATTTTGGCCACAAGCTTCTTGATCTTGAAGCTTGCAATCTGTCTTGCTTTCTGCACTTCCATGTGCCAAATGTGAACCTCATGACAAAATTAACTTTTTTAGAACATAATATAGACTAAGAAAAAGAAAAAAGGTAGAAGAAGAAGAAGAACCTGGAAGAAACCCACATGTACAACAGTAACAATCGTGGAACTCCTCAAACCCCCCAGGTGTGAGGCAACAATGCTACCTGCACCACCATCTCCCACATGTTGAAGTAGTTTCATACATCTTACTGCCGAACTGAGGACATATACCACGCATTAAAAATGGATGAGCTCATCAGAAACCAAAACTACTTGAAAAAAATCTTGTACAGCACACACGCCCTTCATCTGACTCTGCCACCGTCCCCATGATCAAAGTGTTTAATGCCAAGTTGAACCAGAGTGCTTAGGCCCTCAAACAGACAAGCCTGCTCAGTGACCATCTATAAATAATTAAAACGACACCTCTTCCACAGTCTGAACCATGTGGTATTCAATGCGCCATACATGACAAACTATGCCAAACATCAAAGACTTTGAATAATAGTATCCTGTAGTCTTTCTTCAACTGAACAGACATCTTAGGTTATGGAAATAATTGAGAAAAGGGAATTCAAAGGGGCCACGAGAAATAAATGGAATTCACTCAGTCAGGAGAATAAGTTGTGAAAGAGAAATGGATGCCTAATAATCCAAACCACATCTGTGGGATCAGTCAAGCTTGAAGTCCCAAAGGGTCATGCTTGCCAGCTGTTCTCAAACTTTAGAATATACCCAAGTCATATGGAATACGGAGACCAAAACACCAAGCAAACACCAAGCAGTTATAAACGGGGAGCTATGCAAATATTTTTATTTATAAGGTTTAGCTCACCATGACTGTAAAGGGTGGTAATTTGAACATTTGTGTCAGCTTGAACCAGTCTAGTCATTGCCCTCTGACCTCTTATCAACAAGGTATTTCTGACAACTGTTTTATTCTAGAGAGTGTTACATGAGAAAGTCTCAGGAGATCACCAGTTTCTGAAATACTCAAACCAGAACAACCTGCCACCAACAGATATGCAATAATAAAAATCACAGAGAATTCTTTTTTCCATTTTGATGTTTAATGTAAATCTTAACTGAAGCTCTTGACCGGCATCTGCATAATTTTATACAAAATTGGCTGATTAGATAAATTACATCTGTACAGAATTTCTTAATTAAGTAGATGGTGAGTGCATTTTAGATGTAAATTATATGCAATTAAAGATCATAGAAGTTTTCATATACTGGAACCGTTTTACTTAGAATTGACTGAAGTGTGAAGAATGAATTTGGAGGACAGCGCTAACCCCTCAAGGGCAAAGTGATTAAGTATGATTTTAAATTGAGTGAGCAGATGAGCTTTTGATTATTTTTGTTCCAATGGCAAGGAGTGTGGTAACTGTGGCACAACTTCATGCAACTAGTTTTTAAATCGAACACTATGTGCTCCTTTTTGCTTTTCATCTAAAGTGCTTATAGCCTACAGTAAATGCTCATAATTAACTAATCTCAAGCTGCTGGTGGATTTAATCATTGCTTCATGACAAGCCGAGCTGTTGGCCCATCTCATGTGCAGAGCATTCCGATTGCTAGAATTCCTTCAATAAAGTATAGTAACAATTAAAGCCTGCTTTACAAAGCAGCAACGATTGCAAGTTGAGGGAATAAATAGCCATATGGCTATAAAATAGAGCCGCTTTTCTTTTCCATATGTCTTTCTTTTTATCTTGTTTTTATCCACAATTTTGGGAAGTTCAATTTCACTTCCCAACTTTAACGTCATTTGTTTGCCAAAGAAATATATATCACGAAATCAAGGTAAATGTTTTTTTTTAAATACACATAATTTATCAATCTTTTATGGGTTTGGGTTGGCTTGCTTTTAATTTTTTCATATTTTATAAGGAATAAGATAAGAATATATGTTAAATGCTGCAATTGTAATTGACAATAAGCAATTTCAAGATAACAATATACACTGCCTGGTAAAAAATAAATAAAGCACATTAATATTTTATTTGACCGCCTTCAGCTTTGATTATGGCGCACAATGTGGAGGCCAATTCATGTGTTAAAATGATCCCTTATGCTCCCTGAACCACTCTTTCAGAATTTGAATCCTGCAGTAAGCCTGTCCCATTAGGGTAGGGAAAAAAATCTATATATGTGATAACCTGTTTATTCAGTATATTCAGGTCATTAGCTGACTTCATTTTATTGCCACATATCTTTTCTGAGCCTGGACCTGAACAACTGAAGCAACCCCAGATCATAACACTGGCTCCAGGGGCCAGTGTTATGTACAGGGGCCACTCTGCATGATGGGTGCATCACTTCTGGAATAGGGTCAATCTGGACTCATCAGGCCACATTACCTTTTTCCATTGCTCCAAAGTCCAATCTTTTTGGTTCCTAGCAAATTGAAGCCTTTTTTTCCAATTAGTCTCCATAAGAAGTGGTTTTCTTAAGGCTACACAGCTGTTTAGTCCTCATCCTGTTAGTTCTCATCACTATGGCACACTATTGTGTGTGTATGGAAATGCTCTTAATTTCACTATTAAACAGCAACTTTCCCAAGTGTTTAAGTGATCTTCAAACTCAGTCAAATTTCATCTGTAAAGTTAAAGGTTCAGCATAATCCTTTTAGAATTTAGTAACACAGTGGATGGCTCTTATTTGATTTCAAGTCATTTTAAATACTTTTTTCTGCTTGATGAGAGCAAATAACTTGAGGCGTAGAGCCTATCCCAGGGGACTCCATAGATCGGATGCCAGCTCGTCAAATGGAACAAGCACACACACACCTGGAGGAAACCCACCAAGCGCGGGGAGAACATGCAAACTCCACGCACACAGACCCCGTGGCAGGAATCGAACCCTCCACCATTTTTTTTTATGATTCGGTGATCTGAAAACCAGTGAAAGCCATTTTTCTCTTCTTTTTTTTTATATGGAAGTGACAGTGAACAGATCTGTTAAGCATAAGAAATATAACATTGTCAAAATGGAACGATATAAATACAAACTATAAATAAAAAAATAAATATTGAAATCCTATTCAAGTTCAAGTTCAGGAATGAAGACAACAGAAGTACTCTTTACTTTTTACGCAGAATTTCCATCTTTTAGTTCGGTGGATGTGTTGTTCTGTGTCGGAGTATTGTAGGGAGTTCTGTGTCAGAGTGCTACGCTACTCCATGCCTGTTTTGTTTTGTTACAGCACACACACTAGGATGTTTGTAGATCCTAGCTCCAACCTTAGTGACAAAAAGGAGCTACCAAAAAGTGGTTTATGCGACATTGGTAATAAAAAAAATAGGAAGTAAAAAAAAAAACTTTCTATTGTACAAATAAAGAACAATCTGTTCATATCTAGATTAATAAATGAGGCTTATCTATTCCATTTCAGATGTTATTAGTATTAGTGCCCATTTTGCACTTGACAACTATTAATCTTCTTTGTAAGCTGTGTGTATGTACAGTATAGAATCTGAATTCTGATTCCTGCTGTAATGGCTAACTGCACCAAATTACAGGCCATGTCTCAGTGTGTTGGGCTTATAGACTGCAAAGATCATTAATTACACTACTGTCAGCATGTACAAGGGAATAACATTCTATGAACTTAATGTATATGCTTGAACTCAATAAGCTGTAAATTTTGAAATTGAGGGGGAAAATAGGTATTTTCAAATGTTTTCAGTTTGATATTAAAATAAGTGATAAAAGTAACAGATCTTATTTTCCTAATATTTTCTAAAGTTTAAAGATATTCAAGTTTGTGAGAAGAAAATATGTTGACCAACCAACTGTCCACAAAATCAAATTTGTTAACTTTTGCACAATTCACATTATAAACTATAGCCCAAAAGTTTAGATTGGGAATGCTTTTATAAACTTTCATTCTTTTGGCTGCTCCAGTCAAGGGGTCGCCACAGCGGACCATCCAACATGCACACAACTTGGCACAGGTTTTACACCAGATGCCTCTCCTGACCTTCCCATTTTTCTAACCAGGCTTGAGACCAGCACTGCATGCAGGGGCTGGTTAGTATGGGTTGTGGCTTGAACCTGGCTGCTCAGATTTTCAAATCAACAACCTAGTCCCTTGGTCACGAGAGCCACCCCTCCGGGGATTGACTTCATAGCTTTCCTAATTATGCATAGCCTACCATGCAGAAGGCCCAGGTTTGATTCCCATCCAATGACCAAACCATAGCCACTGGATGCAGTGTCCCTAGTCTGGATAAAAATAGGAGAATTGCGTCAGGAAAAGCATCCGGCATAAAACCTGTGCCAGGTTTTTGTGCGGATCGGATGGTCCACTGTGGCGATTGCATCCACAACATGCAATAATCTTCTTTAACCAGTTGATATTGAGATACTTATGCTACTTAGGATCTGTAAAGTTCTCATAACGGGTCTAATCTGACGTGCTTCGTGATTAATGAGGCCAATACCTCTAAATGAACTTCTCCTCTGCAGCCGAAGTAGTTCTGCTCTTGCTTACTTGGGAAGGTCTTCATGAGAGCCAGTTTCATCATGGTGCTTAACAAGTTTTGCAAAGGCACTTGACAACACTGTTCTTGCAGTTCTTCCAGAACAGCTGACCTTCGTGTCTTAAAATAACTGACTGCTTTCCTTGTTACCTTATAACACATATGGCATTATGTAATAAAGTAACAACTGACTGTTATTGTTGTTACTTAATTACCTCATTCCATAGATGTTATTTCATAGTTTTTAAAAAAGATCCAGTATTGTTCTAGAATGCAGAAAATAAATCCAAAGTTTTCCCTGGTACTGTAAAATTAAACAAAATCTAAACAACACTCTCACGCTTGTGGTTTTGCATTGTTTTTTCATTACATCCGGTTTATGTTCCTATAATAATGAATAAATTGCATCCACCAAAAAAAAAATCCTAAACACACACACACACACGTTAGAACTATATTTTAAGAAAGGATGCTCTTTTTTTTTTTATTCTGAAGAAACAAAATCAGAATACACAAACATAAAAACAGTCTGGTGTCTTCAAACACATTTTGTCTGTAGCAGAGCTGTTGTATAAAATATGACAATATGACATCCTCAATAACATTAGGCCATAGTATTTCTTTTGTAAGGATAGGCCTATTTGAATATGAAAGCCGGGCAAATATAAGCATAAATGCTATTTGGGAAGAGAAAAAAAAGGTTTTGTGCGGTACAGGGAAGTTTGTGGGGGCGAGGCTGCGGGGGTGCTGTCATGGGGCGTGCGGGTGTCGCACCCCCCACTTCCAACGTCTGTCACACACTTACACACACACACACACCAGATTGATCTGGTAAATTCTGGGATTTAATACAAACATGCAAACTTCTGCAGTTCTGATGATAAAAGTGGGTTCACTCCTCCTCAGCAGTTCCTCAAACCTTATTTATGATAATCCTGTCATTCCACTGCTTTTAATGTCATGCTCGGCTGAGAGCTTTCTGCAAATGTGCAAAATCTCGTACTTAAGAGCTCATGCAGATACATCTGTCGAAGGAAAGCAGTTGTATAAACAGCATATAATCTCACATTCTTATTAAATACAATTCTTTAGGTATCTGCTTAAATATAATAAAGGGCCAGAAAATAGGTAGATAAAGATTATTAACCAACTTTATTATGGATTTTTTTTGTTGGAGATAATTAAGGTCACGCATTTGATGCAATAAATCGTTTTTGTATTTTTAGTCCATGCACACACATGCACACGGCTCCTGTGTTTTTCTGCATAACCCCACTTTCCCACTCCTATCAGTGAATCAAAATCCCTCAGAGCATTCAGTTTGGCAGTCATAAATCAGACGAAAACAACTCTCTGCTTCACAACGCAATTTAGGGGGAAAAAAACCTTATTAATGTTCCAGCAGACTATTACTGACAAGTCCAGGGTTGCTGTGTTCATCCTATATAACCCTTAATTGTAAACATTGTGGAAGCCAGAATGAAACATTTAAAATAACATAATAATATGAATTTTATTGCATCCCTAATTATTAGATTAGATCTGACTTGTTTTGATCTAATAGATTTTAAAAGCAATAAATAACTGTGAATGTGCAGAGTTAATAACTGATTATAATGATCTGACCGCACCTACAGTATAACATTCATCATGCGCTCAAAGTTACTTCTGACATCAACACGTCCACGCACACTTATTATCTCTATTTAATGGGGGAAAAAATAATGAATAAATAAAGCAAAAGCAAAGTAAAACCATAAGTCGTGTTCGATCTCCAACTTACCCGTGATGACGTTTTGAAGCGGACATTTCTTGCAGAAATACGCGGATGCGCCGCAGGAGCTCGTCGCCGCGGCTCCGTCTGATAACGGACAAAAGCAGCAAATGGCGCCGCGCGCGCGCCTCCCCTTCGCTGAGCTGAGCTGCCGTCAAACCGAGCGCGAAAAACACGTGCCTGGATCCGCGCGCCTCCACCTGCACCTGCACCTCCACGCGCTCACTGCGCTCTGCACGCGCGCACATTTACCCGCGCTGACTTCCTCCAGACTGTACCAAACTCCACCTCAGTCACATATAACACATGCACGTGTATAATTAGTAAAAAAATCTATCTATCTACAGTATCTATCTATCTATCATTGAAATTATTTAAACCACACTGAATAGTTTTTGCTTTGCCAAAATTACTAACTTGCAGCTGTTTGTAATAAATCAGTGAAACAAGAGCAATGTACACACCTCAACATTTTAACAACAATATTTTCTCCAAAATCAACACAAACTGATTCTTTTAATGTCTACTACAGTATTATTAATAATTATTCAACGCCTTGATGAGAAACATCTTAGTATTGCCCCCTTTACCTAGTACGACCCATTATGACCTACTGTATATATAGTCAGACACTAGCTTCTGACAGTGTTTCTGGGGGATCTTAGCCCATTCGTCCTAGTTCAGTAAGATTCTTGGGCTTGCAACTTTGAAACTGATTTTTCATTTTCAGGTCAGGACTGTACGGCCACTCTAGAACCATACCAAGTATGCTTGTGATCATTGTCCAAGTATGCTTGTAATCATTGTCCTGTTGGAAGGTCCAATAACATTGAAGTTTTAGCTTCCTAACATATTTCGTGACGTTTTCTTCAAGGATACTTGATTAAATCCTTCTAGCCCTTTACACACTGCAGGTTATCAGTCCCAGAGGAAGCAAAGCAGACCCATGCGATCAGCAAGCCACTGCCATGCTTCACTGTAGGCAGGGTGCACTTTTCTGCAAATGCTTTATTCCTTCTCTTTCAAACATGTGTCTTTTTAATATGGTTTTTAGCATATTGGAGCAGACTTGTCTTGTTTTTTTGGTCAGTAGTGGGGTACACCTTGGGGTGACCTACAGAATTAAGTATGCGTTTTATAGTGCAGAGTGAAACTTCAATGCCTGTTGCCACCAAATTTTCCTGTCGATGCTTTGCAGTCAATCGATGGAGTTTCAACACTTGCCTCCTCAGGAATCTGACAGTCTCCTCTTTCTGCAATATCCAGATAGTGTAGCCACTGTTCCTTTAACTTTGAACTTTCAAAATAGGCTTCCTATTGTACATTCCCTCCGATCCTCCAGGACTGGTCGGTTGATCCCACCATCTCAAAGACATCTAGACTCTTTTCTGTTCTGGCACCAAGGTGGCGGAATTAATTTTCCTTTAAAACCTTTAAACGACAAAATGTAAATATAAATTTCTAGGAACATTTAGTACATTTGCTATTTTTATATCCTTATCTGTGTTTGTGCAAGGCAATTATCTCTTCTATTAACTGTATGGACAACTCTGTTAACTCTCTTGGCATTTTACATCTCCATAAACAAACCTCTAGAAAGTCCAGGTATTTGATGTTTTCTAAATTAAGTACACCTGATGAATCTAATTAATTGGTTGAATAATTCTGAATCTGCAGTAATCATTAAAAGGGAATTTGAAAAAATCACTTGTTATATTAGCTGTGTTGAGCTATTTAAATTGCTCTTGTTTCACTGATTCATTACTAACAGCTGCAAGTTAGTAATTTTCAATGGGGGCTGAATAATTTCGATGTCTGTGAAGTGCTAAAGGATAATCACCATAAACTGTCAATGAAGAAAGTGCACGTACAAGATGAACCTATGGCATGGGTGTGTATATGAAAGGAAATATACAGTATGACTTGAGTGCCTGTAGTGAGAATTTAATAAAAAAATTATGTAATTTGTAATTATTATGTAATCACATGTAATTATGTATGTAAATATTTTCTTCTTCATTCTTCTGTTTTGTCTACAAGTCCCATTTCTGGCTATACTCCAAAATTTCCCTCATACATGCACAAATGCATATGTTGCACCTGTTTCTGAATATGTGCTTATCTTCCCTGATCAATGCAGAGGTAACTTAAATTCTCATATCAGAAACCTGAACATTATATAATATCTTTATTGGTGCCAATGTGGCTCATACATTCTTCCTATCATGAAAAGGACAGTGAGATAGATCCTAGCAGAAATGTTTTGTTTCTCAAAATATTGGAAAAACGTTAATTTGGCACAATAAAGGATAAGGATACCCATTGGTATTAGGTTGTTTTTGAAAGTTAAAATTATTTTTATTAAATGACTTTCGACTAATGCTGACTACATGATATTGGGATAATGTTGAACAAATAACCCCAATACAATATTGCAACCACAACTTCAAATAAATGTTGATTAACAGTATCTATTTTGTCTCTCAACTGAAGGTTTTCCTTGAAATGTTCTTACTGCTGCCGACAGGGTTTTTTTCCATTTGCTTTCTGAAACGAAACCAATGCCCTGTGCAGGAGTCAAACCCCGGTCTTGGCAGTCATGGAGCTGAATGCTAACCACTGGTCCACCAGGGAATCTGCTGTTGTGTTGCATTTTGTGGCACATGTACTGTAGTAGTGCCGCAAAATAACTCTTTAATGAAAAAAACAAAACAAACACTGAACAACTGCAATTTATCAAACCATTACTTCAAGAACTAGCTAAAAGGGGAAAGAAACTTGCTTAATGTCCAAGATTTGTTCTGTGAAAATAAACCTTATGAAATCTGGATGCTGTATGAAACATTATTTCAACAGTGTGTGAATAGATGTCAAGCAGCATAAATGCTATAAAAAATTGCGGTTTTATTCTGCAGTTTTTAGGTGGTATTTGTTTTGTTTTGGGGTTATTTATTCAATGATACCCCGTTGTAGTTTCATTAAAAAAATCATTACTTTAAACAAACAACATTGTCCAGATGTTGTGCTTTGTGTGCTGAAAGACAGATGACAAATGAAAGTCTATCACCATTTCCTTGGCGTTAGAAATGTGCAGTTGGAGTTCATGTGACTTGCACCCCTGGTGCTCATCCCTAATGGAAGTCATTCCAAGTTGTACTTGAAGTCAAAAGTGAACAGAGTGGGAACATACAGTCCCTTAAGCAGCTCTTGTGCTGCTGACCATGATCTCAGAGGTGCAGTCTCTCATTCTGACATACCGTGGGCTCCTGGTGAGGTAGTCTGTATTCCAAGTCACCAAGTATGAATCAACTTGAATGTCAGTCAGCTTGACTGTAAGTAGGAGGGGCTGGATGGTGTTGAAAGAAGAGAAGAAATCAAAGAACATCATCTTCAAAGAACCTTTTTCTTTTGTCAAGGTAAAAGTAAGCATGATACTGTAGGTATAGGAATGTCATTAGCTCCACCAACCTTGTCTTGATAGGCAAACTGCAGGGGATTCGGTGCATGACAGACCTAAGGTCTGATGAGATTGAAAATCAGTCATTTAAACGTCTTCATGAAATGAACATTTACTTTGCAAGAACTATTTATACACACTTAAGTAAAGGGGGAATCTCAACACCGGTGTTGAGCCCTTCAACAATAATATACTTAACATGTAATAATAAAACACTTCACATAATAGTAAATGATAACACATTGAATGAGACATGAATCAAAGTAGAATCACATGAAAAATGTAAACAAATACATCAGAATACAGATGTCATTGCTTTAGTGCTGTCAACTGAAGCGCATGTCAAGGAAAATTATGCTAGAACATTCCCCAAAGGCACTGCTTCCAAAGCAACTTTAACTGGTAGCCCTGAACAGTCATGAAGAATCAGTTTCCAATAAGCTTCAATAGAAGTGAGTGGTCTGCACTGGAATGCAGAAAATTGGAAGGGAAGAGTGACAACCTCAACAAGGCCAGAGCAGGGAATGACAACATCATAATAGGGCAGCATAGCAAGCATGACATCATCACAGTCAAGAGTCAGAGAGAGCATGATGTCATAAAAATCAGTAAGTGGAGAGAGCATACCATCATTGATGCCAAGGAGGAAAGCATGCATGATGTCATCAAAGCCAAGATGCAGAGAAAGCATGATGTCATCAAAGACAGAAGGTGGAGAGAACATGAAGTCTTCAAAGCCAGGAGGTGGCGGAAACACAACATCATCAAAGCCAGGAGCAGGATCATCATCATTCCAGCAGGGTTTAGGGGTGACTTCCTCAGGAGTAGAGGAAGGACAAAGACCATGATACTTATTCAACACAAACCACCGTGTCAGCATTACTGATGTTGAGAATGGTCCACCACCTAAATAATATCCAATTAGGTGTATCCATATTGTCCTTGGAGGTACTGTCAGTACTCCTATAAAGTGATCTTCATCAGGTTGCCCACGTTCAGTGTATGTATTCATTGTATGAACAGGTATCTTTGCAAATATCTTCTATATCCTTCTAGCATCTATGATTCCAATTAGCTGTTAAGTTAGCATGAAATAACTTATAAATTGATTTAATAGCTACAGTTACACTGTATAACTATTGCACTGTATCACAGTTTTGTCCATGTTTTTAGGCTTTGCTGCTGGGAAGCTTGCTGAGGATGAGCCGCTAATAAACTTTGGCCATTGCCTCGACACTTCTGCCTTGAGTTATGATCAGCTCTCAAGACTCAGCCATCATTAAGATCTTGATTTCAGCCTCAACTTCAACGCTTTCAGTTCCAGACTGCCACTGCTATAGGATTGCAACAGCCATGTCAGCTTCTTTGGTCTCAAATTTCGTATTGTCCCCGCAGCTGCCACCAAGCTGTGATTGGCCATTTGGACTTGCTGCTGGAGAACCTGCAATTATTGCCTCGGGTATCATGCCCACAGCACAGAAAATAAAACTAATAAGCTCCTTCAGCGCAGTAGTCATCCTATCGACAGGGATGCAATCAGGCGGGGCCGATAGATATGACACATCAGGCAGCACATCTCTACTTACAGCTTTTCTCCTCTACTGGATAAGAGGCAGTGAGAGTGCCAGTTTGCGAGAATCAGGAGTAGAGATGGTGCATGCTGAGCCATGCCGTGAAGGCCACAGAGTGGTTAAATGCTCTTTCGTGCTTCGAGGATCAGTCACTGATAAACTGTGACCCTTCTCTCTATACTTTTGCCTACAGTCAGTTATGCCCAGCTCTTAAGACTTAGTCACCGTTAAAATGTTGGTCACTACCTTGACTTTAATTCTTCTAGTTCTAGTCTACTGCAGCCACTATCATACTGTGACAGTGACTCTGGCTACTTTCCTCTCAAATTCTGGATTGTTGCTCCTGCTGCCGAACTGTGATTAGCTTCTATGCCTTGACCCCAGCCTGCTTCCGGTGCTACCAGACTGCAACAGCCATGTCGGCTTCTTTGTTCTCAACTTCAGCCTGCCACAACTGCCACCATATGGTCATTGGCCATTTGACCTTCAACGCAGTGTGTGCCGGCAAACCTGAGATTATTGCCTCAGCTCTCATGCCCACAGTGTAAAATAAATTCAGCATCTTTTTTTAATGCACTACAGAAATCATCTCAATTACTGGGCTGATTTGAGTATTTACAATACTGCTGATCTCCTGGGAATTTCACATACAAAGATTTCTAGAGTGAATGGTACAAAAGGGATAAAAATCATCCTGTTAGTGAAGCGACTGCAGGCTTAAAGCATCTTGTTGAGAGATTGAAGGTGAATGCTTACAGGAAGAGTACAGTAACTCTCATAAGCACACTTCATCCTTGGGGTGAGCAGAAAAACATCTCAGCATGCACAACACATGAAACTTTGAGGTTCCACTCCTGTCAGTCAAGAACAGGAATATGAGGCTATCATAGACACTGCAAATAGTCAGTTGTAGATTGGAAAAAGACCAGGTGATTTTTTTTCCCCCCTAATCCTATATTGTCCAGTGTTATAGAGTAAATAGAGATGTAAATAAAAAGTGCCAAGTGAGGCGGGTTGTCCCTTAGAGGGTAAGGGGAAATACATGGAGGTAAATGCTGACTTTGCTAACTACCATAATAGCATGCAGTTTCTCTGACAGTAGGCACATGAATTAGGTCCCTGCAAAGAGCATAGCATTCTGAGGGCTGATGAAGGTGTGCAATCAGCTGTTGCACATCTTCACTTTTGTGCCCACAGTGAGGGATTGTAGATAGTCCGGCAACTGAGAGAGCATTCCAAATCCTGTTTACTCCTCTCAGTTCGGTCATTATACTCTGAATGGAAGCCCACAGACATAGAAAGAAGGCTTTCCAGAACCAGGTGGTGAATTGTGGTCTCTTGGATAAGGAGCTGGAATGTGGACACCTTTTGAGGTAGCTCTGGGAACATGGCAAACCCTAGAGAGAGATATTCTGGGACCAGTGGTTGTCCATCTAGTGTAGAAACTGGGATGAGAAATGAGAGTGTTTCCACTGATAATCCTTGCCTGGGCCACCACAAATTCCCATCACTGCATGATCAGCCACTGAACAGCTTTGCTGTAAGATTCAGAGCAGGGATGACATAACACCCCGTGAGTACATTGTTTAACGTGTGCTTTAAGGCTGTAATAAATAAATCCAGAGTAGAGTGGCCGGAGACGGCATTCTGCCAAACTGCAGTGGCTCATTTGAATGTCCTCTCTGTCAGAAGAGAGATCAAATAGGCTATCTCGGCTCTCTCAGGAGGAATTGGGATGGCTGCATGTTGTACACCAATGCACAATGCAAAACTAATAGGCTGCACCTGCCCACTTCCCCTGCATAAGGATGGGGATGCAGTAATCCTGTCTCAGCTGGCAGAGGAAGTGTGCCATACACATATTCACTTCAGAGGATGATTAAAAAAAACTTGGTTTGCAATTCAGTTTCACAGTGAAAGTGACTTGGGGCTGTAACAAAGTTTGGATCTGGCCAATGAGCACCGACACACCATGCGCCTCCACAAATAACACAATCAGTGCTTACTTACTGAGCATGGTGGCCTGACCTACCTTGAGATCTCCTATCCACTCTGAATTTACTGACTTCTTTACTGGTGCAGACATACTGTTATAGGGAACAGTGCAAGATGTAAACAAAAGTGTCAAGCGAAGCCCACTGTCCCTGTGAGCACAAGGTGCAATAAATGTTGAATGCCAACTTTGGGACTGATTAGGAAGGTGTGTGTGTTACTTATGCAACAGTGAGAATAAATCCCAGTTTAAACCAAGGTTAACTGCTAACTAAACACAACGTTGGCTTAACTAACACCACCTCTCAAGCTATATTAAACAAGGGTTTTTTCAAAATGAAACTTTGTTGGCTCAAAGATACTAATAAAAAACTAAACTTTCCTTTGATCAAGCTTTTTCTAACATGAACTAAAACCAGAATAGCATGCAGCTTCTCTGACAGTTGGAACATGAAATTATGAGTGCTTATGAAGGTATATGTCAAGTTGTTGATACATGTCAACATCACTGCTGATTAAAAGAACAGAATTAGAAGGCCTGTTTTAAAAGAACATTTAGCTGGCCTACTTTAGGCAGCACACATTAAATCCAATTTGGAAGAGTCCATGCCCATAATGGCCTTACATTTACATTTAGGTAGACACCCTTATCCAGATCGACTTACATTTTTATCTCATTATGCAGTACATCTGAGCAGTTGAGAGGTACAGTAAGGGCCTTGCTCAAGGGCCCAACAGGGACAACTTGGTGGTTGTGGGATTTGGACCTGGGACCTTCCGAACTGTAGTCCAATGCCTTAACCACTGAGCTACCCCTGACCTCTTAGATTCCTGTTTTGGGCTGACAGGCTTGATCTTCTGCCCATCCATGTTTGGCACATGCTGAGATGCTTTTCTGCTCACCTTAGCTGTAAAAACTGTATTATTATTTTAGTACCTATGTCGTTCCTGGCAGCTCGAACCAATCAATCTGTTTAGGTTTTTTTTTTGTATGCTTGTTTGTTTGCTTGTTTTGCACAAATCCATGTAATCTCTACATAATATTTTATAAAATTCATAGGAGATCAGTAGTTTATGAAATACTCAAACCAACCTTTCTGGCAGCAACACCCATATGATCATCAAAGTCACAGGGATTACACTTTTCCCCTTTCTAACTGAAGCGCTCAACCTGTAGCTGCATGATTTTGTTTGCCTTATCCCCTGCCATATGATTGGCTGATTTAATGGCTGAATTAGAAGGCTGCATAAATGTGCAGGTGAACAAATCGTATTTGTTTTTGTTTGTTTGTTAGTTTCGTAAGCCTAATGCCTGATGCATTGATATCCTTGCTTATTTACTTTGAATACTAACAATGGCTTTAAATAAGTGTAATTTCTAGTTACAGTATTGTGTAGTTGTTAACATAAACATATCAGATGGATTTAGCACAAATGAACCTTCCACAACATTAGAGGTTAACTTTAGGGAAAAGACCAGCAGAAATATGGTATTAACTATTAGCACCATGGATGGAGACACACCTCTTATTAATAATCTTGGCACCACACACAGCTCTGCAGAATCCAGTGCAACGCATAATTAAGTAGTGCTGTTTTTCATAGTACTGCTTCACAGAAGACCTCATCATATCAGTGATATCATCATTTTTCATACAAGAGAACAGATGGGAGTATTTAACAGATACATAGGGTTTTTTGGGGGGTAAAATTTTTCTTTTTTATTTATTTACAGTAGCTTATTGGAAGTAGGTAACTACTATAATTAATATTTCTAGCCTAATTGCTATATATATATATCAACTGTATTTTAACAGTTGATACAAAGCCTATTCTGAAAACACTGGGTGAATTGTGGGGAATTGTGTGCTCACAGACACATTCACACCTAGAGGCAAGTCAGCATAGCTAATCTGTCTACAGTACCTGCATGTTTCTTTGAAGTGAGAAGAAATATAATTATTACAAATACAACCCAACAGTACATTACTGTAAATGATTCCATGTCATTATTCATATAAAAAACCTGATCCTATAAAAATAATCTTTAATGCATCTAGAAAAATATAAGAAATGAGAATTTAACAACATAAATAAATTAAAGTGAAGCCCGGTAGAATAAACTGCAACGAAGTTCCCCTGCGTCCTAAAAATTTCGAAAAATGCTGTTAGTTTCTCAGTGCATCTCTCATGTTGTCACAAATTTTTTCTCACTTACATGATCATGCGCTCACCAGGTGAAATTGAATGGAGTTATTACTGTGTCCAATCAGATCCCACCATGCTCTTACTATATTGTCATTGCATCTAATATGTTGCTGGGGTTTTTTTTAATTCTTATTCTGATTTTGGTCCCCTTCGCATATATGTTTTCTTGAATATCTATTAAAATACTACATTGGAAACTTGCCCATATCTGACAACCAACATCCATGTCAGAATGTTTTAAATATAATCAGACACCAGACACATCAAGCTAATGCTCCTGAAGCAATGCTCAGATGCTGCATAGACTAGAAATGTTCACACAAGAATGAGAGCTTTTTCAATAGACAGGCAAGGAATTTTTTTCTCCACATTACAGAACCTGGGGCACCACAGAGACTGAAGGTTCTCCTCTGAGTATACCTTTCATTGACAGCTGACAGAATGTTCGAACATCTTTACTAAAAAAAAAAAAAAAAAATCACAGAATGTATTCACTGACCTTGCTCTTAGGTGTATTATAAATGTATATACCAATTTTTGTTGCCGTTATTGTACCTATTGTTGGTTTCCTCTTTTTTTAGATTGAAATGTTCGCATGCCTCGAATTAAAAATTTGAATTTAATTTCTGATTTTAAAAGATGCCAGATTTTTTGTCACTTGAGGATGGCAAATTTATAGGAATCCAATAATAACTTTTTCTACCATCGCTAGAATTATAGTTCAGTTTTTTAAAAAGGGTATAACATGAACAAAAACATGACCTGGTCAGGTTGTGAAAGTGGACAGGAGATTCACTTTATTGCACTTTATATATTAAAGTCTTCTTCATGCTGTTTGTAGAAGTTCTGACGATAACACTTTTAATTTATTACCAGGCAAATTGTTGCTCTTTGAGCAACTAAAGGAAAATCAGTAAAGGATAATAATGTTTTAACAGCTCTAATTTACTTTCATCTGCACTGAAAGGCACTTGTGAGACTTTACAGCTTTGTACAGTACACACCCTACACCACTTTGTCTGAACGTACTACCACTGAAAAGCTTAGACTAGACTGTCTTCACATAATCAATTCTTTCAGCCTGCAACAAATTATGTTCGAATCTCATCAATCTCTCTGTCTGTCCTCCTGTTCCAATATTGATGATTTTTTTTCACCTGTCTCATAACTAACTTTTTATATATATATTTCCTCCTCCCAAAGCTTCTCAGTCTCCTCTATTATGCTGTTTCCATCCTGTCTTCAATCTCCTCTGCCCCATCCCTGACACTTCTCCCATATTTTGTGCTAACTTCCCGTCTGACCTTTTGTTTGTCTCACTCTCTCTTTCCTTTCTCTTTCTTTGCCTGTTCCTACTCTCGGTGTGTATTTTTTTTCACAGTTTCAAACCGTGATTTAAAAAAAAAAGATAAATAAATAAATAAATATATTTTATAACTAAATAATATATTATAATATTACATATTATATAGCTCACAGAACCTGTAAGAAAGAAATGTCTATGTTGGATGCAGATTTTTAACACTATAGATATAATGACCACAGAACTGCATTTTGACAGACTTACAATGTAGTACCATTATATAAAAAAACAAAAAACAAAATACAAAGCACCTAATTTTTGCAATTATGATGTTAATGCTAATTACAATGTTCAACTTTTATGTTGCCAAATTTGAATGATTTAATCAATGGAAATTAATCTCCATTTAAGCAACCAGTTCCTTTTAGTTTAAAAAAACAGCGTTATATAATGTATATACAGTGGTGTGAAAAACTATTTGCCCCCTTCCTGATTTCTTATTCTTTTGCATGTTTGTCACACTTAAATGTTT
>JAOVVA010000041.1:20849152-20862734 GCA_028565275.1 Leiocassis micropogon | reverse complement strand
CATGTCTTGGTAGGTTTGCAGTTGTGCCATACTCTTTCCATTTTCGGATGATGGATTGAACAGTGCTCCATGAGATGTTCAAAGCTTGGGACATTTTTTCATAACCTAACCCTGATTTAAACTTCTCCACAACTTTATCCCTGACCTGTCCTGTCTGGTGTGTTCCTTGGGCTTCATGATGCTGTTTCTTTACTAATTCTGTACTTTACTGTACAAACATGTACAGTAATAAATTATAGTAATAAACAGCTTAATAACTGTTGTGCTCAAAAGTTTGCATACCTTGGGAGAATTTGCAAGATGTGTACAATTTTTTAAAGAAAACATGAGGGATGGCAAAAAATTTTATTTTACTTCTTATAGGACTCAAGTTCATATGTAAGGCATAACAGCATGGCACAATCATCAAACAAAACATGACAATAAAGTAAACGAGGAAATAATCCCTTTTTAAAGTTTGCATATCCTTAGTTCTTAATATCGTGTTTTGCCCCCTTTAGCATCAATGATGGCATGCAGTCTTTTGTAATAATTGTGCGTGACATCCTTAATTCTCTCAGGTGATATAGCTGCCCATTCTTCTTGGCAAAATGCCTTCAGTTCCTGTAAATTTATTTGGTTGTCTTGCATAAGATGCATGTTTGAGATTTTCCCAAAGTGGCTCAATGATATTGTGATCAGAAGACTGTGATGGCAACTCCAGAACCTTCACCTTTTTCTGCTGTATCCATTGCCGGGTCAACTTTGTGCTTTGGATCATTATCATGTTGGAACATCCAAGAGCGTCCCATGTGCAGCTTTCGTGCTGTAGAATACAAATTGTCTGGGAGTATTTCCTAAAAACATGCTGCATTTATCTTGCCATCAATTTTGATTAACTTCTCTGTGCCACTGGAGCTCACACAGCCCCAAAACATAAGAGATCCACCAGCATGCTTTACAGTGGGGATGGTGTACTTTTCACCGTAGGCCTTGTTGAAACTTCTCAAACAGGTTGTTTATGGTTGTGACTATAAGGTTCAATTTTGGTCTCATCACTCTAAATGACTCCAGAAGCTTTGAGGCTTGTCTAGGTGCTGCCTGGCGTACTGCAAGCAGGCCTTTTTGTGGCATGGGCACAGTAACGGCTTTCTCCAGGCAACTAGATCATGCAGGTCATTTTTCTTCAGTTACCTCCTTATTGTGGTCCTTAAAAAAACAACACCATTTTTTTCTCAAAGCAGCCTCTGTTTCTTCGTTTCCAAACAATTCTTCCGGCAGTAAAATTTTCTTGACCTGACCATGGCTTAGTAGCAACAGAACCTCCTTTGGCAGGTCTTTTGACTTCCCCTTGGTGCAGTTTCAACAGCAACCAGTGTGTTTATAATGTGGCCAAACATTCAATTATCATTATGTATATATTTTTCAAATCAATGGCAATGTTTAACAATTTCTTTCAGGGTTTCAAACTTTTGAGCACAACTATATATGTTTATGGCATAAGTACTGTACTAGATGTTAGTGAACATAATATTTAGTGCCAAGAAAAAGTTACTCGTAAGGAGCTCCTGCATGATCTTGGATCAGGTATACAATATATTGAATAAAACTGAATGATATAGGAAGGTGGTGTAGTGGTTAGCACTGTTGCCTTGCACCTCCAGGGTCCGGGTTTGATTCCCGGCCTGGTTCGATTCCCGTCTCTGTGTGCATGGAGTTTGCATGTCCTCCCCATGCTTGGTGGGTTTCCTCCGGGCACTCCGCTTTCCTCCCACAGTCCAAAGATATGCAGGTTAGGTTGATTGGCATTCCCAAATTGCCCATAGTGTGTAAATGAGTGTGTGAGTGAGTGTATGTGTGCGTGCCCTGCGATGGATTGGCACCCCGCCTTTTGCCCTAAGCGTCCTGGGAAAGGCTTCAGGCTCCCGCGATCCTGAATACAGGATAAAGCGATATAGAAGATGAGTGAGTGATCTAGGAAGGTAGGCTACTAGGAAGCGCCTATCCATCTACAGTAGGAACCTCTGTAGTCCAACTAGGGACTGTGGAGGCCAATGGTGACCATTGTATTTATTCCCATTTAGTACGACCATGGTAGGACCTCCGGTCAACACTCACACTCTCATTCACACACAACAGGCAATTTCAGAACGGCAATTAGCCCAATCTGCATGCCTTTGGACTGTGGGAGGAAACCGAAGAATTTGGAGGAAACCCACCAAGCACGAGGAAAACATGAAAACTCCATGCACACAGACCGGACATGGGAATCTAACACAGGACCTGGAGGTGCAAGGGGACAGTGCTAACCACAAAGCCACCATGCCAGACTAAGAAGCATATACTGCATCAATTGATCAAAATATCCACCGTTGTATGCTATTTCAGGAATTAAATTGTCCTGGTGATATTCCATTTCCGCACTCACCGAGAAACATGAAAGTGAAAAAGACAGCTCAATTCTACTCACACTCATTCCATGGAATCAAGCCTATGGAATCAATATTGTTACCACATGTCATGGGAAACAAAAATCATCATAGCCTTCACCTTACTTGATTTGGTTCCTCTGTACAAAATTGGAGTCATACAAAATGCTTTACTAATACCCATGGGGGATGAGCAGGTGGAAGGATGGAATGTAGAACTTCTTGAAACAATTGCACTCAACTCACAGCTAGACCATTCTTACGTTTCCCTTTTTTGACTGACTGTACGGATGATATCTCACATACTACTAACACTATCCCTACCCGTTAAATAAAAGTATCCCTCTCATCTATCTCATTCGTCTCTCCTTCCCAACTTCAGTCTGTCTGTATCACTCCAACATGGAATACTTTTGCCAACTGATATGCTTTTGGATATTGTTCACTTACGTACTAACATCTGACTCTTGTATCCTAAATGAGTTAGGAAAGAGTAGCAGAATGGAGAGAAGAAAAAGAGTCATGGAATTGTTTCTGACTATAATAGATGGCATCAATCAATCAATGTGAAAAACATAAAAAATAGCAAGCTGATGATACACTACCACTGTTTTATTCATGTAGCAAGCTACACAAGAAAAGTTATTGTTACAAAGCCAACACATACAGTACAAGTATCCAAATACAATGCCTAGATAGAAAAAAAAAGTTTGCTAAATATTGTAAGAGATTGTTGCCATGTCATCAATTTGCTCAAAAAATATCTGAGCATTACCAGTATCTCAATAGTCTGATTGACTGCTTCAGAAGGAAAGACAAAGAAAGCCCGGCACGCTTTTGTAAAGCTTGTTAGTGGCCAGTTTGGTGGTGTTTAACTGAAACATAGAATTAACGCTTTTGAATATAATGACACACTGCAGTCACAAACAGTTATGAGGCATTTAACTAGCTAGATTAGCTCCTGGCATTTATATTCTAGCAAGTTGCATTCTAGAAGTGGCCTTAATGCTTCTTCATTAACCACTGAATATGAAAATGTCTTTGCAGACTGGTAGCAAATACACACAGGATCTTTAAGATCATGAACAATTCCCTCCAGCCTGAAACCCGAGCTGGCAAATTCTCAACACCCACATCCTCTACCTTTCATTCTCAGGTTAAATTCCATAACGCACCTCCAAAAGCATCACCTTCATGGTCCTCTTCTTAGTAGTACATGGAACAAATAAAAAAGCAGGAAACAGCTATCAGTTCCTCTAAGGTCATGAGTAAAGACTGTTAGAGCGAGTGAATAAAAAGCTGCTGTTTCAGGCATTATTTTTAGAGGCTTGCAGGTAGAAGAAGGGGACAAGAAGGTAGTAAACGTGGGCTGGATGTGGGATGGAGTGTGCACCAGACTGAGTGAACAACTGGACTCTGCTGGAAACAAAACCACAGTAAGTATAGCAACTGCAACCTCAGAAAGTCAAGTTGCCGATACACAGACAACAAGTATCATGTAATGTAAAAAAAAAAAAAAAAAAACTGAAACTACCTCCAGCAAAACAACTTTACCAAACAAAAAAGTTTGGAAAAAATATTGTGAATACATAATGGTACTTGGTTACCAAAGATGCCTAAAAAAATGACTGAACTGTGATTAGTTAGATTTTTTTTTTTGAAAAGCTGGGTTAAATTTCACTTGCCACACCCAGGCCTAATTACTCCCAGACCTGTTGAATAAAGAAATCACATATATACAAGCTGACAAAAAAACTAAATGAAGGTTCTGAAGTGGCATGCTCAAAAACCCTTCAATGTGGCCGAGTTAAAACAATTCTACAAAGATGAGTGGGCTGAAATTCCTCTAGTTCCAACTAGTTATTTGATTTATTAGATTTATTACTTTTTCACATCGGGCCAGGTAGGTTTGGGCAGCTTTTTCCCCTAAATACATGAAATCATCATTTAAAAGCTGCATTTTGTATTTACTTGGGTTGTCTTTGTGTAATATTAAAATGTGTTTGATAATTTGTATAATGGCACTGTATATGGAATTACTATGATTATAGTAATTACTATAATTACTATAAGGCACCACTATACATTATATTTGAGATAATATCTTAAATACGGTAAGCAGACAGCTACTCCTATTTAAAAAGCATATAAAAATCACTTGCCACTGCTTCTTTTGATTTTCTGTATCATTTTATTCAATTTCATTGTCACCATCAAAGTAACCTAGTTAAGAAAATACAACACCAAAATCGTTTTTTACAGCTCCTGGTCTCTGGGGAAACCTATGCAAATTTCTACGGCATTATATTTCCTTATTAATAAAGGTACCAAGTAAAGCTTTTTAGAGAGCTTGTGCTTTTATGTAAAGGAAAACCAAGGCGCTCTAACATTTAAATGGAATGCCATATGTGCTTAATCATGACTAAATGGTTAATGATTTTGCAATTATCTCTACTTGCATGGAACTGTGCCATCAAGGGAGGTGGCACACATGTGGCATCAATCTTAAATGTATTATTAACCTTTTTTTTCCCCAGGTAAAGATACTATGTTGACCAGAGGTCTTACCACGGTCATACAAGATGAGAAAACCATTGGCTTCCACAGTCCCTAGTTGGACTACAGAGGTTACTAGATGGATGGATGGGATGGATGGATGGAAAGATACTCTACATGGTTAAAAGGCAGCATGGTGGCCTAGTGGTTAGCATGGTCATCTTGCACCTCCAGGGTCTGGGTTCGATTCCTGCCTCGGGGTCTGTGTGCATGGAGTTTGCTTGACCTCCCTGTGCTTCTTGGGTTTCCTCAGAAAACTCCAGTTTGCTCTCACAGTCTGAACACATGCAGACATGCATTGGTGTTCCCAAATTGTTTGGAGTGTAAATGCATATGTGTGACTGAAGGTCCTACTATGGTCATAAAATGGGAATAAATATAATGGTAATTGTATCACCATTGGCCACCAAGGTTCCTTGCTGGACTACAGAGGTTTATAGATGGATGATAGATATGGTCAAAAGTATGTATGTAAGTAAGTTGTTCCATTGGGTTTGAGGTCAGAGCTCAAGCCACTTGAGTTGTTTCACATAAACCTTGGCAAACTATGATTCTAAAGACCTTTGTGCATAATAGCAGTGTCTCTTTAGCTACAATTAAGGAAATCTGGGGATGTTTGGGAATGCCCCATATATGTGTCCACATATCTTTTGACCATCCAGTTATTTTCTACTATCTAATTAACTGCCTTTCACTTGGTTTAAATAAAAAACTTCAACTTTTGTTGATAAAAATAAAGTCTCTTGAAGCAAAGATGTGCACAGGGCTGTGAGTTTAATCTCACTTCCACCTGCTCCTGAAGGAATTCTGAACAATCCTGCCTACTCTAACAGAAGGTTTGACTAATGCTGCCTCCTTCCACTGTTATTATTCTGGTATGCATCTGCTATTGACATTATCTCATAAATGCGTTAAAAGATAAACAAATGTTTTCCCAATAATTCACAAAATATAAATATATGTATAAACCCCAGCAACCTTGAACATGATAAAGCATTCACTGAATAAATGAGCACTAAATGTTTCATGCTGCACCACAAAAGCATCCTTCCTCCTCTAGTGAGCTCCTATTTTAATCACTACAGCCTTTCTTTCCTCTTTTTTTATACAGGCTTCACATTTTGTTGCAGTTCTAATGCAACCTTCTATTCCCCTGTAACCAACTTGAATACGACTACATGATATTTTACTCCAAACACTTCATACTTACACTTACACTTACAGCTCTGCCAGTAACCCAAATTACCCACTGTGTCATCTTGATTCTTTGATAGAATACTGGTCATATTGATAGATTGAAGCACTGAAGAAGGTGTATTTGTGCTATGTAATTTCCAATATATAGACACACCACAGCCAGAAGACTATAACATAAAGTTTGTACAACATGCAAAGCCATATTCAAATCAACTTGTTAAATATTACTTGTAAGCAATAGTTTTGCTTTTAACTCAAGTTATACAAGAAGAGAAATAAAATAGTGCAAATGCAGATTTCATCTTTAGGTGAAATTTTATTTTTGCTTAGAGCATTTAACATAGGAATAAAAGGATCCACAAAACTCATTTTTATATGCCAAAAAAGTCACATATTCTAATATTTTGTTGGACCACCTTTAGCTTTGATTATGCACTTGCCACATCATTGTTTCATGCATTCGCCACAGCGTCATTTCAAAAATTTTATGCAACGACACAAAATTTGTTTATGTCCAGATTTGCATGAATTTTAGCCTGAGAACTTGTATAGATGATGCAACAGCTGAACCACTCCATAAAACCTTCTCTAGCACATCTCAAAGACTTTCAATGGGGTTAAACTCAGGACACTGTGCCAGTCAATTCATGTGTGAAAATGATTCCTCATACTCCTAGAACCACTCTTTCACAATTTCACAGAGTCCTGGAATATGTCTGTCCCATCAGAAAAGAAAAAAAAAACAAATAATGTAATAACCTGTCATGACCTGGGTCATTCAGTACATTCATGTATTGTCAGCTGACTTTATTTTATTGCCACATAACAATGCTGAGCCTAGACAAGACCAATCGACACAATCATAACACAGCCTCCAGAGACTTGTACAGTCTGCATTATACATAATAGGTGCATTCTTACCATATTATAGCCCTTTCTTATTTTTTTAGCATAAGGTAACTCTGGACTGTTGGTGGCATGTTAGCTTAGTGGTTATCATTGTCGCCTTCGCACCTCCAGGTCCTGGGTTTGTTTCACACTTCAGGTATGTGTGCATGTTCTCCATGAACATGCAAACTGCGGTCCAAAGACATGCAGATTTGGCTAATTCCCATTTTCAGATTGTCTGTAGATGGTCCTCTGTAGAAGGAAATGGCAACCCACTCCAGTATCCTTGCCAAGAAAACCCCATGGACAGCATCTAGGAAAGCCTGGTGTGCTATGGTCCATGAGGTCCTGAACAGTCAGACATGTCTAAACGACTAAACAAACAAAAATCTGGACTCATCAGACCACATCTCCCTTTTCCCATTGCTCCACTGGGCAATCTTTATGCTTCCTACCAAACTGAAGTCTTTACACTCAGTATGTGTTTTCCTTATGGCCATCTCCTGCACAATTATTTCACATGTTAATAAAGCATGGACAGGTCTTAACCCAATTCCAGTAAATTCAGGAGTGTCCTTTGTTGTTTTCTTTGCTTGATGCAGGCCAATAATTTCACACCACATAACATCTTTTCCATAACCGCAGGATATGACCTCCAACATATGCTTGCTTTAAAAATGAGGAGCTACTCACTGCATCAGTTAGGGTTAAAAGAGTTTCTGCAGCTGTAACATATTAATCACTGCAGAAACCATCCAATCAAAGGCTCTTAAGTATTTGCTTATTTAAATTAAACTGCAATTTTTGGCCAAACAATGGGATGGATGGATGGATGAATGGATGGATAGAAGTCCTTTATTAATCCCAAGGGAAATTGTAAATTGGAATGCTCCAAATATCCTGTTTAGAATGTGAAGTAAATAAGTGTTGAATTATCTTGTAGATGTACATAAAAGTAACAGGAATTTAATATTTTATTCACCACTCATCTGAGAGGTTGAATCACTTTGACTGTCCCTCAGACTATGCTCAAACACTCGCATGAAATTCCCCCACATTTATAACATATGCCCAAAAGGGACAGCCTATACTGCCTCTAACTCAAGGACTGGAATCCAGGTTCTGATGAAAGTTTTGGACATCTGAAAAATTACTAAAAACCTACGACTCATTAATTGCAAAATTATAACATAAACTTGGGACAGAGATGTCAAAAAGAGTAATGTGGAAATCTGCATGCAGTGAAACCTCATAGAAAATCCTTACTACTCTTACCAAGATTTAAGGGATTTTATCAAAACTCTCTCTCTCTCTCTCTCTCTTTCTCTCTAAATGTGTGCATGTGTGAGTGTGTGTACATACATATACACCAATCAGCCATAACATTAATACTACATAATAACATTGACTATCAATTATATATCAGTAAAGCATGACAGGATCCTGGGCACCCAAGGCTCTGGGCAGCAAAGGCTAGTCTGTCTGGTCTGTCTGATCGCAGACACCCAATGCACAACACAAAAAACCCCGCAGTCAAAGATCCCAAGGCAACCCATCTAGCCTCCAAACTCTTCAGATACCGATCTGATCAAGCACCCATGAAATGCACCAGACAAACAAATTTGCTCCACAGATGACTGACATCGCAACCCACAGCACCCAAAGGATCCTGAGCCAGACACCACAGCACAACTCCCAGAGGTCTTGTGGACTCACTCAACAAACAAATCAAGAAGGCTAGCTCAATACTGGGCACTCCTCTGGAATGTTTGGACCCTGTAGTGGAGAGATGGATGTTATACAAACTGTTAACTATCAAGAAGAACGGAGAGGGGTCAAGAAGATCTCATTCTCCCGACATCACAATAAATATGATCATATACATTCTGTCTTCAATGTCCTATGGCCACATCCTTCATTCATTGCATCCTCTTTTTTATTAGTATTTGCTGGTTACATACTTGCTGGTTCATTCTCTCCATTAATACTTACTGATGCACCTTATGTACAATTTCATTCCCACCTGTATATGCAATCATCATGCACATGTACATAGAAGCAGTATTTTCATATTCATATTCATATTATTTTATAGCATTTTTCTACCTCTTTAACGAACCTTTAATTTGACACAATTTTACCCCATTAATGCACCTTAAATTGTTAATAGTGTTCATTAATACACCTTAATTGTAAACTTTTTTTTTCTCCTCCCTTATTGCAATTCTTGTAATTCTTGCTTGCTGCTTATGTGTTGTATATTATGTAAATAATTTATTGTTACTGGCTGCTGTAACGATACAATTTCTCCTTGATATAATAAAGTACTTTATCTATCTATTTATTTATCTATCTTATCTATCTATCTCTGGTATTTACTGTAATTGATTCACTCATCTTTAATAATCAGTTTCTTCTGGTCAAGATCGCAGTGGATCTGGAGCATGTCCCTGGAACTCTAGGTTAGAAAAATGAAATACAAAGCACCAAACATATTCACACACTCCTAACCTCATAGCCGGAGAGCAAAACTGAAACCATAACAACTGAAAATTTAAATAAAAACAGAGAGAAAATGCAAAACTTCACACAGACAGTAACACTAGCTCAGGATTGATGCAGCACCTATAGCTACTTATGGCCTATGACTGTGCCACCTATTTAAAAAACAATGCTTTATAATTATATTTACAACCAGTATAATCATTGTGATTTTAAGTTAAAGTTAGTTTGCTTCCTTAAGACACTTTTCAATGTTTCAGGTCTAGTATCCAAAAACATGGATTCACATTGTAGATTCTTTGGATTACACAGTCTGCCCTATCAGAGACATAAAGAAGCCTAAGGGAAAGGGAAGCCTGTGGCATTGAGAAGGGAAGCTAGGTGAACAGGTAGGAACGATGCATAGAAGAACGAAAGAAGCCAAATGTATGGGAAGATTATGGGATTCAAGAGACCAGAGCGGGTTGGGTCAAACAGTGTGCTTTAATACACACAGAGACAACAAACAAAGAGTTTTAAGCTGGAGAAAAATGCAAAGGAAAATGGAAAGGTGAAGGCATGGTGAAAGAAGTTGAGGAAGTGGTGTGGGAGAGCAGAAAGGAGCATGGTTTTGTGCTGAGAACAGTTTTTAAAAAAATTGATGGATTGGATGCCCTATTTGTGATTTGCACGGAAGAAGAGCAGCGTGCAGTGATTTGTTTTTTGTGGTCTGAGGGTGTACCCGGTGCTGAAACAACACGCGGAAGAGCATAAACAGAAGCGTTTGGATATCTGTGTACAAAATTTGTACTGATGCGATAAGGAAGGAGAAAGTTTCTTAAAGACAATCATTACTGGTGATGAGACACGGATTCATCACTACGAGCCTGAGGGTAAATAGCAGAGTGTGGAATTGAAACGTCCTCAATCGCAGACCAAAGATTCATCAATGTTTACAGTTTTTTGGGATTCTTAAGGGCCAGTATTGGAACATTATCAGGAAAAAGGTTCGACAAACAACAGTGCTCTTTACAGTGAGATGCTCATTGAAGAGCTGAAACCTAAACTTCGGATTGACCGCACAGATTACTGCTATCCTCTCTATAGTCCTGATCTTGCTCCATCAGATTTTCACCCATTTGGTCCACTAAATGTAGCCCTAGGAGGATGAAGATTTACTTCTGATGAAGAAGTGAAGACAGCTGTGAATTCCTGGCTCGCAGGCTCAGCCTAAAACATTTTTTAATGAGGGAATACAAAGGCTTGTTGATAGTTGGACAAAGCAAGGAGATTATGTCGAAAAAATTACGTGTTGTCTTTTCTGAAATCAAATTAGAGAGAGAGTGCATAATGATATGACTCCTTGCTATGAATGGCACATCCGTGAATAAAATTGTCCTATAAAAATAAAGTTAGTTTTGAAGGTGCTACGAACTTCAAGTCAGTCCTGTGGAGATAAAGCAAAAGGGATGGAATATAAAACAATGAGAATAGTATCATGTTTCTGTCTTCCCTCTCTCTCACCTTTCATAGTCATACTCTGAAAAAAATTAACAGGCAATTTATATCATAACTTGCATGACCAGACATTATTATTTACATTGCTGCAGCTTCAGGTAATAGTTCAATGAAAATTCACTTAGACCTACTGAAATTGATGCATTAACGTGTGTGTGTGTGTGTGTGTGCGTGTGTGTGTGAGCCTGCTGATATTAATCCAATCAAGCGCATGGCGTAAATATTATAAAAAGCACTTTCACGCATTAAACAGATCATTTCTGTTTACAAATTTCAGAAACTGGGCTTTAGGAAAAAGAGAAAAACTATTAGTCATGTCAGGCTTCACCCTTTAGCATGTGCAAAAAAAAAAAATCAAAAGAAATGATTAGGAATATAGCAAACAAGCCAGCGAAGTACAGTATATGCTTTGGTAATTTAACAGGCAGTTGAACTTCCATTTGACAAAGGTTAGTTGTTGTTGAGAGGGTGTGCTCTTTTACTTCACCAATTAGTGTGGGAAAAACATGGCAGGGTTTTGCTTCTTTACATGCATCTTTAAATAATGATGTGGGCTTTCTGCAAACCTCCTTATGCTTAAAGTCGGAAAAAACGCTAAGAATCAGCTAATTATGGCTCTCTCACTCTCTCTTTTTTACTTCTAAGAGCTAAGAGCTTTCCACTTATTTTAGCCTAGTTTCTAACACATGGATTGTAAAGTAAAGAATGTAATAATTTCATATTTACAACTAGAAAATGCTACAGTTAGGACTAAAAGCATTCGTCGGAACATACAGAAGACTGCATCTTTCACATGACCGAAATAGCTTGTTCATTTGCATATTTGCTTTAATGAATATGCAATCAGGGATGATTTCACTTTAAGTTGCAAAATGCATGGTGGTGTTTATGCAAATCAATTAATTTTGTAACCACAGTGGGATATAACCCTTGTAGTCACTTCTGGAACTTCAGGGGGGCAACCAAAAAGTATCTATTAAATTTGCAAAAGTGCATTTTCTTCCGCTGAACACATAATTATATCATTTACTAAGTCTGAATAATGAGTAAGTTTATGTAAAACATATCTTAGTCTCTCAAAACAATCAGAATGTTTTTCAAAAATCACTATTTACCGCAGTACATCTGGCTTAGCTATTCAGTGCACGATCATCCCTCTGATGCCAACAGCATTTTAAACAGAGCCATTGAAAAAAGTTTGTTTCACATTTATTTTATTATTACAATGCCTGGTCAGTTTAGTTTTACATTTGTGTGCTTTAACAAGAAAACACAAGAAAAAATGTTATATAGGTCAATTACAGTAATATCAATACTTTATTCCACTTCATAACTAGAATTTAGTAAAATTATTTTTTTACTTCCGTCCTAAAAAAAAGCTTACTGTTGCTGAGAATTAGGGGCAGCTCATAAACTTCATAAACCTCCTGTCCCTGCTTTTATGTTTTCTTTTTGATAGTGTGTACCCTAATAAACTTAATGCCAAGCTCAAACACTTGTGTTCAGTCATCCTTTACCGCGTGCTAACTTTTATGACTGTTTTTGACGGGTTTAACTCTTGATATGGATGAAAAGCATTATTTTGCCTGCATTTTTTTTATTGCGTTGCTTAAACAGTTTCTTTCCTATCACTACTCATGGAATCTGAATACGATATCTGTTTGGGGAACATCGGTGTGAGGTGGGAATACATCCACCAATTCATCAAAGAGCAGCATTCACACCTACAGGCGTTATAAACCTTCTGTTTATACCATAGCCAATCCACCTATTTTCATGTTTTGAAAGATGAGAGGAAACCAGGGAATCAGGAGGACAACTATGTAGACACAGGGACAACAAACTATAACATTGGTACATGACCCATGTTTCTATGGTAAAAAAGAGGTACATTATTACCAAGACAGTTAATAACCAGTGTAAAGAAGACATGATGACCAAAGACATAAAGCAAGAGTCACTAAAAGAGACACTAAAATAATCTCTTGTTGAGTTAAGAACCCAGTCTACACCAGTCCTCACTCAGCTGTGTATTGCTTATGCACAGGAGGATAAAACATGCAGTGTTCAGATAGTGTCTCTGTCAGAAGCAGATTCTTGCAGTAATTGTTTTAAAGCTTTCATATTTCAATGTTGGCTAAAATGAAGACCATGTCTGTGTGGGTACCCTGAGGCACAGCAAGAGCTTTATGATGAAAATATAAGTATGCCATTCCACAGGGATTAGATAACTGACTACTTAAGTCCAGTTGAATTCTGTGTGAGCCAGCATTTCCATAGGAGTAAAGACTGCTCTGTTAAAGTCCTCTGTGTCATCATCATCCAGTTCTATCTTCACGCTGAACACTGGAGGTCATGAGATGCCATTGTACTCGGTTCCATGCTGCTCTTTTGCATTGTTCATAGGGTGTGTCATTCCAGCATTATATATGTTATATCATGATGTTATATCATCTGTATCTGTTATCACCCAAATGAGGATGGGTTCCCTGTTGAGTCTGGTTCCTCTCAAGGTTTCTTCCTATTGCCATCTT
>JAOVVA010000041.1:20829769-20849052 GCA_028565275.1 Leiocassis micropogon | reverse complement strand
TATATAGCGCTTTTAACAATGGTCATTATCTCTAAGTAGCTTCACAAAAATGAAAGAAATTTTCGAATTTTTTCAATTTTGAATGAAAAAACATGGAAAGTTTTATATATATATATATATATATATATATATATAGGGGTATTAGGGGGTAAGTTATGAGAACAAGCACCTCTCAAATGTCTGCAGTTGCTTGTCTGTTGACAAGGCATCTGATGTTTGGTCTTTCATAACACCTCAACTCTCACTTATGACTCCAAGTAAATGGTAGTGCACACGATTGGCCATACCCTGGGATCTTGCCTCAACTAGCATGCTAAACTAAGTGAGGTGAACTTGTCTTTACTGAAGATGAGTCTGAGGGATGCCACCCTTGCAAGTGCACGAAGACTGTACTTGGTGGATAGGGCAGAGGAACCAACATGGTCAATGGGCCAGATTGTAGAAACAGCGAAGTGTGTGGTACACTGAATGGCCAAACACCTTAAAAAGGATAGGGACCCTACTGAGTATTTTCCCATAGCTAGTCATGAGAAAGTAAAAAATCTAGAATACAGTATTTTTTCAACATATTTTTACTTCTAATGAGAGTTCATGAGACATTAGTACTGTATTGCCCAATTGATTTAAATGCACAAAGCATTTGAAGGCTAAAGGAGGCAAAAGGATAGCTGAAAAAGAAAAGAAAGACACAAGAAAAAACAATTCAGGATAAATGTGATGAAAATTTAACAAGGTGATCAATCAGTTGCACTCGTTATTAAACTTGTAAGCAGGTGCACAGCTTCACATGGTTCTGATTCATCCATCTTGCCCATGTCAAACCCCACCACAAATGAATGCACACTCAATTCAGATTTGGTCCTTCAGCTGCAAATTACATTAAGGCACCATAATTACCGGATATAGAGTGATCAAGTGCGAAACTCGAAACTAGTGAAATAGACTAATGAGATTAAAAAATTTTTTAATGCATGTAAATTTAAAGGGCAGATTAGAGGACTTAGCAAAGCTAAGTGATTCAAGTTGTTCCACCAACAAAGCTAAAAGATTTCATATATTTTATCATTCAAGATGAATGATAGCATTTGTAGAGCACATGTAGTATTTGCAGGAAAAAAGAGAGAAAAAGATTCTGATTCTGATATGTGTATGTTAATATGCTACCATGACTGTGAAAAATGTTTGACCCTTAGGTAAAGCTGATCAATAACTGAATTAACTTTACACAAATCTTACACAAATTAATCTTTCTGCTCCAGTGCTGAACTGACTTTTCATCATTATTTAAGAGGAAGTGATTTGTGCATATGGTCGTGTCGGAAGCCATCTATTTCCTATTCTTTCATTACTAACCTTTAAAAGAAAAGCATGCAATAATGAATTGTATACATGTACAATACAACCTAGCCCTTTTGATTATCCAGAACCTCTAGCTTTTACACTTATTTATAGGAATCAGTTTTCCTGACAGACCCCTATAAGTGGCAGTGAGAGTGCTTTAAAATTAATTTGGAAGATATAGGTACAGTAAGTTAGTAATCTTACAAAGTGCACATGTATCCATTCTTGAAACTTGATGATTTTTCTCTACCTATTGTACACTGTGTGGTCAAAAATCGGCAGACACCGGACTATGACTCCCCCCTATGTGGGCCTTCACCAAAATGGCTGTGTATGCATTAGCATTAAGAATTTCCCTCTACAGGAACCAAATGTCCCAAACGTCTTGCAGAAACGTTGGTGCGGCTGAACTTCAGTAGCCTAAACAGAGCCCTTACCTCAACCCCACTGAATGACTTACCTCAACCCCACTGAATGAACCGGAATGGTGAATACCCCAAAGTCTCCTCATCTCATGGTCACTGGAAGGCCGGAGCAGTGGTGGTTCAGTACAGTAGTTATGGCTCTGGGGTTCTGTCACTGGTGGATCTAGCTGACCCGTTGCTCTGACCCCAGCTTCCTAACAAGCTGGGATTTCCAAAAATGAAATAACACTAATTATAATTTCTGTGCTATAATGTACTGTATGTGATAAATGTGGTTGGATTTTCAGCTGTTCCCATCAAAAGGTCGCCACAGCGGACCATCCGATCCACAGACAACTTGGCACAGGTTTTTCCTGAAACAAGTCTCCCATTTTTATCCAGACTTGGGACCGGCACTGAATCCACTGGCTGGGGTTTGAAACCAGGCCTTCTACAGAGCATGGAAAAATCACTGAGCCACCAATGCCGTGACGTATATTTGACAAATAATTGCATGGATTCATCCAGTACCAGAAATCACTAATGTTTTGTGGCTGAATGTGCTAGGCTTATGCCCAAAGCCATGCTCCTGTTTTCACTTATTTTGCAATCCAGCTTGTTTGGACAACCCTCTGCATTGTCAGATTTTAATGTAAATTTAAATTTCCTTTAGTCACATTGTTAGCCCTTGTTCAGCACCCACTGGAAAACAGATAAAAAGTAAGAAAATGAAAGGGAGATTGAAGTCAGCAAGGAGTTATGACTCAGCAAGGCTGAGAACTTGTGGTTGAATTTGCTCTATCTTCGGCTGATGACAATGACAGTTTCCCATTATCAGCTCTTCTTCTTTTGCAGAGTAAATGAGGGAAGCCTAAGCCTGCTAACATGATTTTATGGCTGTAAAGTCTAACTATAGATGTAACAATCTTTAGGTTGTTTTATCATAATTTTACTCTGGAAAGTGACCTAAACAACATCAAGCTGTAGTTCATTCCACTGATGGGTTTAAAAAGAGCCTGAGGCAAAAAGATAGTCAAAGGCTAAACAGCTTGTATAATCTAATCTTTGCTCTTATAAGGATATTTTATGAAGCTGTTGGAAGAAGCATTGCAGTCACATCTTTAAATATTCACAGGGCTTTATATGCTTTACATTCAGGTGTTCACCAAAACAAAACACCCCTCTCTCAGGACTGCTAGAGTGCTACAGATGCTTATATATTTAATTCCATCCCTATTACTGTTCCTCTTTGTTTTCTTTCCAGATGCTCCTGAAAACTTATTTTCTTTCAAAGCTTCCAGATGTTTGCTTTTACGCAACACTTTTCTAGTTAACGGTTCTTTTTTATCCGAAGGTGAGATCAAGTGTGAAAAATGTGCTATAAAATTAAAAGGAATTATTATTATTATTCATTTAACCATGAAATTAAATATAAATGGACTAATGAGGTGTATTGCTGTGCTGGGACATTTGCTTCTGTGATTAACACAAATTAAAGTAGGATGTTTTGATATTGTGCTAAGTTGGATTAACTAAAGGTGAGCAGATTTGTGCCACACTCAGCATTTTTTACATTTTTAAATGATACTTTTAAAAAAAAAATATTATTTTGGAAAATGTATTAATCTAGAGGATTTTTTTTTTGCACTTTAGTGGTTAGGCACTTCCAGATTCCGGGTTCGTATCCTGCCTCGGGTCTGTGTGGAAACATTAGCACTTTTGTAACTCGCTCTGGAGCGTCTACTAAATGTAAACATGTGTGTTCATTTATTCATTCATCATTTTATACTGCTTATCCTGCATACAGGGTCACGGGGGGCTAGAGCCTATCCCAGGCGGGGTACACCCTGGACAGGGTGCCAATCCATCAGGCAATTTGGGAACACCAATTAGCCTAATCTGAATGTCTTTGGATTGTGGGAGGAAACCGGAGAACACAGATGAAACTCTAAAAGACTTTCAAATCATATGAGCCAATATTTAATTCACAATAGAACATAGAGAACATAACAAATGTTTACACAGAGAAATTTTACACTTTTATCCACTAAATGAGCTCATTTAAAAAAAACTTTTCAAAAAGTTGGCACGGGGGCAACAAAGAGCTGAAAAAAGCAAGAAATTTTGAAAAGATTCAGCCAGGCTCAAAAACAAAAAAAATCTCTCCGTCAAATTGCAATCTTATCATCTACAGTGCATAACATCATTAAAAGATTCAGAGAAACTGGAGAATACAACAGTGTAAGGGACAAGACCGAAGACCTTTGCTGGATGCCCGTGGTTTCAGACGACATTGCATCACTCATCGACAAGATTGTGTCACTGACATTACTAAACTGGACTGTTTCAAAGTGGAAAAGTGTTCCATGGTCAGACGAGTCCAAATGTGACATTTTTGTTGGAAATCACGGATGCCGTGTCCTCCGGGTTAAAGAGGAGGAAGATCTTTCAGCGTGTTATCAGCGTTCAGTTCAAAAGCCAGCATCTCTAATGGTATGGGGTTGCATAAGTGCATATGGTATGGGCAGCTTACATGTTTTGGAAGGCAAGGTATATAAAGGTTTTAGAACAACATAAGCTTCATGAAAGGCCTTGTGTATATTAGCAGGACAATGCAAAACCACATACTGCAGCTATTACAACAGCATGGCTTCGTAGTAGAAGAGTCCGGGTGTTGAATATTGGCCTGTCTGCAGTCCAGATCTTTCACCTATAGACAATATTTGATGCATCATTAAAGAAAACTATGTCAAAGACAACCACAAACTCTTCAGCAGTTGGAAACCTATATCAGGCAAAATGGGACACCAGAACTCCAGAAACTCATAACCACAATGCCCAGACGTCTTCAAACATCCCACCATCACAACTATTTTGAGACCTGTAGCAGGCATCAAATTTAAAATGAGCTTATTTTGTGCATTAAATTGTTACATTTCTCAGTTTAAACATTTGTTATCTTCTCTATGTTATATTGTGAATAAAATGACTATGTTTCATGTGATTTGAAAGTCTTTTAGTTTTTATTTTATTCAAATTTTTAAAAACGTCCCAACTTTTTCCGGAATTCAGGTTGTATATAATTTGCTGATATTGTTGGCTTAATGGAGTGTAATTGGAATTGCTCACAGAGCTCACAGATTTTAAAGTCAGCAGTCTACCTCATGTTTTTTACAAATACTTTGGATTTTAACTCTCTGAAAGAGTTATTATTGAAACTAAATCTAGTTAAGAGATCATTTTTACTCTATATATGGTAATAGAATTTTAACTCTATATGAGTTTAGACTCACTTAAGTGTTGAAAAATCAACTTTAAATTGTTCAAATCAAATCGATACTTTAACTCTGCGCCAGTGTGTATTCGATGGTCATGCATGTACACTTGTAGTTGGAATGTACACAAATGCACATGGTAAACGTAACTGTATCTTGTGTTTACATGCATTTTTACATGCATCATTATGTTACTGAGTTAATTTTCTTATTGTGGAGCTTACAGAGCAATAGCTATTTGACAAAAGTGCATGCAATAATCCTCATCAGTCTCTAATCCGAACTAAAACACCATTTCTCTCTCTTTAGCTCTCTCACTCTTTCTCTCTCTTTCCAATACTTTTGAAAAATGACCTTGAGTTTGATAAAGATATTATTAAAGTGAAATATAAGCCGTGAACTAATAAACTGCATTTATACTCTACATTTGATTGTTTCAGGTTACCTTTGATTGAATTATGTTCTGTGTGAAACCAGGAGTATGCATGCAATAAGATAGATATTTCCTTGCTGTGCCAGGGCCTGAGCCGCCCTAACTGTGGAATGTACATTATATCTCCACTGGTAGGCATTGAGTTTCTTTAAAAAGATTGTGATTGTCTGAAAACATGTCCTCCTGCTGTCAGTAGGGCCCAGTACAACAGTGCACACAAGAAACTCCAGCAGAGCAGAAAATCAAGTAAAAAGCTGCAAAACAGACAGAGAAAAAAAGAGAAAGTTAAAGTACTGGATAAACATGTAATATGTTGGCTTTCAAGATGATTACAAAGGGTATATGAGACAAGCAATCAAAGGTACTCAGAGCTGAATAATAATAATAAAAAAAAAAGTAATACAGTTTCGAGTTCTTACAGTCTCAGAGCGGAATTTCCCCATTTGCCATAAATAGGCCTATTTGTAAAGTATCTAAACCATATACAGTATCTAAAGTGCCCGAGTGCATATTCTCTCATTATATAAGATGCACCAGCGCTTCATTGTACTCAAACTAAGGACAAAAAATAACTAAAAAAAATAAAAAAAGTTATTTTTGTTGTCCTGTAGAAAAACTGCACCATGGCATGAAGAATTCCATCGTGAGCTGTACTGTGATAAAGTGCATTCAGTGCTGCAGGTTGCACATCATTACCAGTCACACTTTGACCATCATATAGCTGATGATTTCTGACTTATTTTGGAAACTACTAAGATCCCAGTTGAACATATTAAACAGATATAAACTCTACACATCTTGTACAAAATGTACTGTTACCTACCTGTAGCCCTGCTGTTTACCTCTCTCTCTCTCTCTCTCTCTCTCTCTCGTCATTGGCTACAGGTGAGAATCCCTTCTGCTCTACCAAAGCCTTCTGTTCATCTCCTTTTATATCAACTATACAGGCGTTTTTCCATCCAATCCAGATGTCCACACAAGAGTTAACATACGTTGGGTAAGTTTTTTTCTTTTCTTTTTTCTTTCTCTCCCTTCTCTTCCTGGTTGCTGGGTTACCTCCCAGGGAGCCCTCATGTCTGTGTTTCATTCTGGCTCTCCCTTGCAGTTACTCTGTCGTCGTTAGTCTTATCACAGTCTGCTGGCACTCTGCACAAAATATACATTATGCATGAGACTGTGACCATACATAACTGTTCTCTTCTCTCTCTATCTATCTGTTGAGTGACACATGCCGCTACTAAGCTCCCAGTGATTCAGACCCCCTCTGACTCCTCCTGGTGCTACACTTCTGGTTGGAGATCTCATTGCATGGATGCCCCATGTGGTCTGCTTGGGATGAGTGTAATGACTGGGGACGGTTCCACTTTACCATCTGATGCAGGCAGCTGTTTGCAGGAGCTTCCAATAAAGAATGTTAACTTAAACACCTCTCCTGTTATACTGAACTTCCAGCCTGGTAACACACAGTATGATGCAGATCAATTCCTGCTATTCGTTATTACCCAAATGAGGATGGGTTCCCTGTTGAATCTGGTTCCTTTCAAGGTTTTTTTATTTTATATATTGTCTGTGGGTATCATTTTTGCTTACTGCAAACTTTGTGCAGAAGTTAAAACCTAATAGAAATCTCTCTGCTGTTTGTGTATCCTGTAGCCTAGGACAGGTAAAGCGGTGCAGACACCTTGTAGTGTTTAGCTTTTTTGAAAAGGTATGTGTATAGTTTGCTCCCTTTTTCTTATTCTTATAATTTTACATTAGCTGCTTTCCCTTTTTAACTGGGTTTGGCTTGTTTATGTTTTGTCTGTCATCTTGGTCTTATCCATCACTTGCATTTCTACACCCAAATTCATATATGAGTTATTTGTGTACTTGGCTATATCCCAATAAACATATTATAGTATTAAAACTCTCTCCAGATCATCATTAATGTTCCACTGTTTTACTTCTTTTCTGTGACCTAGCTGTGGGAGTATAGCATGTACAGTTCAAAACTATATTTTATGAACTAGCCATTAATCACTTACTGTACAGTACAAGCACACAACTACTATAATCACAAGACTACTAATTCAGCAAAAAGTGCATAAGTGAGGTTGGGTACTGGCATCAAACAAGAAGGTCTGGCATGCATTAGGCATTCTAGGTCATTCCAAAAGTTGTCAGTGATGTTAAGGTCATTGCTCTGTGCAGGACCCTTGGCAAAACCCTTGGTTGTTGTTTTAAAACATGGTGGTCAGTCGTTCTGGAACAGTTCTTGCAAGAACAGTATTATCAAATCCATTTGCAAAACCAATCAAGGACCATGATAAAACTGCCTCTCGTGAAGACCATCCTAGGAAAGCAAGACCAAAACTTTTCATTAAAAAAATAAAAAGTTAATTTAGGGTGGTTGGACTTTCAGCTGCTCTCATCAAGGGGTCACCACAGTGGACTCATTCAATCTGCACAACAACTTGGCACAGGTTTTTACACCAGATGTCCTTCCTGGTGCAACAATCCCATTTTATCTGGGCTTGGCATTGCCACTGCATCCAGTCGCTGGGATTTGGGCGGGAATTGAGCCTGGTCCTTTTGCATGGCAGACGAGAAACCTACCACTGAGTCACTAGTTCATTTAGGTTACCATCCTCAAAAATAACCAATTTACAACACCTCAGATTAGAGCCGCTATATTTTACATTTTATGAAATTTGGCAGATGCCCTTATCCAAGGTGAGTTAAATCTGATCAATTAAGGGTTAAGAGTCTGGCCCAACAGTGGCAACCTGGCATTGGGGGTGAGGGGGCGTTGAACCTGAGACCACTGCCTTACTCATGGTATTAAGGCACATCTGAATATCATATGTTCATATGAGATTATTGCATACTCTGAATGCCTTCAACCTTGTAAAAAAAAATAAAAGTCCGGTAAGACCATGAATTAGAATTAGAAGGTGTATTAGAACCATGGAATTAGAATACAAATCTAATTACTTTTCCTGATAACTCAATAATGTAATGCATTACATTTTAAAATGCATGTAATTTGATTACAGTTACAAAAGTCCATAACATTACGATTTTATTTATTAAAAAAAAACGGGTAAGGACAAGGGTTAAAGTAGGGAGGAAGGGGAAAAAGGGAGGATTTTTAACGCGGAGAAAGCCCAAGATCCAATAACAACAATTATAGCCAGCCGGCCACGCCCCTTCGCGCACATGCTGGAGGAGAGGAGAGGAGGGGAGGGGAGGGGAGGGGGGTGGCGGCTACGTAGGGAGCCTACGGAGTGGGTCAACAGGTTGAGGCGCACGCCGTGACACGTTTTCAAAGCAACTTGAAAGTAAAGTAATTAGTAATCTGATCACTTTTTACATGTAAAAATCAGTAATGTCATCAAATTATAATTTCAAAGTAGCAATTATTATTTTGTAGTAGATGAGGTTTTTTTTGAGTAACTGACCCTGCTAATAAACTGGTAATGCAATGACATCACCTCTGGACAACGCAGCTTCTAATGGCATCTGCGTAATATTAATGTGTAAATAAACGTAAAAGATGCGATTAGTATACGTGACAAGTATTATGATGAGTTTATATACTGTATGTATACAGTATGAGCAGTACCACAGAGGCACAGTCAGACTTAGCCTTGAGAAATGACGTAACACTGCATTTCATGAGCGCGCGCGCGCGCGCTCGCGCACTCGGTTTCTTGGTTGCTATGATACGGGTCTTAGTAACAGGCACGCGAACCTAGAGCGGCTGCTAGGTTGCCGGTTAGCTGTTTAACTTAACTTTTCGTCTTTTAAAACTACGTTTGCTTTAAATACCGACGTGCTACCAGACAAACCGGATATTTTACATGTATTAAACGTCGTTATTGTACTTTGCTTTGAAACGCGGGCAGTAGAATAACCCAGCTCCTTATTTCCAGTTTAAACATCAGACTGTAACTGGTTCCTGGTGGCAAATGGATCTCAAAATTCAACAATATTTGACTCAATCAGAGGATAAAGACGGTAAAAATTGCTCCAGATTGCTTTTTTTAAATTTTTTAACATAATCATATCTGTATTTACATAACCAAGTTTGAAATGTATTATTAAGTGTCGTTCAAGTCAAACCAGGACTTTGATTATGCAATAAAATCACGTTTATTTTTCTATATTATCCCCTGCTACATTAATGCACTTATCCGATATCATCAAAGTGAAAAGTCTTCTCAGTACGACGGAGCCGTAATCGGACTGCTTGTCTGATACGTGTTTGGTTCATGTCTGAAACACCAGCCTCCCAGGAACACCCAGACATGTGTGAATGCCTCGCAGCAACGTCAGGACTGAATGGGGCATGTGGCAATAACTTCCAGCCGAGTTCCTGTAATGTGTAGGTGTGTTCATGTGTACAGTTCCCACAGAGAGATGCGTTTCTTCTGCAAGTTTAACAAGATATCTATTGATTTTTAATGACCAGGTGTTCCACTCGCTGAATGTTCACAGGAACGACTGCAGTGTGCTCTGAGCCACCTCGGCTGGGATCGTCATTCACAGATGTTTGCACCATTCAAATGTTTTACTGCTCACTGACTAAGAGTCTCATCAGTCCCGGTTTGACTTAAACGCCCATCGGAAAAAGCTAATATAGTTAGAAAGCTATATATATGAAAGTGAGAAGTTATTCCGACATTTTGTAATTGGTAACTCCGTCTCTTGCAGATCCTGAAGCTGTGAGGAAAGCTTATGCAGCAATTAAGGATGCTATCTCGGCATCAGATACTAGGTGTTTTCTCCCTGAGCTGTTTGTTCTGTGCGCTGAGCAAGCTCTCAGGGTAAGCACTTAAAAACCATTTATTATCATCCTGCATTCATCCAAAGTATTTATCAAACCAGCTTTGAAAGAGTCATTTGTACCTTTCAACCACCTAGAATCACTCCCAGCCCAGTACTTTTTCTCTTTGGGTCACCTTCAGTGCCAAGATGTGTGCTTTTTTTCAGTAGCTCCTACACAGCCAAAGCAATGTGATTTCAAAATCATTTATTAATTTAAATAGAATACATATAAAAACAGTTCATGGTTGCATCTACACTCTCATCTATAGCTACACTCATAGGATATTTACTGTATAGACAATAAAAATACTGTATAGACATTAATATTAGAACCCTTGGCCATCACACCTTTGGGGCAGTGGTAGCTCAGCAGGTTGCGGCTCTGAGCTACGCTGTTGGGCTCTTGAGCAAGGCCCTTAACCCTGTCTGCTCCAGGGGAGCCATATAAATAGCTCTGACCTCAGCTTCCTAACAAAGCTGGAATATGAATAGAGCTGGGATAAGATAAAGAGATTTCACTGTGCTGTAATGTATATGTATATGTGTATGTATGTGCAAATAAATGCTTAACTTAGCTTAACTTAACTGAGAGCAAGTAAAAAAAAAATCACATCACAATATATTTGCATCAAAACATGCAGGAAACAGCATACTCCAGGACCAGATACCACTTCTAAGATATTACATGACCCATTCTTATTATTGGTGACACTAGCATGGTAGTGGTATGGTATTGTGTGTACATGCAAATATATTATAAGTGTTTGGTGTAGTAGTGTTCCTGGAATTTCCCTTTTAAATATCTCATTGTCATTGCTGGGGGTGGGAAAAAGTCTAGGAACCCAAATATTTAGTCAACAGCTTACAGTATTTAGAAAAATATCCTTATAATGAATTAGAGAATGATTACTGGTGATGGATTATGCAAGTTGGATATGTGTAAGTTGTGCCACTGTTGTCTTGGAAATTGTCCTTTACTGTAGTAATAATGGAAAGCATTATTGAGGCAGTGTAGAGGGAATAATGCATATTAACAGAAAGACTACACACAGTCACTGATTGTGTGCCTGTGCAGTTACATGGCATAATATGTATAATCCCCTTTGACAAACTATGATACCACTAACTAGAGCTCCTGTGATATCACTGCAAAGTGGAGTATCAAATGGATTTATCTGGCTTCAGCAACTGGTTATCTGGCAGACATGAACCCATAATAACATGTTTTGAAAACAATCAAGAGTAAATATACATGGATTAATGTTTTAAGTATGACTAATGTTATGTCCAATTTCATGCCTAGCATTATTTTTCATTAATAAATAAAAGCATGGTATAAAACAGGTATATTGAACACAACAAGTCTTATCCACTTTACAGGTGAAATTGAAGCAGCAAAAACAAATAAGCACAGGTAATGTTATCTAATAGTGTTTCTAGGCATATTTCCTATAGCTAGTCAGGATGTTCATAACAGAAAGTAATGCTCTGGTATGTGGTGCATATTTTTTTCCCATTATGAACGTTGACAATTTTTACACTTCTTCATGCATGGAAAAATAATCTTATCTGTAAGTGCTGTGTGATAAAAAAAATGTTCCTCTGAATACGTGTGGTGCAGCTCTCAGTTCGAAAGAGACTTGTTTGAAATAAATCTCAAGCACCAAAGATTGACACGTTAAGACACTGGAGCTCTTATCTGCGAAATGCATGAAACATCTTAATCTGCAGTGGAGACAGAGTGAATTAAGTGCAAATCTCTACTGCAATAACCATAGTGTGCTTTGGAGTGATAACACGGGCGAAGATGATTGGTCACAACCTTTTTATAATTGCCATGCCACTCAGATGTGCCGTGATTTTACTGTACCAATTATCCTACCATGGCAACAAGTACTGGAATAATACACAGACCCAATACTTAGGTTTTCAAGAGAGAATAAAAATAAGGTGTAGCTTATAATAATTTTTTTTTTTAAAGTTTCAGATCCTTTGCACCTATAGATTATCATCACATCCCTTTCATGTAGAAGTTTTGTAAGGACATGAAGTAGATAGGAACCTACTGGCTATTCATATTACGTGAATATAATGGTATATCAAAATATAACACAAATAATTGCTTAAAGTGCTCTTTAATATTTCTCTCACATCATAAATCACATGCTTAAGGGAGATTTTAATGAGGTAGTGTGGTGAATGCCGCACTGGGCTGAAATATTCATCATCTGGACTCATCATCTGGAGTGCATTTTCATATTGTTGTATTTTGACTGTGTTTGTGTGTGCCTGTTGCCGTTTCAGCTGGGATGTAAGGAGATCACAGAGGACTGCCTAATGATGTACTTAGAGAGCAAACCCCCACCTAATCAGTTTCTATGCCGCGCATACTTCTGCCAGGCTCAGCTGAACTCACCACGCACTATTGCCTCTGTGGTGAGAATCCATGCTTCCTAGATTCATTAGAGGCCTTATAGTCACTTTTGGGTAACATTATATAAGAAGGATGTGCGTCATAGAGGGTATAGTTCTTGGTGCATGCTTAGGCACCGTGGATGGTAACATAGTTTCTTTAACATCTTTTATTCGTAGGTATTTCATGAGAAGCAACATTTTCTTGTTTTTCTGTGTTCTGTTTCCAGGAGGACATGGATAGAGCTGTGACTTACTACCTGAAGGCTATAGAGATATCCAAAGACAAGCCAAGGTAGGCTGTGTAGGTGAGGGGAGAATGGAACATTACTTTCCCATCTATTCTCCTTAAGTGCCGTTTAAGTATGAGAGAAACTAATGTTGTGCCGTTTCTTTGGTGGTGTATCACGAAAAAACTGCTATCTTGTCTAAGCGCAAAAGGAACTAGATTAGGTATATTTTGGGACATAATCTCAGATAGGTGAAAAATAAGCAGCCTTATTTAAACCCTGTAGCAGCTTAGACTAATTACATTTAGACCTTAGAAAAGATAAAGACTAATCATAAACCAGAGTAATATCTCTACACACAACCCCAGTACATTAGAAATGTTATAATCTGGGGTGAGCCTTCAGTAGTTAGTGATGGATGAGGTACAGTTTAGGCAAAAAAAAAAAGGTTTGATACAGTCTGTTCTAATGCCATTTTTCAACTACATCACTTTAATGAACTGTTTCTCAGCCACAGCCACATATTCTAATCTTGCATACCCTTAAAACACTGACTGGTGGTTAACACTGAATAACAAGTGATAAACCTTGATATCTTGTTGCAGTGGCACCTGTCAAGGGGTGAGGTATGTTTGAGAACTGACTGTTCAGTCACTGCCTAAGTTGATAAGTTGAACGTAGGAAAAATGGGCATGCAAAAGGATCTGGACAATTTTGACAAGAGCCAAACTATAATAACTAAATGGCCAAGTTGGAGCATCTTAAATTATCATCTTCAAAATGTCAGGCTTTTACGGGTTGTTCCTGATATGCAGTGGTTAATCCCTATAAAAACTGACTTACAGTAACCCTTGAACTTGCAACAAGGTCATGGCTGCCCAAGGCTCGCTGACTGCGAGTCAGTGTATTAGTTCCACAGTGCCCTTAATGGCCCCTGTACATTAAGGCCTACAACGAGCAATTGAGCATCAGAACCGGACCATAGAATAAAAGAGGAAGGTATTTTGGTCTGATGAATCATGGCTCCTTTTATGAAAAATGGATGGCTGGGTGCATGTGTGTCGCTTACCCGGGTAACAGATGGCACCAGGTTGATGCTCTGGGCATTGTTCTGCCGAGAAGCCTTGGGTCCTGGCATTCAGGTGGATGTTACTGTGACACGTACTACCTACTTGTCTTGTTGTCTTCTTGGTGTTTACCGGTGGTTGGCATCCAATATGTTGCATTACCGCCACCTTCTGTACAACCTAATAAACACTGTTGCATACTAAGTACACCCCTTTTAAGAGCCTGGGAAGTTGAAGGAGAGTGAGACCTACAGTTGACGGTAATGCAACCTACTGGATTTCAATCACCGTTAAGTAACAAAAAAGAAGAAGAAGAAGAAGAAGAAAAAGTACACCCCTTCATGGCAACAGTATTGCCTAATGGCAGGGGCCATGTCAAACGGATTAAGGTTGACTTGGCTTCAAAATTTCCCAAGATCTCAATTCGGTCGAGCATGTTTGGATGTGCTGGACAAAAAAAGTAAAAAAATAAGTCATAGGTCACAGATATTTTTTTCCATGAAATTGAGATGCAGACACATTAGCACTCTAGTGGTTAAATTAGCTTCCTAATAGAGTCTTCAGGTGCCCTTTTGGTTTGGTGATTCTCCTTTGCAGCCATAATCACTGCTTTGATTTAAATGGAAACTGGTCACTGTGCTGCCTACGCTTTTGCACATCAATACAAGGCTGTTACCATCTAACATTCATTTGCCTTTTGCAACGTCTTTGATCCATGGAGAGAGCATAGTGGAAATTGAGACGTACTGAGAAATCAGACAGCGGCACTCATGAGAGAGCAACAGCGCTGAATAATTGAACTAGGCTCAGTTTCCCCCAAAGCACTGCTGTGTTAAGATAATCTTAACAGCTAAAAAGTGTTCAAAGTGATGCTTACTTGGCCATCTTATGAAACAACATGCCCTGAATATTTTAATCCTATCTTTTATTTGCCAACTCCTGTCTTTCTGTTTCCTTCTCTCTAATGCTCACCATAACATACAATATTGTCTTCAATATTGTTATTATTATTATTTATTTATTTATTTTTGCTTTATAAAAATATCCATTGCATTTGGAATTACAGCATTTGGTAGATGCCCTAATATAGAGTGCTTTGTAATTTACATCAAAGCATATCCTCATCCTGGTACAAATAGGTCATGGTCTAAGAATACCACCAAGGATTAAGGATACTAATGTAAGACATATATCAGTCTGTAAACAGTAAAAATAAAATCACAGCCTAACAAGAATTCTATGAGGGCCTGTGAATAACGTCTAAAACCTTGTCTCCATATTAATTTGTTGCACTACTAATTCTCTTGCTGTCTCTTTCCCTCTCTGCCTATATCTTTTCCTTCCCCTCCCTCTTACTCATACAGATACCATTTTCTAGTCTTCAACGCTTCTGCTCTGTACCTTCAGACGGTACGGGCTTTCCTGCGGCCTGGCTGGAGGCGGTACCTCGTTTCCTCTCTCAGACAGGTGCTCAGTGCTCTGGAGGAGGTATCTGAGCCTGACTTTGTCTGGCGGGCTGAATTGATGATGTAATATGGGCTTCAGATGTTTTTTTAATTAGTTTTTTGCTTAGCAAACTTGGTGGCATGAGTTGAGGCTAACTTTTCAAATACCCTTGCATTTATGCTCAGACTCCTTGTGGAGTGCCTGGTGGATGCTGGTAAAGAGAACGAGGCTGCTGATTTTTCCAAGGTCACCTCTGATTTTATAGAGCAGCACACCCCCGAGCTGTATCCACGTATTTTCTCCATACAGGTAAATCATTCACCCTCTCCCCTCTACTCAATTATACTGTTTATTACATTCAGGCCACACAGCTGAGCATCCTCGCCTGTCTTGGTCCTGTCAATATGCTCCGAAATGAGCCTTGTGTAGTTCCTTTTCTGTTCCCTTATTTTTCAATATTTCAGTTTCCCAGATGTGTTAACAGAATTTCTATGCACTGTTATGTGCTAATATTCTATTTGCCATGATTCACAGGTACAGCTTGATCTTATAGATGTCTCCAACATTTTGACAAAAGCAAGTCCGAAATTACTTGCAATCTATAAACTGCAGAAGCTTCAAAAGTAAGTTGATTGATTCCACTGCATTCATTGATTTTTTTTCTAATTGATTTAAACACAAGCATTTTGTACTATGCACCTGAGATTTGTTAAGGTAGATGTTATTTTTCGATTATATAGCTTTTTGTTTGATGCATCTGTAGTGACATAACTGATTTTGTGCTTGTTTTTCGAATTTGTATTTAAGTAATGTGTCCGTGAGCCTTGCATTGTTTTTACTTTCATGTAATCGTTCCTATAGATGTAATGCATGATACTGGATCTCCTCTCTTGAGGTTTGCTACAAGGCAAAATAGTGATGGTTATGTGGACCAATTATTCACCCACTGAAAAATGGCTGTGTCCTGCAGATTAAATGATTAGAACAGACATAGTTAGCCCTTGTGTAACTATAATGTGCTAGACAGGTTTTGTTTATTGTAACAAGTACAATGAAACTAAAGTGCCATCACTCTGTGCAAAATAACAAATAACGGTCAACCTTTACGAGAAAATACACTGGGTGAAACTTGGTAAGATGTAGTACTTCCTGCTACTCAAGGAAGAGAGGTGGGCCAAATATTCTTTAGGTGTTGTAATTTGTGGGGTTGGGCATCTGTGGATGGACTTCAGATTTGGATCTGAGTAGTTTGGACCCCTGGTTGCGGTCTTGGCCTCCTTGCCTGCTGGGCTGTGTGAGCAGTGGTCTGTGGTACACTGGGTGTTCTGGAGCCTTTCTATTGCCTTCTACAGCCTTGACTTTCTCGCTGATTTTTGCTGCTGGAGTGGACGGGCTGGCTTTTGGTTCCTCTGAGTATGGGTGAGCCTTTGGTGCCCATAATCCTGTCAACAGTTTGCTGGTATATAATTTGTAATCAATGTTGTTTAATTCACTTGTCAGTGGTCATAATGGGATGGCTGATCTGTGTATATCTTTAAAAATTGAGTCTTTTAGCAATAGGAACATTATACAGTCCCTACAGTCAAACCAGTCTAGCCAAAACCATTTTTAAAAGTTTTTTCACAAAATAATTACCTTAACATCTAAAATGTATCATTTTATCCAATGTTTTAAGCTAATTATATTTATTTTTAACCATCACAACAACTGCTGCATGTCCAATACTCTTTTTTAACTACAAAACTATAGGAGCAGTAGGGACAATACAATGTTTAGAATTTTTTTTTAAATATGAATTTACTAACTTTAACTGTTATGAGGATAGCTCCTATTGTTCACAATCATTTGCTAGCCTATTAGCTTAATGGGTTTGTCAATAGTTTAGCTATGAAATTAAATTAAATACATCACATATAACAAAACATAATTAGAACAAAGAGGCTGTAAAACTACCTAGAGAGTTTTGTGTTATGCCTTGATGCATCTCTTCAGGTCTGTGGTATTTTTCCTAGCAGTTGTTCCCCTCTGATATTACTACACTTCTGCCTTTTTCCCCGGTTCAATATAAAGAAAATGGACCCAAATATCGGCTCTTCTCTTTTGCCTGAGTAATACTGCTGTAATGACGAAAAGTAAAGATGACTGAGCTTGTAACATCCCGTCACTGCGAGCTCAAACTACTTCTCATATGCTGTGCGCCGTGACCCGGGAAATAATGGTGTTTGTGCCATAATGAATGAACACCATATTGCAGTGGATTGTGACAAAAATTAAATGTTGACAAAAATAAAGACAGATGTTTTCTTAGTTTTTCTTTTTTTAAACCACATTTTAGTCTCATCTTTTCTCGTCCACAATATTGCATGTTGATTTCGTCACTGTCACTGTTCATTGATATCGGTGACGTCTCGTCGTCGTCTGATCTTAGTCACAGGAAAAAAGCGCCTCAAAGAATATTTTTCATCATTATTTTTGTTGACGAAATTAACACTATTTGAAACACACCTCCAGGGCAGGGGGCTTTGTGTATGTGTGGAGCTTGCATCCCCTTTGCTTTCTGGGTTTCCTCCAGGTACTCCAGTTTACACTCACGATAGAAAGACGTGTTTAGTGTTTGCAAATTGAATGTATTTTATGAGTGTTTGTGCCCTGAAATGGATTTCCAAGCCCTTCCAGGGTGTCCTCTGGGATAAGTTCCAGGCCCCTCCTGACTTTACAAGCCAAGTGGTGTGGAAAATGAATAAATGCATCTTCACATGTAGGAAGTAGAGTGAAATTTTATATCAGCAGAATTACTCCTCAGTTCTTCTGCATCTTTAAGCATTATGATTTTATTACTTTTGATCGACAGTTCAGTGTTCTTCAGTGGTCACAATCACCAGATCTTAATTCAAAAGAACACCTTTGGTATGTGGCGCAACAAAAAATTTTACAGCATGAAAGTGCCCCTCAAAAGCAAAGCAAAGCTCTACTCAGTGTTTTAGTGATGGGTCGTTCATGAATGATTCGCTCTTTTTGAACCTTTAACATGACTCAGATGAACGAGTCGTCTCGGAGAGTGATTGGTTCATTTTCTATTGGGCGTGCATCGCAAAGCATCGCAAAACCTCCGTATTTTATATACAGGAAACAGTATTGAACGATTCTCAGCAACAAGTCTTCAAGTCTCGAGTCATTTGTTCTTTTAACACGTGACTCCCATAGACGCTATGCAGTGCAGTACACAGGAAACAGTATTGAACGATTGGGCTAGAGGGTCTTTGAGTCTCGAGTCGTTCGTTCTTTTAACACGTGATTCCCATAGACGCTATGAAGAAGTACACAAGAAACAGTATTGAACGATTGGGCTAGTGGGTCTTTGAGTCTCAAGTCGTTCGTTCTTTTAACACGTGACTCCCATAGACGCTATGAGTGCAGTACACAGGAAACAGTATTGAACGATTGGGCTAGTGGGTCTTTGAGTCTCGAGTTGTTCGTTCTTTTGACACGTGACTCCCATAGACGCTATGAAGAAGTACACAAGAAACAGTATTGAACGATTGGGTTAGTGGGTCTTTGAGTCTCAAGTCGTTCGTTCTTCTGACACGTGACTCCCATAGACGCTATGAAGAAGTACACAAGAAACAGTATTGAACGATTGGGTTAGTGGGTCTTTGAGTCTCAAGTCGTTCGTTCTTTTAACACGTGACTCCCATAGACGCTATGCAGTGCAGTACACAGGAAACAGTATTGAACGATTGGGCTAGAGGGTCTTTGAGTCTCGAGTCGTTCGTTCTTTTAACACGTGATTCCCATAGACGCTATGAAGAAGTACACAAGAAACAGTATTGAACGATTGGGCTAGTGGGTCTTTGAGTCTCAAGTCG
>JAOVVA010000041.1:20818744-20829669 GCA_028565275.1 Leiocassis micropogon | reverse complement strand
AAAAAGATTCGTTCATTTTGATGAACGAGATTCAAAGAACCGAGTCACTAAAATGATTCGAACTTCCCATCACTACAGTGTTGCCAAGTGTTAGTGATGAGTCGTTTATGAACGATTCGTTCTTTTTGAACGAGTCTTTAACGTAACTCAGAAGAACGAGTAGTCTCAGAGAGTGAATTTTCTACTGGGCGCGCATGCGCAAAGCATCGCAAAACCACTAGGTTATGTACAGGAATCAGAAATGAGTAGTCGCCTTTGAGACTTCTAGCCCGAGTCGTTCGGTCTTTTGTCACATGACTCCCATAGACGCTATGCAGTGCAGTACACAGAAGACAGAACTGAGCGATTCTTTCTCAATGAGTCTTCTACTCCGAGTCGTTTGTTCTTTTGTCACGTGACTCCAATATACGCTATGCAGTTCAATAGATTCAAAAGAACGAACGACTCGGACTAGAAGATATGAGAGTTGGGGGGGGGGGGTCTGTTTAATTAGAATTTTTTTTCTGATCAAAAGAACGAAATGAACTAAATAACTCAAAAAAAAAAGATTAGTTCATTTTGATGAACGAGATTCAAAGAACCGAGTCACTAAAATGATTCAAACTTCCCATCGCTAGTGTGTATGCTTGCTTTCAGCTGAGATAATTGTGTTGTAAATAGGCTGTGGTCCCTTTAAATAAGATTGACTGGATTGACCAATCAGAACGCGCCATTCACGAGCACTGAACTCAGCTGAAGAACTGCAGAGTTTTAAGGTAATTTAGTTTCTTAAGATTATTTAATGGGTAGTTTATTTACTTACGTGCATGTTAAGTAAGTATTACTGTTCTTAATATGTATAATGCGTAGTACTAAGGTAATGTTGGAGTGATATATGTGGTTAGGATTCTGGTGTTAGTGACGTCATGGATGTTATGGTGAATTCTGCCAGTATAACATGTTTACATTTTAGTGATGACATAAAAAATATATATAAACAATATTAACAATAAACAATATAAATGAATATATTGTGTTTAATAACTTGTAATATAGTGGTTTATATTTAATTAAATTTGCTGCATGGCTTATTTCTTATTGGCGCATGCGCACTGGGTCGCTCACGCAGTCAGCACGTGAAGACCTCATGTTTGAGAGTTTGAGCTGTAGTGCTTGACCACAGTAAAGTCTGTTTAGTTCATTAAGTAAATTTGCCTTAAATTAATGGTTATGTGTTCTGGTAGGGGAAAAGGACAACCCACACATTAATCATTAGTAAAATTTGGAAATAGCTGCATGCACAAAAGTCCCTGGTTTTCTATGTATATAGCTTTATTAATTAATTATTTAATTAATTATTACCAATATTCCCAATTTCCAACACAATAATCATATTTTTGCATTTAGAAATAATACAAACATTTAGAAAAGACATGTATTAAGTAAAATATGAAACATATGAATATGAAATAGTCATTAAACCTTACTGAACCTTAATTTATGATTCCTCTTGGCACTGGATGCTTTAAAAACAAAACTAAAAGTGGCTCCCTTTTCCTCTTGCTACGCTCCTTAAAAACATTCTTGGGACCCATGGTGCTATGTCTTCACTAAATCTTGCACAAAATGCAAAAAACCCACAAAAGAAATATGTCAACTTGCTTCGCGCGGCTCCCAGCTGTACACGCTCATATGCCGAAAAAGCTTTGTATGCTGACGCACCATTCTTGCAAAATTTTAGTTCTTATGGCAAAAATTTGTGAGCTGGGCCATGAGTATGCCGAGGTACCACTGTGTGCGTGTGTGTGTGTGTGTCCACATTTTTTATCTGGCTCAAGAGCTAAAATTTTGAGCCAGATAAAAAATGTGGACACACACACACACACACACACACACACACACACACACACACACAGTGGTACCTCGGCATACTCATGGCCCAGCTCACAAATTTTGCAAATTGATCGGTTATTGTACCTCAAATTTTTGAAGTTACCTACTCAACAGGTAAAGAGCACTAAAGGTTTATTACAACAAATGAATGGCTTCATTGACCAGTTATTAATTAAAATTAACGCTGAGTTCTGTGCAGGAATGTATGTATCATGATGTGGTTCGTGTATAAAAATCACCAATCCAATCTCACAGTTATTTTAAATAGATTAAAATCTGTATCATCAACTTAATACATCTTAATTTTCATACATTCCTGCACAGAACACAGCGTTAATTTTAATTAATAACTGGTCAGTGAAGCCATTCATTTGTTGTAATAAACCTTTAGTGCTCTTTACCTGTTGAGGTACAATAACCGATCAATTTGCAGCACACACTTCACTGTTTTGGCTTTAAACTACAAGCATCAGTTTTTAATAAAATCTTCCGCTATGGTTGCTTTCGTGATGCTACTTAGTGGGAAAAAACTACCTGTGGTGTGGTCAATATATGAGGCTTTGGCTTCACGTAGTACAGCTTATGGCTGTATTTTTCTTTCTAAAGATCCAGAGTGTTCTGCTGTTTCTGTGTAATTTCACCCTCAGGGTGAGTGATACACTAAATAATACACTGGATTGTTTGTGTATCTTTGCTATTTCCTGCAGGGCTGTGAATAAAGGTGGAAAAGAGTTGGATGAACTGAGGGAGATTTTTCTCCTGTTAACTCAATCATCTCAGACCCCATCAGCTGCTTCCAACCGTTATAGTCATGACACTGATGACACACCTCACATCCCATTGTCTGACAGGTAAATCGGTTATCCTATGATATGACTAGTGTAAACCGTATAAAATTTATAGATGCTAATAAGTTTCTGATGTAGCTGAGATGAGTGATATAGTGATGAATAAAGTAAAGGTTTTTGGCAGGATTGAGCTCCTTTTGGAGTTAGCCTTCCTCTCTCTCCAGTTAAGACAGCAGTTCATGGCTGAGGAGTGTGTAAATGAGCTAAAGACCATCGATGACACTGTGAGTGGACTCCTTACTTTGTAATTTTACAAAATAGTTACTCATTACCTTGAATTTCTGTGAAGTAGAGAACAAGATTGTGCTTGTTTTTATTTCTGCCCCAGGCTGCTGTTCAATGTATCATGGTGGAGTGTGTTGAATGTGAATTGGCTCTTAGTAAACAGGACAGCAACATTGCAGACTATACCAAAGGCAGTGTGGAGGTAAAAGTTTTTGATTTTATTGACTGCATTAGCTTTAAGTGGATGTAATTAATTGTTGCTTCATCTGTGATATTTCAATGGAAAATGTTCATATACGCAAACAATCATCGGCAGTTAAAAAATACGAGTATAACTAAATCGTAAGTTCACAAGTTTACCTATTCCCGTCTGGTCCAATACTCTCTAATAGCACCTAGATTTCTTCCCCATGTCCCTCTTTCCCGGTCTCCGCCTTCTCAGTCTCGTCCCACTTCCTGAGTTTTCCTTCAACTTTACTTTACACTCCCACACTCCTTCCATTATGTGACTGGGTTGAGATTAATTTGCGAACATGACCCAAAGTCAAACGTACACGAAATACATTATAAAAAACAAGTTCTGATGAATGGAGTTCTTTCATTTAAGTTTTAATATTATGCATAAATAAAATGAAACACCTGTAAAACGAAATATATCCTATCTAAACAAACTTCATGAGTTCTGATGAATAAATATTTTTGATTAAATTTTAATATCATGCATGAATAACATAAAACACTTGTAAAAATTAATATATTTTATCTAAAATTTCATATGGCTTGCATAGGCTTATGAAGGTTTGAACTGATCAAGCTTGGATGGCATGAATATGATCAAAATTTATTTTTTTATGTATTAAGTGAATTTAAGCTTTGGTAAGTGCTACTGTACAAATGCACACCTTAATGCATGCTGGAGTGTAATCACTAGAACACACACTCTGTATGTTTACCAAATTTTCTTTTAGCTCTTCTCACATGCACTGATAGTCTGTGGTACTGTGCATCGAATTAACCTGGGAAATCTTTCTGTTCTTAGGCCCAGTTAAGTGTAGTAAGACGTTTGGAAGCATTGCTTCTAAGAGCAGTGAGCGAGGGAGATGCTCAGGTGACACAGAGTGTTTGTGCCACTCTGTGGAACAGCTGTTTACCTCTACTTCAGCATAATCTACGGAAAAACCTTAAAAGCCCCCTCATCACTCTTTCACAAGCCTTAGAAAACATCAATAGGCACGTATTTCCTATTTACATCTGGACGTTTTGTCTAATAAACATTTTGTTTTTTCTTGACTCTTTTATATCAGTGGTTGTTTTTAAGCATGGTCCTCTTTGTTAAAATGATGTATTAAAAAAGTAAGTGCATATTCAGTGTTTGTTAAATGTACAACTTCTTTTTGTGACATAAGCATGTTGCTGGACATGCGGTGTCAGATCCATGCTGAGCTGGCTGCTATAGAGGAGGAAGCGGAGAGGTTGGAGCCTGCAATACAGCACCTCCGTGCAGCTCTAAGCCTGGATGAGAGCGGCAAGTTCCAGCAGCGTCTTTCCTTCTCCCTTAACCTCCTTCAACTCCGTAGCAAGCTTTACATCACTCCCACACGCCCGGAGGACCAGGCAGCCATGCTCATCCAACAGGTCTGATCACTTGCGTGCTACACAACTGTATTTCTGCTCTAACCGGCGTAGGGGGTTTCAGTATAGATATGTGAAACTGCAAAAAGCAAGCAGAACAATTAAAAGTACAGCTTTCGGTAATGTAATAATTGGATTTTTTTTTTTTTGCATTTGAAGACGAAAGAGTGGCTGGGTGACGAGCCAGTGAAGAATTGGCGCCCCACACTGGTTAGTGCTGGTATTGCTTTGGCACCTGACATCTTCCAGATGGTCCTGGATGCAGAAAGCACAGCTAAAGGTATTATTTTTTCAAAATGTTTAGCTTTTGATGTTTTGCCATTGGAAGGACTGTGGGTGGTAGTAGTCACAGCAGTTAACAAGCACTTAAAAAACACTTACGTGGGGTACCACTTATATTGCTATTGGCATTTCTATTTCCTCCCTACATTCACCCTACGTCCCAGAGCTCTGTGGCAAATTGATACCACTGATTGATCTTTCTCATCCCGTGCCTGTGGCTAAGAGTGGTAATACACAGCTATTGTGAATCTTGTGTGGGCCGAAGTTTACAATTACGTAAACATCATTTCAGGCCAACCAAAATCTGTTTTTTACTCAGTAAAGATTTTAGGACAGCGGACTTTGCACTTTATGAAATAATAGTTATGTTCAAAAGCTTTATTTTATAAAATGGGAAAAAAGAAAGGCTGTTTAGGTGTATAGCTGTAAGTATAATTATAGATGAAATAATTTATTTGTCATTCTTTGATGCTTCAAAAATAACAAATTGCTATAAGATTGTAACTGGTTTAACGCACGCGCGGCACCACAGACACACGGACACGAGGCGAGGTCTTATGGAAAAGAGTCATTTTATTATGGATAATAGAGAGGGAGAGGGTTTAAGGAGGTAGGAAGGAAAAAAGGGAAGGAAAGTTGTGAGGTTGTGTGGATCTGGAGGCAGTGCCCTGCTGGCAATCAGGCAAAAGGCTGGCGAGTGATAGCGGCTGGCAGAGTGGGCCTGTGTGGGCAGCAGATCCTGCATGCTCCCTTGAACGACTGTCCCGCCCAGCGCTGCTTGGGTACGGCTGTAGATGGAAGTTTGTTGATTTTTAGGCACTGGAGTGGCGATCCCGGCTGGGGAAAAGGGGCCTTAACCTGGAACACAGCGGCCTTTTCCTCTTCGGCGGCAGGATCCCAGGGGCCAGTTTTATGGCCTGTGAAGTCCCAGGTCTGCGTTACATCACCCCGCTCGCATGCCACTCCTTCACGTTTTAAGAGTCTGCTGCTCGACTCTGCTCTGCTCTGAAGACCTACAGGACCTCAAGCTACAAACCTCGCCTTGGTTTTATAGCACAGGGAAAGCCTGAGATTAATTAACGATGACATATAATTCGTGTCCCTGCAGAAGGGGAGGCGTCTACTTAGTGAGACTACGGAGTGAGTGAGGAGCGACAATGATTCAGGCGGACGCCCATCACTGATGCACCCTGTGACAAGATGAATAAAACAGATATAGTCTCATCACACTGATTACACTGCACAACAAAGATTTGAAAAACTGAATTGCTGGGTCCGAGATTGCAGGAACGGTATTTCAGTTACCAGGTACAAAAAATTAGTTTTTGAAAGCCACCAAGATGAAATAACCAACTTCTTTGCACTGGTAGACAATCTCCCCTTCTGTGATGACATCGAAGGTTGTGACCATGACCCCGAAGAGTGACGTCTCTTTATTGATTCATCAGTTTTAAGCCTCAAAGATGTTTTGCTTCACAATAGCAGTGTTGACCCTTCAATACCTGTTGACTATGCTGCACACCTGAAAGGAACCTACGAGAACATGGAGATGCTGCTGAAGCACATCCAGCATAGCACGTACAAGTGGAATATCTGTGGAGATCTGTTGCTTTATTACTGGAAAGATTACAAAACAGTTACATTATTTTAGAAGAGTTCCAGGACAGAAAAATATGTTGCATGAACTTCTTGTAGACCATGAAAAAATATTTTTTGCCTCTTCTTCACATAAAACTAGGACTAATGAAGAAAAAGCAATTTGTGAAAGACAGGTTGTCATTATTTAAGACAGATGTTTCCAAGAATAGTTGATGTCAAAAGAGGTCATTTTTGTCGGTCCTCAGATCGGACACATTATGAATGAGAATCAGTTCGAAGATCTGATGGTTGGGCCAGAACAGATTGCTTGGAAGGCCTTCAAAGATGTTGTTGACCGTTTCCTTGGCAATCACAGAGCTCAAAACTACATTGAGCTGGTAGACAATTTTCTTAAAGCATACTAAACAATGAAGTGCAACATGTCACTCGAGATTAATTTCCTCCACTCACACTTAGAATTCTTCCCCTTAATTCTCGGTGCCATCAGTGATGAACATGGTAAAAGGTTTCATCAGAACATCGCTACAATGGGAAAGTGGCAACATCAGGGCAACAGGAATCCGCCAATGCATGCTGACTGCTGTTGGACACTGAAATGTGACGCACCGGACTTTAAGTGCAAGCAAAAATCAGGAGCTAAACACTTTTAATTCTGTTGAACTTTTACAGCTTATGAGAAACATGAATACGTTTAAATACATTATTGCCAAGAAAATAATAAGCGTCTGTTTTTATCAAAATTTTTATAAGGTCCCTATCACAATCAGCAAAAACTTTTCAGGAAGCAAAACTTTTCAAATAATTTGTTGTGCAGTGTTATTTTTCCATTACAGCCCATCCTTAATGACTCTGTTTATTACTTGGCCTTACTTGTTTTTCAGATTATTTGGTTCTGCACATTTTTCTTGTGGATACAGTTTGGCTGATACTACTTTCTTACTTTGTTTTGCTTTTCATGTTTCACATTCAGTGTCTGCTAGCAGCCTACAGGACCAAGTGGAGCAACTTGCTGCTAAGGCCAAGCACTATAGGACGTGTGTACAAAAAATAGAATTTCATCTTTCCAGCTTGGAGACAGACACCGATGACAGAGAGAGGTGCAGTATAGGGATATTCGAGCTTGCTTATCTTGTTTGCATACCGGTTTACTTCCAAGATGTCAGACATCTCTGTGAAATCTGAGTTATAGTTGGATATGTGTTCCCTAACCTCATAGGAGTATTGCAAAAGGTTTCAAGGATTACTGTGGTGAAGACATGTGAGGCAGCTCTGTGTGATTTATGGGAATCCACAAGGAGCTCATTAAGAGGGCTCGCACCAGAACTAGAGAGAAAGAACATGCCATTAAGAATAGCTTGGTCTAGAAAGCACTAATTGTTTGTTACCTAACCTAGCTACCTAACTAAATGTGCATGATTCTGTGTAAAAATTGTTGTAATTACTTAAAAAAAAAAAAAAAACAGAAAGACTAAAAAGTGTCTGTAAATAGAAATGGTGTACTATACGACTTACTGAAAACAAGCTGAAAATACTTTTGAAACTAACCAGAAATAAATATAGAGCTAGAATGTTTTCCATTTTATTTTTAAAGTTCAAAGGATTTAAAGTTCAGTTTTACTGAGTGTCCTGAGAAATTTAAAGTCCACGCCTAACAATAACACACTAATAATAATAACACAGTGGTGTTCCTGTATTCAAGTTTGTGAGTTTTTAACTTTTGCTTTTTGAAAAAAAAATATAGTAGCACAGCACCAAAGAATAAATAAATAAATACATTCTGGTAGGTGGATCGATTACTTAATTGCCCCTAGGGGTATATGAGCACAGAGATCCCTTTCAGATTTCAATCCTGGTGTAGCTCCAGTACAGATTAAACCCCAATAAAACCTCATATTGCTTAGCTGAAGTGTTAGTAAAGTTTGTCCTCGTATTGTCTTGTATTTCTGTTCGTCTCTGTGGCAGGACGAGGTTGTGGGCGTCCTTAGTTAAAGCTGCACGGAAACACGAGGTGTGGGATGTGTGCAGGGCAGCTTGCCGCTTCTGTCTGCTTTATGATGACAAGAGATGGAAAATCGAGCGTAAGAGATCTGTTTACATTACTTTCATTATGTTTCTTTTTTTGGAATCATTATGGGCCCACAGTGGTCTATGTCAAAGGTTCATTTGAATGGATTAACACTCTAGAATGATCAATATTCAAATCATTTTAAATATGTGGACCAATATTTGACACTGCAAATATATTGCACCCTCCAGGTGTAATTGATTAATGACGGCCATTACATTGAGTGTGCAGACAGCATAGGAAAATTTGCTTGAATTCTTGCAAAGATGAATACTAGTGTCTATTAAAAGTGCTGTGTGTGTATGTGTTTTGTGACCCCAGATAAACAGATGGGCAAGGAAGAGAGTGAAAATCGAGAGCTGTTGCGTCTGGTGGCTGAGGTTCACTTCATCAATGCTGAGGTAAATCAGACACTCAGAACTCAGGAACATACATTTGGCAATGTTTTTTTTTTATGTTTTATTCCTTTCAAACATTTGGCCTTCACTCAGTCCTAAATCCGAATGCATATATTGGCTTTTGCCTTTCTGTTGACAAATGTACTGTATGTAATGACACGACATAAAAGAAGTTCCATGTACAGTTTATTTTAGCTGATTTACTAATAGCAATTCTAACAAAGCCAGGTGTCGACTGATCAGTAGAACGTTCAGAAAGTTTCCTGCTGGGCCGGTCTTGTGAGGGCCAACCCCTGCATTATTTAACATAGTTGAAGCAACATGGCAAATGCAGTCTGGAATACTAGGTAGCAATTGGCATCACAAGTGAAAGTATCTGGCTCTTATAAAAAGTATAAAGCACTTATTGTTGAAAAATAAACAGAAAGGGTAAACCTGCAGAAAAGGTACTCTAAAAGGAAGGCTGTGCTGGCTGATGCTGGTAAGTGTACCAAGGCAAGAAAGTGATTTACGTAGTGTACAGCTGATGATGATGACGATGAGAGTGGTGAAGAAGTGTCATGTGTGTCATGTGTAATACCCCTATCTCACCTTTGTGGTTTGACCCAACATTACGCGAGGCCGGCAAAAAAAATGTAACGTTTAATTTTTCTGCGCAAAACAATTGAAAACGTAGTCACTACGCCAAAACCCATGGTGAATCGCGATGATCTGTACTTACGGCCTACGTGCGAAACCGCGCTGACTCCATGTAGGTGAGATAGGGGTGTTAGGGGGAAAAAGGGGGTAATTTTATTTAGGATAATGGGGAAGGAAAGGGTTAATGGAGGGAGGAAGGGTGTGAGAAGGGCTGTAAGTGCCCCTCACACCTCTCCTTGGGTGCGAACACAGACGGAATTCCCTCCTGATGTCCGGCAGCTGGACGGCTATCCTAGCTGGGAACTAGGGCCTTAACATGAAGACTCGGCTGCCTTTCCCTCTTCGGCGGCAGGATCATGAAAGCTGACTCTGTTTGAAAGTAAAAGTGCCGCCAGAGCTCGAGCAGTCTTTTCACGGCTTTCCTAAAATGCGATCAGACGGCGGCATTCAATTTGCCTTTGAAGTCTCCGGGCTGCGTTACATAACCCCGCCCGCATGCCACTCTTCCGCATTGTTAGCTTCCAACGTGCAACTCTTACCCAAAACCTCCAGCACCTCAAGCTAAACTTCCAGACCAGTTTTTATAACACAGAGAAAGGCCGAGATCCATTAAAGATGATAATTAGCCAGCTGTGCCTATTTTCTGAACTACACTATCTGTCTATGATGATGGTCTCATAGTTGCTTGGCTATATGATGTATAGTCTCTGGCACTCGTTTTAACATCGTTGTGTGTGTCCTCAGGCAACTATTCACAAACTCCGCTCTGAAGGGGTAGAACTCAATGGCCTACCTATCCCGCCTGTTAACAGAGGAGCGCCCACACTTGAGAATGACCCTCAGTGGACTCTTTACAGGTACACACAAATAGCACCAAGTGGTATTTTTCGATACTAATAGGAAATTAATATTAAAAACTAATAGGATGCTCTCCGAACAATTTGGTGACTGAATCACGTACATTAAAAACCCTTCTAGCATAATATGAGTTTTATTGGCCTTTTTATGTAATGAAATATAATTGTAATTATACAGCTGTTAGTTCCAGTCCACTAAATAGATGAACCAAGTGGTGTTCCAAGAGTGATGATATTTAATATAACAGCAATAATCCAAGATCTCACCCTGAATTATCAATCCGCTTGTGTTTGTTTGCTACATAAAGTCTCAGTAATAGTAGTGGCAATTTATTATAATTATATCATTACTACACTACGTGCTGTTTATGTGCTTTCAGATATGGTTTCTTTGGAAACAGTTTCCACTGATGAAACAGAAGTGATTTTTTTTAAAGTGCCCCTATTATGTCATTTTAAAGGTTGCTAATATTGCTTTATGAGTCTCTTAAAACAGGTTTACATGTAT
>JAOVVA010000041.1:20793300-20818644 GCA_028565275.1 Leiocassis micropogon | reverse complement strand
TTTAAGTGTGACAAACATGCAAAAGAATAAGAAATCAGGAAGGGGGCAAATAGTTTTTCACACCACTGTATATGGTTGAAGTGACAATAAAGCCTACTTGAACTTGAACACTATTATAATTGAGCCATAATCAAGCATCAATTATGAAATCCAATCACTGCAAATCCAAGTATACACCTTCACACATTCTACACACACTCTATGTTTACAAAAGAAGGAATAGTAACGTACAATGTGTTCTAAACTTCACAAGCATCACTGTTCACATAACTGCCTCATCATGTTAAGTGTTAAGCCTATTTCACGCTCGAGTCAACATCTGAGAAGGGAAATTGGTCCACCCTATCCAACACCACAGCATGCATTAAATGACATTTTCAATTTCAAGCTAAAGATTTGGAAAACAAAGGCCATAAAATAGCCTCTCGATGTGACAAAGAATGATGTTACTTGCATATTCAGGGATATAAAGTTCCTATTATGGTCTGCTTACATTAGACAAAATTTTATCAGGTTTGTTGGCAGACATGAGCTGTGAGATGTAGATGATCAATATTCCTCACTCTGTTTTACTATCTGTCTCTCTGGCTTTGTTTTTTCTCTGGTTCTTTTTTTACTTTCTGTGTCCATAGTGAATGGATTCAGGAGATGTCAGTCTATGCTACAGCTAATTTCCTGCGAGGAGCAGAACTTGGGGCAGAGCTGCAGGAGCCGTGGCTCGTGGTTAACGCTGCCGTGTACTTGTGGAACTACAATAACCACATTCTTGCCACAAAGGGGGAGGGCAAGCTCGTACCCACTTTCAGCCAGTTGATTGATCTGCTCAGACAGACAGGCGATGCAGGGTGAGGCCCCCTAATGCTTCTAATCATATTTCAAAAAAATATACAGTCATGCTCATGCCATTTACTGTCACCATAGGGAAGTGGTGCTGCTCGTCCTGTTGTGTGTTGCCGTGGCTCAGGGTATCATCCAACCTTGGTGTCGGGCATCTGTACATACTGGTCAGGCTGACAAGACTAAAAAAAATGTAAAGAAAGGAACAGAGAAATCAGGCTCCGCTCATGCCATTCCACTAGAGGACATAAAGAAGGCTCTGCAGGTTAGACACCATGCATTTTTTTTTTCCTACCAACACTGGATTTGATAAATGTAACTCTTCACATGGTATTGTACCAGGAAACACACATTCACAAATGATTTGAAAGCCTTGTTCAAATGAATGTGACTTCTCATATGCAAGGGGTTTTGTGGATCATTGAAGTCTAGACAATGCCCTCATAATAAAAAATAAATAAATAAATAAAAAAAACTTTATTCATCCCACAGTGTGGAAATTTTAAATGCACTACCCCATACCTTATAATATTTTTTTGCTGGCATGAATAGCCGACAACTTATCTGATTTCCAGACACTGACTTCAAGCTTCATGTTGCTGCCGCTTCATTGCGCAGTATAAAAACTCCCACAGGTGTTTGTACATCATAGAATAAATAGTTATGATCAGATATCATCCATTATCCCAGGTGTCAGTTTTTTTTTCAACAAGAGCACCATCTCTAACTTATAAGGTATTGTACTGGATCTTACCCTGGTTTATTGTCTCGCCGATTTCTAATCTGTCTTGTGCTCACACTTAATCCTTTCCCAAATAATGACTAATAGAGTGCCACATAAAATTTCATGTTTGAAAGAGACGAGGGAAGGAACAAGAGATTAATCCTGAGATGATTACGTCAGTTAGATTGTCTTTTTCTCAGCTCTGAAGCAGATAAAGCAGATTACTGCCTTCTGGCTATCTGCCTTCCTAACCTGAAACATTTGCATCAGCACTCACTGGGGGGAGGCATGCACCTCTGGAATACACTACAATCATATTCACACTGACAGTATGGCTGAAGGATAACTTGGAGGACCGCCGAAATATCTAAGTAGAACATAGGGCCTTGAGCTCCAAATCATCATGTATCTGTTGTCTGAGTTTGGGTGTCTGTAGCAAGGGAGTCTGAAATGTATGCTTCAACTTTTCAAAAATATATTCAGAACCTGTACTAAATATCTAATTAATTAGGGATTTCTTAAAATTTTTGTAAAATGTGGATTGGATAACCTAAATTAAACCTTAACAAGCTGGCCTTGTGTAGGACTGGAAGCAGTTTTCCAGCTGGAATTATTTTTTTTTTTTTTTAACACGCAAAAAGTTTATATTGAACAGATATAGCTTGAGGCGGCACGGTGGTGTAGTGGTTGGCACTGTCGCCTTACACCTCCAGGGTCCAGGTTCGATTCCCGTCTCCGTGTGCATGGAGTTTGCATGTTCTCCCTGTGCTTGGTTGGTACTCCAGTTTCCTCCCACTGTCCAAAGATATGCAGGTTAAACTAATTGGCGTTCCCAAATTGCCCGTAGTGTGTGAGTGTGTATGTGCCCTGCAATGAAATTGGCACCCTGTCCAGTGTGTATCCTGCCTCGTGCCCCAAGTCTCCTGGGATAGGCTCCAGGTCCCCGCTTGAGATGATTGATTAAGTGAGTGATGTATAGCTTAAAGTGTCAGTTTTTTTGTGCCCCCTTTAGGGCCATATGCTATTGGCATACAAAGTATGATGTGAAAAAGACGAAGCATTAATGAGAGATAACACTACTCTATGTGCAAGTTGCAATGGGGCCACCAAGTGGCGCCATTGCAATTTGCGAGTCAATTATTACAAAAAGCTTCTTCGAAATAGTGCCACCAAATGGTGCTCTTACAAGTTGCACATAGAAATGCAATGTGGAATTTGCAATAGTGCGATAGCGCCACCCATTGCCAGATTTTTGTTAGATTTCTTACTCTCAGAGTCAGAGTGACATCCAACGACAAACAAATAATTTGACAAATAAAAAAAAAATATTTTTTAAATACCTTTTGTTGGCCTTGGTCTGTACATTTTGGAGAAGGTTTTTTGGAGTACATTTTACATTTTGGAGGAGAAGTTGCAAAAAGTCAGACTTGTGTACTTATTTCCAAATAGCAGAATAAAAAAAATGTCATACAACATGGCTGCCAGAGGAAGATTTGTAGAGGAAGGATTGTTTGATTAAAGTTTCATTTTAAAGCTCAAATCAGGATAGAGATACTGTATGTACAAAACTGAGCAGGTCACTGTTTGTACTTAACTACATGTAGTCTCGAAATTCATGCTATCAACTAGCTTTCCTTTTTAAATTCTGTAATAAATAATCGCCATTCTACACTGGTTTGAAGAATCATTTATGTAACAATGAATGTGCCTAAACATTCATCTAGATTAGATAAAATATATTTTTAAAAACTTTTGCCAAAAGTGCCTTGACTTAAATTAGCTTAGACTTTTGAGTGCATTAGGTGGCTGGGTGAATGGATCTATGAATCTATAGTGATGGAGTTAAACAAATGCAAGGGGAGATCAATTTTGGTTTATTTATCAATAACACTATATTACAATCCACAATGTGAGACTGAGTCAACGTCAAAAACATGCAAGAGTCAGACGAGGCACAACCAGAATGTCGAGGGCAAAACCAATAATCAGAGTCAAAAAACAAGCAGAGTCAAAATCAAAATACCACAGGCAAACCAACGGCTTGATGATGTCAGACTACAGCTGAAGTACCATGCACTGAACTACTGATCAGAGTCCTTTTTAATTAGATGTTCTGTCTGACAGAACACAGTTGTTGCAGATTAGTAATCAGGAGATCCTGAACAGAGAAAGGTGTTGTTGGGAGTTGTAGTCCATGCCTTCCATGTTTGTAGGCTGCACGGCAGTCTGGGAAATTGAGTTTCTTGATGATAGCCACAGTGAATGTGTGATATTGTTTGATTGGCTGTTCTAGTTAGTTCTTAAAATCTTCCACTAAGGATCAATAGCTCGAAATATAACTTTTAAGGGTATGTTTTTTTTTTTTAAACGTATCTAAATGTTTGTCTGTTGTTTCACGTGATTTACCGTTGTAATACCTCGTTGTTTTTGCATCATCTAATTTTGCATGCTTGTCTATCGTGTGAAAGGATTTTAAGCCTTGGATTACACCTAATAGAATTATGTTTGTCTCTTCTGTGCTGTAGATCTGTGACTATGCTCTGCGTCTGTCTAATGGGAACAACGAGACAGTGCCCATCATGGTTCGAAAGCAACTTCTCAGCACATGGGTAAACACCAAACGCCTGTTGCAACAGCAGATTGGACAGAACCTCGACATTGATGATGAGGTGTGTGCGAGTGTCTTCGAATCCATCTGGGCATTAGTTCACTATAGGTTTATGATAACCCCTAAACTTATTAAATGTTTTATTTGAAGTAAACAACCATAAAAGGTATGAAACCCTTACATATATATTTTATTTCAATATGGGTTTGATCTTCATAGTGTAAAAATGAGGCGGTGCAGACCATGTCACGTGTACTAGTTGGAGTGGAGATGCTGCGGTGTAATAGTAACCCCGGACTGATGGAGTTCTCTGTGCCCAGTCTTACAACGGTATAGTCTACTATGCTGTTTAAAAAAAAGAAAAAGAAAAACGTTTAGCTTGTATTATTAATTCTGTTTGCCACTAAAAGTCTTCTGTTGTTGTTGTTTTTTTTTTTACAGTGACCTTTCTCATTAATCCTTTCTCATTTTCTCCTTTTCTTTGTCTTTTATTCTCTGATAGATTGTGCAGATAGCGAGTGACTGTAAATGGTCTGATCCTGTAGTGGAGCTTTACGCGTGGACTCAGCTTGCTCGCTTTGCCCATCAGAGTGCTGATCATGACCTTGTTATGATTTGCACCCAGAATGCACTTCAGCTGGATCAGACCGCCATCCATAAGGCGAACACCTCAGAGTGTAACCTGTGAGTAGTTTTTACTGCAACACTGTTTCAGAAAAAGACAGGAGGAAAACCATGCCAATGAAAGGCACTTAAATATGGTTCAAAAAGGGTTAAATCTTTTTTAGGGACGCTGACGCATTTGGATGTTTTAGGCCACAGAGTATGTTTTTTACTTTATATGCAGAGCCTCATTTATAACGTATAGGCACGTTCTGGCATCTCTCATTCTTAGTTTATAACATTACCATTTCATTAAGAGTTAGACGTTTTTACATCTTGTGTGCGTTTAGTACTAGTGAAGCTTGAGTGTCACAAGGATTACTGTATATTGGTTTAGCATTGTAAAAGAAGGTAAAACTAGCAGACAGAGGAATGAAGCAAGGAATTAAAAAAGGACAAAAAACGTAAAGACAAAAACGTTTCCTGTGGCTGCAATGTGTGCCTCCTGCTACTCACAGAGCACTTTATGACTCTCAGCCCCTCCCCCTGTGTCCCTTGTCGATGTAGCGTGAACTGCTAGCGCTTCCTTGTTTGAAACCACACACATGCTTGTTTTACAATCTCTTAAATCCGTTTAGTTGTGAGTAAACTCTTGTGTATTAAGTATGAATGGCCAGGAAGGCGAGAGTGGCTGACACAGGGATGAAATAGGGAGAAAAAGACAGCAGCAAATGAGACGAGGACAGAAAAATGTTTCTTGCGGCTGCAGTATGGTGTTTCCATTGCTGAAGAAGTGCTCAAAACATCTCAGCTCCACCCCCATCCCTCTGTATGTAGTGGTGGGGGCTGGTGCTTCCTGCTTTAAGTTACGTGCCTGCCGGTGTGCTTTCAGCTAAGCATTGGTGGTTCAGTGGTAGAATTCTCGCCTGCCACGCGGGAGGCCCGGGTTCGATTCCCGGCCAATGCAGCAACATTTTTTCCTTTTGATGTTAAACCTTGATCTCTATTCAAAAAGGAGCACATACATTTACTGTATTTTTCCACTTTAATAGTAAAAATGCCTGTAAGTCAAATTGAGCAAATATTTGTTGCAATCCTTTTACACCATATTCTTTAAATACTACAAAATGTGCGCAGACAGAGAATGGAGTAATAACACTGTAAATGTTTGTGCATACTTGTCTCTTTTTGTAGTTTTATAATCAGTGCTACCATTAGGTTTCATGTATGAAATTTATACTAGGAGCCACCTATAAGAGCCTGCGTTATTTAAGCATTGAGCAGCTGAATGCAATGGTGTTTGTATGCATTTAGGTACAACGTGAGAGCAGTGCAGGAGATGCTGAGCAGTGCTGCATGTTTGAGGGGACTAAGCATGCTTTATAAGTCCTGTGGCTATCTTGCCAAACACACAGAGGCTCTTGCTATGCTCCTGGCTAGCATCAGGTCAGTCTGTTAAATCCATCCTATCAACAGTAAGTGGTTCTATAAATATATGAATAATCTACCATCTGAATATATCTGTAGTAGGGCTGCAACTAACGATTATTTTAATAATCGATTAAACTGTCGATTATTTTTTCGATTAATTGATGAATCGGCTATTGAAAAAACACAAGAAAAGCATTAATTTCCAACTCTTTATTCAAAATCAGAATTAAAATCTTTAGTAAGTGCACAAACATGTTGCTCCTTGAGCTGTTATAATAATAATAAAATAAATTAAAAATGGACTAACACAAAAAACATAGACATGTATGCTTTACATCTGCCAAATATATACAGTGGAACCTTGGATTACGAGCATAATTTGTTCCGGAAGCTGGCTCGTATTCCAAAAACACTCGTAAACCAAATTTAATTTTGAAAAAACACCCCTACGGAATCACTCCTGTAAAGTAAAAATAAAATTAACGTGCACTTTACCTTTGAAAAGAATTGCGACAGAGCAGTGTTTCTGTGTAGAGCAGAGAGAAAGAGTGTATGTGTGTCTGTGTGTCTGTGAAGGTGAAAGTAGGAGGGGTCTGTGTGTGTGTATGTGTGGGGCACGGTGTCCAATGACTGAAAATGGATTTTAACGTCTCTAATGAGACTTGCTTTTGCTTTACACGCACACTGTACACACACGCATACAGACACAAAATAAAATATGTTTTACGCACACACACGTGGTTACAGTGTTATAGTAAACAGTACGCGTGCACGGATGTTGATTATACCAGTTAGAGACGCGCACTAAGACCCAGCAGGGGACACGATTACCCGATTACGGTAACTTGGCCGAGCCTCGGCCAAGTATCTTTCCTCTACCTCCGCTCGTTTTTTTATTTTATTTTATTTTTGCTCTGCCCTGTCTATGAGGCGCCGAACTCTGCTAGCATCAGTGCGCGAGACCGAGTGTGTTCACTCCGCTTCGCGCTCAACTAAAGTTTTTCTCCGCGTCGCGCGACACAACGAATCGATTATAAATTTGTCTAAAATATCATTACACTGTAGCTGTGTCTTTTTTGATACATACAATGCATTTGAAAGAACACATACAATATTGTCTCAGGTAAAACAGGCAACTATGTACATAAAACCACATAATTTAATTCTATTCTATTTTACTTCTATTTATTGTTATTATTATTCTATAAATTTTTATTTCTTAATTTTATTTTTTTCCTGTCTAATCTATTTTTTTCCTAATCCATTTCTGGTAAATTAATCAGAGCAACTGTATAACCAAGACAAAGCAATTTCCCTCTGGGATTAATAAAGTTCTTTGAATCTTGAATCTTGAATACATCATGAATCTTCATCATGTGAAGTAACATATTCGCACTGAGTAACATATATTTTTAATAAATGTTTAAAAATGTTTAATAATTAAACATATTTAATTATCCCTTAGCTATGCTGAGCAGGCAGGTAGTTGGTCTCTCTGCAGGACCGCAGCAAGGCATTACTGGAACTCCTGCCTCCCTCTCTTGGACTCGCCTGAGCAGAGACAGCAGCTCAAAGGACCATTGGAGCTTATTGTCAGGGCTCTGACTTACACATATCATCAACAAGACAGCGTAAGTGCTTGAACTCCATTATGTGTATCTCATATGTTTAATTTAACATGTTAGAAATGGCACCAGTGTAATATGTGGTATTGATATTGAGCTAGTATCAGTTTGGACACAAGTGTGGATTTATTTTCTATATTCTATAACAGTACTGGAGATTTCAAAATTATGAAGTAACATATATGGAATTAGGCAATTAAGTAACAACAATAACAGTCAGTTGCTGCTTCACAACGATCACAAAGGTCAGCTGTTCTGTTAAAGTTCTTACAAGAACAGTATTTTCAAGTGCAATTGCCCATGCAAATCCATCAAGCACCATGATGAAACTGGCTCTCATGAAGATCTTCCCAGGAAATCAGGACTAAAACTTACCTGTGCTTCAGAGGAGAAGTTCATTTAGAGTGACCAGCCTGAAAAATCACCAATTAACAAACAGCACCTCAGATTAGAGCCGTTATGAAGGATTTTCAGAGCATAAATAGTATTTTTTATTTATAGTAGTAAGTAGTTATTTATATCTATTTTTTTTTTTTACATTTTGGAGAAAACATATTGGATCCTGTAACAAATGGCACTTTCCTTTTTCTTCTGTCAGAGTTTCTGTTATAAAAACATTAAGCAGCGCCTTCTGACCACTTGGATTAGTGAATTTAACTTTGCTGTGGTGTAGTTAAACTCAACCTGCTGTGATATTGCTGAGCTTACCTACTAAATTCTTATCTTTTTAAATCATGTATAAACGTCTGAGGCTTACCTTTTGGGTTTTGCCCTGTTGTTGGATATTTATTTTTAACAATAAAACAATAGAAAATAAAATAAAAATAATTATGTTAACGTTTAGCATTTAAAAGCACCATGATGCACAAATTGTTATGATTTGTGCATTTGAAGGCATATATAGTTATAATGTAATATGTATCATTTGATTGATTAGAATACAAATAGGGAAATGATCAAATCTGTTTTACCATGCAACATTGATTTAAATGAGGGGATATAATCATTTTAACTCTTTTGGTAGGTGATAAATAAAGTCACTGCTCACACAGAAGGACAAACAGGACCTGCTTCTTCAGTGCCTGACTTTAATAGTAAGTTCTAGTTACGATCTATAACCACAAGGTTTCATAAAGTCTGAAAAGTAAAGGGAAAAAAAACATGTATGTGCATTGGCCGGGAATCGAACCCGGGCCTCCCGCGTGGCAGGCGAGAATTCTACCACTGAACCACCAATGCTCAACTGAAAGCACAGAAATAGGCATGTCCTTTTAAGTAGGACGTACTAGCACTCGTCTCCAGATCAACAGAGGAGGAGCTGAGAGGGCTGAGAGCACTTTTCAGCAAAGTGAACACCATACAGAAGCCCCATGAAACCTTTTTCTGTCTGCGTTTCATTTGTTCCTGTCCTTTTGTCCTTCGTCCCTGTGTCTGCCATTCTAGCCGTCCTGGCCATCCATGCTCAAAAAGTGTACTCACACTCTCACAAGTAAATGTTCATTGTGTGTTGCTGATAGGTTTTCTGCTGTTGCTTGTGAAGCCTATCAGTAAATAACTGGAGACTGTAAAACAAGCATGTGTGTGTGGTTTAAAACGAGAAGCACTAGCAGTTAGCGCTATGCAGACAAAAGAGCGGGGGAGGGGTGCGAGTCTTAAAGTGCCCTGTGAGGAACTTACGGCTTGCAGCCACAGGAAACTTTTTGTCTTTACATTTTTTTGTTTAATTTTATTATACCTTATTTTATTCCTCTGTCATCTAGTTTCCTTCCTAGTAGTCCTTGTCCTCGTGGCACTCCAGTTACACCAGTACTAACTAGCAACATCTAACATGTGAAAAACCTTTGGAGCCGTTTTAATAAAGCTCACAAGAATCCTCTCAGAGAGCTGCGAACGTAGCTTAAAAACGTCTAGCTATGACTCTTGGCTTAACAGTACAGCCCATGGGACCCGCACACATACCGCACACTTGCATTGGGCAGATTCAGATGATCTTTTGAGCAAATATTGCGAGTTGCTGGCGTGAGGATCCATGACTAAAAGAGTATTCAGAGTTAAGCTAATTATTAATAAATGTACAGTACAGAAAAAATCACTTTCCGCATTCTTTTCCCTCTTTCTGTCATTAGACGTACACATGCCCTACAAACAGAGGCAAATTTATTATTAAAGGCATGCTTCCCCCCCTTATTAGTGTCTGTATTTTGTTTAATGTATTAGATTCTCCCTCTCATGAGAGTGAGGAACAAAGAGTTAAGTTGTCCCTTATAGTCTTGTGCTAATTTTTTTGTGTGTGTGTTAGTGAGTGCATGAGTGCAGGTGCTTGATTTATGGATAATAGATCAGGTCAGGTGGGTGTGTTGTCTTTTTTTATCACGTTGGGTGTGGGTATGAAAAAAGCATGACCCGCATTACTGCAAAACTTATGATTATTGGTCAGACTTATATATACAGTATATTATATAAGCTTTATCTATTTTACCCAAAGTGTGCACACGTGCGCTCACACATATTTATTTGCTTTATTTTTCATGCTAGTCATTTTTGTACTCAATCTATTTGAAAGTTAGTGGAGATAAATGGCTCTGCTCTTTTCAGTTACTTTGCTGGAGCATCCATTTAAGTGGCAAAGTTAGGTTGTATAAGCCTCTTAGAGGTTTTAAGGGTTAAGATGCTTTCTGAGTAACTACAGTATTATCTGCTCTTTAACTTTAAGTTGAATTCTTGGTAAAAACCCACAGTTCTAGGATAATTGTCTTAGAATTTCGGCACTAGGAACAACTCTTTGCACTAGATTTTTTTATGAATACGGCCACTGACTTTTAAGAAAATGTAACATTATGTGCTAGAAATGAAAAATGACAAATGCTAGAACATATACAAATGAGGGTTTGCATATCGATTGATAAACAAACCTTTTGGTCTCAGAAGACACAAATGATATTTGTGTACTGATGCCTCTGGAAGCAGCAGGCGTGAGAAGGCTGTGCTTTATATAAACAATAACATCCATTCACATCTTGGGCCAATTTAGTACAGCCAATCTACTGGCATGCCTTTGGGTCATCAAGACAGCTAAGGAACACAAAGGAAACCCATGCAGATATAGGGGAAGACTGTGCATGGAAAAAAAACAACAAAACATGGGATCAACCTGGGGATTCTGGAGCTATTAGCTGCTTGTCCTGTCCCCTGTAAATTTATCAACTCGTAAATTATAATGCTCGACTGCACCACCATTTCTTATAGAATATTTGAAAAAGTATTCATCAAATACCTGATAACTCATGTGAACCAGTTTTAAGTTTTAACTGTTTAAGTTTAATTTTTTTATGTCTTTTGGTAAAACAGTGTAACATAGGTTCACTCTCAAGCCTGGTCTTAAAATAATACCTGCATGCCAATTTAGACAGTTGGAAGGCTTACATAGAGACGTGACTACGTGTTGCATATTTCACCTGATTGCCTCCATGTAGGTGTTGCCTAAAAACCTACTATTTGTAGTAGCCTGTGCATGTGCTTGCCCAGATATCCATAGCATTACATTATTATTATTACACTTTAGCATCTCCACTCCAGCTAGTACAGGTCACATGTCTTCATCGCCTCATTTTTACAATGAGAAAGTAACTGTAGTCATGCCTTATCTAATCATTTAATCCAAATAAAAGACTTTATTAGTTTAAGTGTTATTCTAAATCATATAGTAAACTAATGCACAGATGGTTTCATAGACACTCTAGGTTGCAACAGGCATTTGGTATTTACCCATGTGCTAAAAAACTGCTTTCGCAATGTGATGGTCACCGTCTCATTGTTCCCACTGGACAGAGCCTAATCACACATTTACAGCACAAAAAAACAAAGATAACTTTATTTGGCTTAGTATCACTCATTGCCACATCAAGGAAAGGGCTGAGAGGCATTAAGCAGTTCTTGAGCAATGGAAACATCATACAGGGGCCCAAAGAAACTATTTTTTGCCTTTGTCTCATTCGTTCCTCTCTTTTTGTCCTTACTTCCTTCTTGTCTCTGCCTCTTTTGCTGTCCTGGCCAAACAGTAGTCACAGTCTCACAACTAATGTAAATTAAATTTGTTGCTAATAATTTTTTTGCATTTGCTGGTGAGGCATAACTCTCATGATCACCCACTGTCTCTATAGGTATAGCTGAAGATGATCTGGCAATGAGAGCAGCCATGTACTATGTGATGTTTCAAATTCATGTAGAGGGTGGTAGTTTGAGAAGTGGCCTGGAGGTCCTGGATCAGGCCATCATAGACATGCCTCGGAGCCTTCACAGACTGTGAGTTTTACTCTTTTTATTTATATTTGCATTTAGGCATTTGGCAGACGCTCTTATCCAGAGCGACTTACAAAAAAAAATTTTTTTTTAATATTGTATTTATACTCTTTTTAATATATTAACAGGGCTACAGTTAGCTATACAGCCCAAAAGAATGCATATAAAGCAAGTGATGTGGGATTGGAAATTGGTTTTCATACAACACATACTTATATACTTTTCTTTAGTATAATCCCATATAATTTGGAATTACGTTTTTGTAATAAAACTACGAAGAAAAGAAGAAAAAGAAAACTAGAGTATAAAAAGAAAATATAAAGAATATGAAATAAGAATATAATAATAAAAATTAAACGAATAAATTTAAAGTAATAAAATAGAATTGAAATGGAATTGAAATGGAATTGAAATGAAATTGAAATGAAAAAGCCATGTCCAGTCATGTGCAAAACATTGTGCAAAGTTCCAGGTGTGCAAAATGTTGACCGTACTACTGAGGCAAATGATTAACAGTGAAACTGTTTCAGATTACCTGACGGGGTCAGCTTGTTTGCCTGTGTATTTTATGCATCGTTGTTTTTGCTGTGTTTGTGTGTGCAGTGCCCTTTATAAGCAGAGTGTACTGGTGAAGGCTCAGCTGGGAGAGAGCATTGAGTTAGACATGCCCAAGTTTACGGAGTTCGGAGAGGTGGCCTGTGCTATGATGTGGCATCGCGTGGCTCTGTCTACCAGAGACACACAGCAAAAAAAGCACTGTTATGAGAACGCAATCAACGAATTACAGGTATCAAATATGATATAAATAATACTTTAGTATTTTGTGTGGTTTTGTGTGGCACCACCTGATCAATATTTAATTAAAGTTGGTGTAGTTAATGTTAACAACTGTTCCTCATTTGTTCAAAATGTTAAGCTTCATCAGTTAATTATTATTATTATTATTTTTTCTAAATCAATTCTCATATCTGTTGTTCTGTTCCTCTTCAGAGTGCTGATAATCAGAGGCAAAAGTGTGAAATACTGCTGGAGTTTGCAGAGTGGCTGTACTATAATAATTTCCCTCTGACTGAAGCACAGCTGCAGACCCAGTCAGCCATAGACATTTTGCTCTCCACTGGAGTGGATGCCAGTCAGAGTGACAGTAACCAAGTTGATCCAACTATAATAACACATGCAGACGGTATATTTGGTAAATGTTTTTCTGTATGTATTCGATGTATTTATGGCACAATGTTTGTAGTAGTTTGCTGAAACAAGTCTACATATTTGGTACGCTTGTGTAATGCATGAAATCTTATTTTGTCAGAGCCCCCTGATCAGGTGAATGCGTTTGACCCAGTGAGCCGTCCGTCTCAGCCGAGTGTACAGGTTCCTTTGTCTGGGCCGAGCCAAACTCAGCTGAAAGATGTGCGCACTTTAGATATGCTGGTGCAAGCACATACACTACTTGCTGTCATGGAGGCAAGAGTATCTACCAAGCACCAGCGGTACCTGTTACAAGCTCATGAATATGTTGTGCAGATCTGGCAGGTTAGTGATTCTGTTTATACTTTTAGAACACAGATATGCACTTTACAGTTACATTTAATAACTGTTGTTCTACAAACAATCTGGTTTAAAAATAGATAGAACTTTGTTTTCATTGCATAGTACTGGTACTCATCTACCAGAAGTGCAAATAGTAGTGTATATACATCAATGCACTATATTGCCAAAAGTATTCACTCACCCATCCAAATCATTGAATTCAGGTGTTTCAATCCATGTAAAAATCAAGCCCCTAGCCACGCATACCACTTCTACAAACATTTGTAAAAGAATGGGTCGCTCTCAGGTGCTCAGTCAATTCCAGCATGGATAGGATGCCACCTGTGTCCGGTCATGAAATTTCCTCGCTACTAAATATTCCACAGTCAACTGCATAAAGTGCTCTTATAACAAAGTGCAAGTGATTGGGAGGGACGGTAACTCAGCCATGAAGTGGTAGGCCACACGAAATCACAGAACAGGGTGAGTGGATGCTGAGACGCGTAGTGCACAGAAGTCGCCAACTTTCTGCAGAGTCAGTAGCTACAGACCTCCAAACTTCATGTGGCCTTCTGATTAGCTCAAGAACAGTGCGTGGAGAGCTTCATACAACGGGTTTCGATGGCCAAGCAGCTGCATCCAAGCCTTACATCACCAAGTGCAATGCAAAGTATCGGATGCAGTGGTGTAATGCAGGACGCCATTGGACATGTGTAGAGATGTGTTCTCTGGAGTGACGAATCACGCTTCTCTGTCTGTCAATCCGATGGACGAGTCTGGCTTTGGTGTTTGCCAGGAGAACGACACTTGACTTACTGCATTGTGCCAAATGTAAAGTTTTTGGAGAGGGGATTATGATGTAGGATTGTTTTTCAGAAGTTGGGCTCAGCCCCTTAGCTCCAGTAAAAAGAACTCTTAATGCTTCAGCATACCAAGACATTTTGGACAATTTCATGCTCCCAACTTTGTAACAACAGTTTGGGAATGGCCCCTTCCTGTTCCAACATGACTGCGCATCAGTGCTCAGACATGAATGAGCGAGTTTGGTGTGGAAGAACTTGACTGGCCTGCACAACCTGACCTCAACCTGATAGAACACCTTCGGGATAAATAAGAGCAAATACTGCGAGCCAGGCCTTCTCGTCCAACATCAGTGTCTGACCTCACAAATGCGTTTCTGGACGAATAGCCAAAAATTTCCATAAAAACACTCGTAAACCTTGTGGAAAACCTTACCAGACGATTTGAAGCTGTTACAGCTGAACAAACATCATATTAAACCTTATGGATTAAGATTTGGATAGTACTCAAGTTCATATGCATGTGAAGGTGGGTGAGCGAATACTTTTGGGAATATAGTGTAGATTCATCAGATAAGCCAGTAATATTGTTAAAATGATATTTTAACAATGGCAAAAGAATAAATTACTGCTTAACATCATTTGTTTGAGTATTTCTTCCATGTTGGCAAAACTTTTAAAATTTGGAGCAACAACAAATGACACTTTAGTGTCTTGCAAACTTTATTGAATAAAGTGCGTGTGTGTTTTCCATTTGGTGAAGTTAACATTTCCGGTTATTTCTCCAATGCAGGTGTCTATGGAAACGGCTGAGGAAGCCATGTCCCAGCCTGTTGGAGCAGATGGTCTCAAAAAGGCCAAGGAGAAAGATATAGAGGAAAGCTTAAAGTCTAATGAGGTTTGTCACATACACTATATGGCCAAAAGTATGTGGAAAACTAACCATTAAACCCATGAATGAGTCTTTCCCAAACTGTTTTAGTATGCTCTAACGTTCCAGTTCACTGGAACCAAAAGCTTAAACTTGGTTTAGTAGTGAAATGTAAAGGTGGACGAAGTGCGCTACGTGAAGACACAGTTTGGCAATTTTGGAGTGGAAGAGCTCAACTTGCTTACACCATCAAACAGTCACTTCTCGCCTGACATCAGTGATTGTCCTCAATAATGCTCTTGCGAACAACAAAGGGAGGTCTGAATCTGGATCAGATGTTAAAAAAAGCGCACATGGGCATGATGGGCAGTTTAACCACAAATTTATGTGACTTGTTATAAAAGTGCCAATTTGCATACAAAATGACAAACATTTACAGACTTATATTAGCTTATAGTTTTTATTGGAAAAACTGGAAAACTCATAACCTTGCACTCTACTCTCTAGCCTTCAACTGTTCAGACGAAGCCCAAGGTCCCATGTGTGGACACTTCTTATCAGTTAAACCCAGAGAAATGGGCTCAGTTCGAGTGCCCCGCAGAGTTTCGCCGGGCTATCAAACATGTCCGCGAACCTAGCTCCATCAACATCCAAAGCATTGGTATGCAGGTCAGTGACTTTCCATAACGGATCACTCACACTCTGTACAGTGTCGGTCACCTGTGTCACTCACTGGTCAGTCCCTGCTTTTCGAGATCATCCTTTCTCCTTGAGTCCCAGCAGTAGGAAAATCTTTCCCTTATGTCCTGCTGTGAGGTTTTTAGTAGCTCGTTTGTGGATGAGGTAATAATGTTAACCTTTATGCTTAGCAAGTGTGAAATTGAAGGCTGATTTTACTCTACTTAAACTTAGAGACAGAAATCCATGCCATTGATCTGCTGTAAATGAATTAAATTAAATTATTCACTGGACAAAAAAAGATATTGCTTTTGAAATGTGGGAACTAGCATAGAATTTTAAGTTTTTAAAGGAACATTGATTTTAGTTTTTACACTCTAGGTTATTGCTGTCTATTCTGGGGGAATATTGAGGAGTAGAAGGGAAGCCAATCTATTGTTAACATATGGCTCTTTTACACTGTTGTCTTTATTTATTAAACCTGTTAAGGATGAGTTCTTTCTTTGAGTGTGTGTTTATACGCTTTCAGAATCGGACACTCTTCTATCTAGATGTCCTTGTGAAAGAATTGGAATCCATTTCTCTGACGTTGTTGACCCTGCCCCCTTTGCACCTGGCTGAGGTCATTGCTTGTGATCTCTCACTCTGCAAGAGCCATTCCGACCTTTATCGCCTTAGGTATTGACCCATTTTGCTTACGTGTCACTCTATATTCCTCATGTGTCTCTGCTTTTTTGTGATTTTATGCTGTATTATCACAGTATAACTGGACAGGCTTTTCTCTTTTTTCAGGATAGTGAAGACCTGTTGTGAACTGGGGCTTGAGTCTTCATCACCCTACAAAGAAGCGCTGCTAAGCTTTGCTCATATTCCCAAAGATGAGCAAATATTGTAAGAGACATTTATACAGAGTTGGCAGTTTTATGGGTACTTTGTAACATTAAGCTTTAGCCAACAGTATCTTCAGTAAGAGCTGATATTGGGCCAGAGAATAAAAGCAGAATAATACTGTTTGAGCCAGGTATTAAATAAGTAACACTGCACTTAAATAAAGTAACAACAGTTAGAAATTATTACATTACATTAATTAGAATTTATAATATTTTTATTTTTTCTTTATAAATGAATTGAAGCAGTATTCAACATGTGATTGGCAACTCATCCAGGATGTATCGCGCCTCGTGCCCCGAGTCTCCAGAAAGTTCCTTAATCAGATTTATCTTTGACTTTAACTTTAATGAATGTCCTGTTGCAGTCATGTGACATTCTGTGACTTTCTGTACCCATGATATCGTTACCAAAATGGTGGTATGCCTGGGTAGCATGTGGCGGAGCTAGTGAATTTTTGCTTACTGAAAGTAAGTTTGGTCCTAATGAACAACTATAATTATTTATTAAAATCTCAATTTTTTTTATATTTAAACTGATATGACTGCACACATAAGTGACATGGGACTTTTAACCCTAAAATTTTAAGGGAAAATGCTATGTGACGTCTATCAAAATTTGTTCCATGTAGTTTGTCCTCTTCTCTCACACCAACTACCTTCATGTCCTCTCACTGCATCCAACCTCAGCATCCTTCTACCACTATGCTCACAATCTCTCCTCTAAACATGTCCACACCACCTCAATTTGGCCTCACTAACTTTATCAGCCACGACCGATCCGGTATGGAAGTCCTGTTAATGATTCGCATGATTGATTTGGCAAATGTTTTACGTCGGATGCCCTTCCTGCCACAACCCTCTGCGTTAATCCAGATTTGGGACTGGCACAAGAAGACACTGGATTGTGCCCCCCTGTGGTTGCATATACTTCTACCACCCTAAAGCTGAAAAAAAGTCTTTCTTTGTCTCTGTTAATCGAGTACATGTCAATAGTATACTTCAGTCTCAATCATATTTCCTTGTGCTTGCCTGTAATATGGATTAGGCAGCTTCGGTTTCCTCAGTCTCTCTTTATAAGGGAGATCTTTTATGTCAGGGACTAGATTTGTGGATCTATATTGCACACCTTCAGTGTGTTTCTAATCCATTGTCCCAATGGTACAGTACTCCAAATGAGGTCTAACCAATACAATAAATAGTTGCTTTCAGTAAACGTGCTCAATCCAGCTATTCATATAACCTTCATATCATTCCAACTAGCTTGGTGGCTTTATTTACTTGGGCCTTAGTGTGCTTAGAGAACACTGAAGAAATACTGGAGAAATCCATATCCACTTCGACACCCAAATCCCTTTGCACTTCAATTGCTTCCAACTGAAACTTTCTGGATGTTTCACATCGGCCATATGAAGGTAGGATGCTTAGTGTTGCTTATCTTGATATAAAAGACTTTGCACAAGCAGTAGCTGGATTGAACTGGAGCTGCTAGCCAGATGACCCCTTAGTTGTCTCATGAAGTTGTTCCCCATCAGTCTCACCTTTTATCTATTTGTACACCTTAGTGTCATCAGCAAAGATTTGTACCTAACAACAAAGACCATCTGGTAGATCGTTAATAAATACAACAAACAAAAGGAACTGTTTGATCCATTGTAGCACACTGCATGATTGCAGTTCATGTGATCAGTTATCTAATCTATAACTAGGGCTTAGAGGAGCTTATAGGTAATACAGGCTTGGGAAAGGTAGCCCTCATCTCTGTGCTTCAACACACCAAAGCTACCAACTGGGCAACTGTTGGGCTACTTTACTCCTTTTGCCTCCAAACACTGCCGCTGCCGAGTCCACGTCTGGCATCTTCCCTCTGAATGTACATGTTAAGAGTATGTGTTAGAGAATGGATTGCTCAGTGGTCTTATCTGATTGCACAGTTTAAAAGCAGCCCAGTGAAACCAGACCGTCACATGAAACCAGATATTATATGTGCGGCATACAGCTATCAGAACTGACAATAATGGGATAGTGGTTGTAGTAAGGAGTGTTAGGTAGTACTCTTAATACAGTAAATCCCCAAATTATAAACAAGTCGGATTTGTTTGTAAGTCAGACAAGGTAAGTCTCATACACCTTTGACACAAATACACAATGTAAAGCATAAAAAAAACAAACACACAGGTTTGCTGTTTTGGTTTTGCATTATACTCTTGTGAGACTGCACCTTTAAATCGCGAGGGGAATCCCAGTGATGCAGCAGGCTCAGCTGGCCTCGTTTAAATGGAGGTGGGAGCCGGGAAGATGTCAGGGGGAGGAACAGTGCTACATGCTGTTAACTGTGTGCTTGAACGGACACCATTTTGTCTCAGAGCTGTATTGGCCTGTGAACCCCGTTTTGTTGATTTTATACATTTAATGTTTTTACTTACACTTATATTGTATATCATTGTAAATATCACTATTTTTTGTACGATACACTTTTGCTATGTCCATGATTTGTTCGCATCTACGAATGTTCGGAGATGAGAGGTCCGTTTGTATCTGTGGAAATTCTTAACTCGAATGTTTGTAAGTTGGGGGCTTACTGTACACATAACTACATTGTCTGACCGTGTAGGTGTACAGTCTTAAGTTATAGTCCTTCAACAATTTCTGCTCAATAATTATGAGCCAGGCTCTCCAGAAATGTGTAGACTACAAAGCATGGCTCAGTATGACAGTGTGAAAATATTTGAAACACCTGCTTTGTCCATGTTAAAATAATTTTTAAATAAAAGTTGTGTTATTTCTTCCTATTTTTATTATACTCAGCTCTAATTTGTTCTAATTGGTCCATTTTTTTTAAATAATGACAATAAGCATAATTAGTGGTTTCAATGAGCCCTGTATTTAATTTTAGGTACTTGCCTCAATTAGCATGATGTTGAATGAAAGAAAAAAAGGAATAGCAATGCATGTGGAAAGGAATTCATTACAGTCTACATTGTGGAAATATTTAAAAATGAAAGTGACAGGAACAAAGTGATGTAATGTTCTTTAAGAGATGGCATATGTGTATATGACAAATAGTCTATATCTTCTTTTTAGTTTGAATAATTTTAGGGTATGTAGCTTACCATTCTGCTGTGAACCATTATTTTCATTCTGATGGCAAGATTCTTTAAATTTTACATGATTGTGTGGATTGACTTGGGTGAAAAGTTATAATTTTCCTGTATGTTAACTGTCAATATTTTTGTGCATCAAGATGTCGAAAGACAGTTGCTCGCGAAAAGGAAAGAACAGGACCTCGTATAGAGGCTCAAGGCAACATGATCCAGGAGGTGAGTTTATTCAGGCTATTAGAGCCTAAAAGAGCAGACAGCTTACATTGTTTTCACCCTTTTTCTGTAATATTTATATGGAAGCTAATAGTAAGCATTGCTTGACTCCTTAGACAATACCTTCTCACGGTGTAGCTGAAGGCAGCATGTGCAGGAAGGGGCTGAGTGGATACACTGTGCAGGAGCTGTGGCTGGACAAGGCTGCAGTGTGCATCAGTATGGGACTGTATCAGTCTGCTAAAGGTCTGTTAGCTGAGGCCCACCTAGTGGCCAAGGTGAGAAACAGCACTTAAGTGTCATTAGTTGGAATTATGTCAATAGTTAAAATTAAGCAGGAGACAACTGGCTGCATGTTTGATCTGTATTAATAGATTATTAATGAAATCCCTTCTGTATCCCAGGAACTTGGAGACCAAACCACACTGGCTAAGAGTTTTTACTTGTTGGCTGTTCTGGCCAGTCTGGAGCAGGAGCATGGCCAGGCTCTTGCTTTATTGGAGCAGGCTCAGGACATTGGTGGGGATGAGGACTTCTGGTACAACCTCTTTCAGAGCCTCTTGAACACCACAGCACAGCTTAAGAGAGGCGATATTTACTCACAGGTGCAATTCTTTAATTTCTGCATATGCAACAGTGCTATGATAATAGGGTATCATGAATTTAAGGTTAACCCGCATTTAAGGTTATCATGTAGGTGGCATGATGGTTAGCTCCAGGGTCAAGGGGTCAAGTCCTGCCACCGTTCTGTGTGTGTTCTTTCTGTGCTTGGCGAGTTTCCTCCTGGTACTCCAGTTTCTTCGCCACAGTCCAAAGACATATGGGCTTGTTGGAGTTTCTGAATTGTCTGTAGTATGTGAGTGAATGAGTGTATGCATGCTTGTGCCCTGTGATGGAATGGCACCCTGTCTGTCACCACGGTGTATTCCACCTAGTTCCCTCCAAGTCCCCTGGGATAGGCTCAAGGCCTCCTGCACCCCTGAATAGGATAAGTGGAGAGAGAGATTATCATGTAAATTTTTTTGCTTATTTACTGGTCTAAAATTGACTTCCTGTCCAAATTAAATCCAGGTCAGCCTTTATGCTAAATCTGGAGCACCCTCTGCTGGTTGAAATTTTTTTTTTTCCAATAAACCACTGCAGCAGCAGTAGAGCCCAAATAAAAAAATCCAATGCAATTCCTGATCAACATTTCATTGCATAGTGGCTGAAACTATTGTCAAGTTTCCATTTTGTGGCTCTGGACCGGGGCAAGGCTCATGGTAAAAAAAGCTAATTCACAGTTCTTGCTTTGGAATGTCGTGGTTGTTTGTTACTACATCACGTTCATGTTTTGTAAGTCATTGTTGGTCTGTTTTTGTTTTACAGGTATACCAGATCACAGATACAGCCATTAGATTCTTTAGGTCTGCTCTGGAGCAAAGGCCGAATCGAGCCCCAGTCCTCCACTTCTACATTGCATCACTTCAAGCCATGTAAGGGTGTGACATGTGCCCATGGACAGAACCTTTTATTGTTAAAAAATTGGAAAACTATCTCACATGTTTTATTTAAATTCACACATGCTCATACAACTGCAAAGCTTGCATTTTAGCGAGTATGTTCTCCCATAGAGGTGCAGCTCTGTGTCGCGAGTCTCTGAGGGTCACTTGTCCTGGTCACAGTGTTAGTGCTGAGACTGTGAAGAAGCTGAATGCAGTGTGTGAGACGCTGAAGGACAGTGCTGCAACATTATGCCAGCATGGCTACACGACTCATGCTGCAGAGACAACCATAGAGCAGGCAACCACGCTGAGGTAAAACACACATACAGTGCCTTGCAAAAGTATTTATGGAGGATTGTGACATTTTGTCATGTCACAACCACAAAAGAAAAGGTTTTTATTAGGATTTTATGTGATGGCACATAATTGTCAAGTGGAAGTAAAATTATGAAATGGTTTTTAAAACTTTTTGCAAATAAAAATCCGTGTGGCATGCATTTGTATTCAGTCCCCTTTGTTCTGATACTCTGATAAACTAAAACCAAGTGGAAACAATTAAATAATTCATTTGTGTGTAGTTTAATCTTAGTGTAAATAAGCCTTCAGAGGTTTGTTAGAGATGGTTAGTGAACAATCCCAAGGAACACACCAGACAGGACAGGTCAGGGATAAAGTTGTGGAGAAGTTTTGACCATCGGATTGACCAATGTTCAATCCATCATCCGAAAAACCTACCAAGACATGGCTGTCCACCTAACCTGAGGCGAGGTGAGCATTAATTGGAGAAGGAAGGCTGTGGGAAGGCTTTTCTTAAGCAGGGACAGGGAAGAGTTGACGGTAAGACGGAGGATGTCAAATACAGAGAAAATCTGTTAGTCTGCAGAAGACTTGAGACAGGGGCGGCGGTTCACCTTCCTGCAGAACAACGATCCTAAACATACAGCCAAAGCTATGGAATGGTTTAGATCAAAGCATATGCATGTGTTAGAATGGCCCAGTCAAAGTCCAGACCTAAATCCAATTGAGAATTCAAGAATCAACCCTTAGAAATTGCTGTTTACAGATGCTCCATCCAATCTCACTAAGCTTGAGCTCTTTTGCAAAGAAGAATCAGCAAAAAAAAAAGACTTGCAGCTGTAATTGCAATGAAAAGTGGATCTACAAACTTTTTCAGATATTTATTTGTAAAAGCTTTTGAAAACTGTTGATAATTTTCCCTCCACTACACAATTATGTGCCACTTTGTGTTGGATCATAAAATCCCAATAATATACATTTACGTTTGTGGTTATAATATGACAAAATTTAGAAAAGGTCAAGGAGTATGAATACTTTTGCAAGGCACCGTATTGGATGTTGGATGCTCCACAAAATAAAGATCAGGGATCATCGAAGGGACTGCCCTTTTGACTCATCCTACAAAACAGTTTACCATTTACCTTAAAATGATGTAGAATTTAAATTGCTTTATTTTTTCAGATGATTTTATATTTATATATTTACCTCATAAATTTATATTATTTATGCATATAGTTCAGAAAAGTTCAGTTTCACTTGATGTATCCCATTTTTTTTTCAATTTTATGAAGAATGCTGGCCATGTTCAGCTCCAAAAAAGAAAAGAAACAACGGCATTTGCTTGATGCGATCTCACTCACACAGCAGGCTGGATCCCTTCAGGAGGAAGTACTTTCCAGTTGCCTCAGGGTTCTCCCAACTCAAGAGGTACCCGTTTTAAATGCTGTATATAAACATGGACATTAAGTTATAATAATACATATACTTGTACAACGATAAGCACTAAAGCAGCTGGTCTGTACCTGCATGATATTATGCATTATACTGCTACCACATTAGATAATTGCATGGATTTATGAATAGGTGTACAGGCATTTCTAATGAGGTGTTCTGTAAGTGTATAGTATATAACATTTGACTTTTTTTTAAATATGCTATGAACCATATGAAAAGATGTGTTAAGTGCACATATCTGCTTAAATTTAATAATTTTTTTAATAACACATTTTATTCACTAATATGTTACTCTGGTCAGAGTCATGGTTAATCTGAAGCCCATCATAAACATTGAGGGTGAAATGGAAATACAGACCAAATAAGACACCAGACAATTGAAGTGCCTTGCTTATATTCAGTCGTTTTTTTTCCAATTAAGATATTTAAGATATTTCTTTCATAAATAAATAGAGGTGTCTCATAACAAATTCATGACTGCAGCATGCAGGAGACTATGACAGCCAATGTCACGTAGACTGTCCAAATAATAACCATTCCTGCTTATCGCTGTGGCCCTCATTATCATTTTAACAGATTATTTACCTCCTGACCAGCAGTTTTCTGTTGCTGCAGGAAAAAATACTATTATTATATCCTGACAGTCTATGTGATGAGATTTTATGAGTTTATTAACTGTGTTAATGTGTCTTAGTGTGAGGCAGTAGTTTGTTTTGTTTCAGTTTTCCAACCAGGGGATTTTGGCATCCTCTTCAGCGGTTGCTTATGCTAAATCAGAAAATAAACGCTCAAACCGTGTTGGGGGAGTCATAAGTGCCGAAGCAATCAGATTCCTGGACCGATGATATTGTTTCAATTTATTTTGTAAAAGACAGGGGAGACATGAATGTCAAGTGAAAAATTCTTCTGCATTAAAACTCTAAGCACTGTAGAAAAATTTGAACTGGTGCTATTCATAGGACTGATCGTGATTGTTAAGTGGAAAGCACAGAAAGTTTCACTATGGTCATGCACTACATATTTGACAATGATGAAAACCAAAAAGTAAAATTATTAATTTAATTGAATTTGAATTAGTTTATTGAATTATAAATATGTATCAATAGATCTTCACATCATGCATGGACCGGTTTCCATTTGGGATAGGAATTGCCAGTTACATCCTGATACAATATTATCCTGATACCTAGGTGCCATTTTAAATAAAATTGTGATTTTATAAGTATTTCGATTTTGTAAACATCCCGATTCGATGTTACGTTTTTCCCACTTTTGTTACAATGTTGAACCTTTAAAACAATATGTAGCCCATTTCTTATTACATTAGTTTTCTCACTTAAATACCAAGGACTGCATTTAAACGATACAAACTTGATTTAATTAAATTTTTTACTAATTAGCGTGTTTTGAGACAGGTGTAATTGTGTGTAATGGGTGTGTTTGAATCCATTTATTTCCCTCATCTCTAGTTTCCACACATTCTCACATATACTAATTTCATTAATATAGCAAGGATTTTCTTAAAAGATGCCAGAGAGCTTTACACGTGACCTTCAGCAAACCCCGTAGTCTTTTGAGCATTTTACAACATGAATGGTTAGGGAGTAATCATTTAAACAGTCTGCAGTGGATCAAAATTTTGCTTCTTAAATAATAATGATTGATTTCATGTTTCATGAAGCTTTTGAATCATTTATGACTATTGCTGTAGCTCCCAATCCCTTTAAGGATTTTCTATTTTTATATCTATTTCTTAGATAGAGAAAGTACATAACCTTACATGATCTTACATGACCTGTATTTATTAATCTTTTTATTTTTGTATATATACACTACCGTTCAAAAGTTTGGGGTCACTTTCTAACTCCATGATCGTTCCTGATTTTTATTTCTTTCTA
>JAOVVA010000041.1:20782701-20793200 GCA_028565275.1 Leiocassis micropogon | reverse complement strand
TAGTAATCATGGATCAGTGGAACGGGCAACAGCGTGCGTTAGCCATAAAAATGTTTTATAAAATATTGTAAAAAAAAGTTCCCGTTTTTTTGTGTCACCTTGTATCTCCGATATAATATTTCTTCTGCCTCGGTAATTAGGTTATCTAATTCTATAATGACTGTTATATTCCTCTCTCATGGTATAAAGTAGTAGGTGGGGATCTAGAATGTTCTTGATCTATATCCTTTTTCCTCTCTTTTTTCATATCCACACTAGAAAAGGCCTCTTGGAAAGCCCGTCATTGTCATGTGATTGGTTTCAAAGAAATAATCTATCTAATTAGATAGGAAATCAACAAGCTTCTTATCTGCCAGTAATCAGGAGTTAAATGTCCACATACCCTGAGATGGCATACTATTAGGAAAGCAGAGCACCCTCACCATCCAGTGTCATTAGTACAAGGCTATGGTCAGAAATAACTATACCTGTATATTTACATGATTTAAGTAATGCTAACATTCTCTGGTATATAACAAATGAAATCAAACCTTGAATAGATCTGATGAGCTGTAAAAAAAAAAAAGAAAGAAATGCTGTCTCAATGTTGGATTTTTGTATTTCAATGCATCAACCATATACACATCTAGCTGATTTTCTAAATGGTCCAGATGATGTTTTAGATAAGTCTAATACTGGGTGAAGTTAGAATCCAAATTCACCTCCTAAAATAAATTGATGACTGTCCAGATCTGGAAGGTGTGTAATAAAACCTTTAAAAAAAGTTACATTGTCCCTATTAGGTGCATATATGTTGGCAAGCAGTACCTGTTTCCCCTGGACAATGATAGCGGATAAAAAGTGCCATTACAGTATTTCACCTAGGGTTAGGGCTATCCCAGCATTGCTCAAACACTAAATCTCTGTGTACTGATATGAATGTACCTCAACTTTCCCCACTTTTCCCAAACCTTGAATAAATAAAATTTATTAAGATAACTTATAAAGATCCTTAGGGATCACGAGTGTTTTCTGTAAATAAACAATAGACGCTCTTTGTTTGGAGATGTGGGAGAAGACCTTACTTTGCTTTATTGGGTGATTAAGGTCCCGGCAATTCCAACTTAAAACTGTGTTACCCTCTCTTTGTCATACATGATTACTTTTTGTAGAGTATAATATGCTCCCTGGTTAAAAGGGGGGGAATAGAAGTGGGAATTTTTTTTAATTAAAAATCAACAGCAACAATACAACCACAACAACAACTTGAGCTGCCCTCTGAAGGTGGCTACTACAGTAATACTACCAGTTACCATATCACCTTAACTCACCTTAACTCACCTCAATGACGTAAACTCCAATCTGAACTGTTATAATAGAATATCATCGCAAAATTGCAGGAAAGAAAGAACATGTCACTCAAGTTTGACTGTCAGCCAACTTATACCCAGCTGTGGGATATCATAACCAATAAGCAGCAAACAAAATAAAATCCGAGCAATATAGGTTTAAACAAAAACAGGCCATGTGTTAATTAGGAATTTGCTGCAGGTAATCATTTACATTAAGACTTCAGAGTATCTCAAAGTCCATAGCCTGCTTTGGATCTTTAAAGCCCTGCCTCACTCCATCTTTTGTGGTGATTCTCAGCTCGACAGGATAGGGCAGACTGTAGCGCACATCCTCACAGCGTCTAAGCAGACCACGTACCTTATTGAGGGCTAAGCGCTGTTTCATGACCTTTTGGGTGTAGTCAAGCTGAAGATGAATTCTGTATCCATCCAGTATGACAATGTCCCTTTTCTGCATGGCTTTCTTGAGCAGTAATTCTCTCTACTGAAAATAGTGAAACTTCACTATAATTGCTCTTGCTGGCTAATTGTCTCCTGGTTGTGAGGGTTGCCCACTAGAGGGCACTGTTTATTTTGTAGTTTTTGTTTGTAGACTCAGTTTCCCAGAAGGCACCTCGGTCAGGTGACGCGGATGCTCACCTGGACTGAGGATGCTCATTAGATTCCTTATAAATAGCTGTTAGTTCGGGGAAACTGGGTTGAGCATTAATTTCAGTTCTGTTAAGTGGGTCTTATCTTATGTTCAGTTTTAGTTTGTTTAATTATAGTTGGCCTTTTGGTTTCTGGAGCTTTAAGTTAAGTTTATATTTGTCTTTATTTAGTATGTCTCTTTGTCTCTGTGTCTCCTAGCAGGATTAGCCTCTAGGAGAATTAGCCTTTTGTGTTTACCCTCATGTGAGTAACCTCCTTTGCATGTGTAGTTCTTAGTCTGTTTCATACCTAGTCTGCTGTGTACCTAGTCTGTTCATCCCTTGGGTCTCTGGCTACTAGCCTGTTTAGCAGTTATTCTGTTTAGCTACTAGCTAGCTTAGCAGCTAATGTGCACAACAGCTAGTAGGCCTAGCCAAGTTTGTCTTGTGTGTGTTTATCCCCTGCATGTATAGTCCCTAGTGTTTATCTGCTAGTCTGTTTAGTATGTCTTGTCTTGTCTGGTTTGTATCCCCTGTCTGTACTGTATTAGTTAGTGTAATCCCTTGTCTGTGTACTTGTTGATTATTAGTTCTGTTTATAATATGCTCCAAGTTCAATCCAACTTCCTTTGTTCGTTTGGTTATGTTATTAAAGACTTTGTTTCACCTCATCCCCCTCTGCGTCTATGCCTTGCCACACCTCAGCCCACAGTCCAACACCCTACAGATCGTGACACTGGTTTTGTTCTTGTTGATCTATTACAGGGGACTTTTCTACAGTAACTGTAGCGAATCTTTAAGCATATGAATATGAAGTCAGGAATATGCTTTCCTTGCTCCCATCTTTTCTTCACTCCTGTAATGCGTAGATTATAGCTGCAAAATCTGGCCTCTAAGTCCTCGCTAAGTTTCACCAACTCTCACTGTGGAGTACTCGCGTCATCCGAATGTCTGCTCTCTGCTTTTAGCGTGAGCATCCAAGTCTCAAGTGGCGTTATTCTCGCTTGTCCCTTGTTCATCACAGTCCCTGACTCTTCCCTGAATTGCTCACGTTCCAGCTTTATCTCAGCGGCCTGGGCCTCGGATTTTTCATCCATTTTTAATATGAGAATGAGCTCTTGATTAGTTTCCTTTCTGCTCTCCGCCATCTTATCTGGTTTACTGTGTGTAACGAATATTTCTATAAACTATCTTTAGAACAGTTTATACTCTTTTAGATATACAAAATCCCCATTGGGCTGGTTGAGAATGCTTTTGTGTTTTAAAAAACAGTTCAGTATGGAGAAACGTCAAACATGTCTTTATGTGGTGCCCTCCAAACAGAAAGCCTACTGAAGAATTATAAAACAGTAACATGCAAGTGTTTAAATTGAAACTTTGAAGGCACTCTTCTGTCAGTATTTTAACTTGAGAAAATAGAAGTGAAGGGCAGACTGTCAAATGCTTCAAATTTTCAAAAAAGTTAGACAAACTTGCACATCTTGCACAATATTCTTTGACATGTTTTATTGTGGAAGAGGACGTGTACAATTCATTACTTGAATGCAAACAAGCTCTATTGTTTCTGCACATGCAGGCAATTTTGTTTCGAGACATGCCACATAGCAGATTACTGGAAATCTAAATTATTTTTCATATCTTTCTTTCACAAAGTTAATAATACTGGATGACTGTTGCTTCATAGACCATTAACAAACCAAGTAATTTTTTTGGAAACTTTCCCAAAAATAAATTCAATTGCACTCAAGCAACTTACCATGGAAATTTAAAATGGATTAATTTACTAAATTTCCATGTTAAGTTGCTTGAGTGCAATTGAAAGATAACATAAGGACATGACATACAGTACTTTTCCTAGCAAAGCAATTACTTTACATGAAATTTAATACACTAAAGATGTTTGTGGGATCCTGTTTGGGTTTCCCAGAATTTGCAAAAAAACCCATAAATGTATGAATTAGTTGGGTGTACCGTTTGCAGATATACCGTAGCTTGCATTCACCCACAAGACGCCAATCACTAATTCCCTCTTAGAGCTTACAAAACTGGACAAAGTTTTTGGAATATGACCTATACACTAGAAGAGGACTATCCCAACCAACAATTAAGCCTATGAAGTCATGTCTGACTTCCTTTTCCTCATTTAGCATTTGCTTTGAATGTCACTTATGTATTCCTTAAGGTTTCAGAAATTTTTAAGTGTGGCATCAGTTTTCTTCAGGCTTCCTTGTCTGTAAGATCAGACACTAGTTTTCAAGCATAGAAAAAGATCCTTAAACATTAAAACAGGAATTATTTATGGAAGTTGCTAAATGGTGGACACTTTGAAGTAGAATTGAATAAGAAGGACAAATATAAATCCTACATAATGAAAAGCAAACACAGGTGCTCAGAAATCCATTTTCTTCCTGATCATTTAAAATGAGTTGATGAAGTGAAACAGAAAGAGTGGCAGTGAAGGAATAGCTGAAGAAAAAGACTGTCATGACACCAATCAACCAAAAGCTTCTCTGCCTGAAACATTGCTTGATGCACAGACAGGAGGTAAAACACCTGCTGGCAAAACGTATTGTAAAATGAATTATGAAGCAACAGGCATGCTAAATGTCTTAGCATGGCTGTTGTGGTACAAACAGGCGGACATAACAAACATGCAACCTTAACCTTTCTAGCAGGAATGTCATATTTACAGTAGGAAAACATTTGGGGCCATAATTATGAAAATTCTTGTACAAAAATTTGCTCTAGTGATAGAATTCTAAGGAAATTCCAAAATTTCTCCTTAAAATTGAGGACTAGATCCTACTAAAGATGGAAGTTATTTATGAATCATCTTAACCATTAAAATCACTCTTATGGAGAAAACCTGTTAGTGGCTTAAGAGATTATTAAGCAGAGCAGAAAATGGAAGAAAGATGAAGACAAAGCTCTTACTTCCATATTTGTCACATCTAAACTAACTCTTCCACTTAAATGGGCATACCACCAACAAACTAAAAAAAGAATATAAGTCAAATAAATAAGTGTGATTAGGGTAAAATAGGCCTGTTATTTTAAAGTAAAGGATTATCATAATTAATTGTAGTGATGTGTGGATGATGCATTTTTCATACCTGTACACAACAAGCCTAATAAGAGCCAACCCAACCGACTCTAAAACGCGTCAATCAAGCTCTGGCACCCACCTGCCAAACCAAAAAATACTGTAAAAGAAAAACAATGTACTTTATTAGCACTAGACAGATAAATAGGACTGAGAACTTTACTCTTTGTCTCCTACTCTCAGAAGAGGGAGAATCTAAGAAATTGAAAAAAAAAAGAATAAATAAATTCTTTCAAATGATAAAAACAAAAAAGTGCAAGTGGTGTAAGCGCAGTGTAAAACAAGCTAAGAATACCAATTTGGGGAAAAAGTAAGCCTCTAATAATTCTGCCTTCGCATGTGGTGTATCTGTGTGTAAAAAGTGTGTGAGAGAGAGTCTCAGAAAGAGGGAAAAAAAAGCAGAAATTGTTTTTGTATGTTTATTAATGATGCCCACTCTGAAAACATTATCAGCCATGGGCCCAGCCATCCACAACTTACAATAATTTCTCAAAGATCACCCAAACCTGCCTGACGTGATGGCGTGTTCACCGGCTGACCCATACATCACTACCACTTTTTTTTCTTTTTTTTGACAACCAATCACAGAAATATACAGTATGTCATACCTACCGTAGCAATGTTGTCAACTCCACCTATCCACTAAAATAAAAAGCATTTTCCTTCCTCACTGTTTGGTCCTAAATAACTCTTAAGCAAAGTATCCTGGCTAAAAGTTTTTAACCTGAGTGATGTGCTATCTAAGAGGATTCTTAGAAGCTTTTTGCATATGACCTCTGATTTTTGGTCAAAATGGATGGCTTTGAAAGTGTTCTATAACTTGCTTTGTAGTTAATCTCAAATGTACTTTGAGTCAGTCCATCCATCCATCCACTACTAGCCAGGTTGGATTGGATGTCATGGCAACCAGCAGGAACACCCAGAAGACATATGCAACATGCATTGAAAATCACTGCCAGTGTGCAACAATTGAGAACCAGCCTGTAAGAAATTCATAACTCCATAATATTTCCTAATAACTTACAAGTCATACTTGTATGGTTTATACCACTTTGATTATGAGTGAGAGCTTTGATAGAAACATTAGGGGTTTAATCCCCCATAAAACCACCCACAGAGGTAGTGATGTAGTGTAGCCTGTAGACCCGAAAGCATGTCGGATTTGACCAAACTGTTTGTTGTAGGAGGGAAGGGAAGAAGAGGAAAGGCTAAATACTGTATAAGTTTAAGATAATAGCATCACAGGAAAAAACAGTGACACTTCTATGTATTCAATTTAATTAAAATAAATTTTATTTATAAAGCGCTTTTAACAATAGTCATTGTCTCAAAGCAGATTCACATAATTAAAAGAAGATTATGGAAATGTGTAGGAGAAAGGAAAATGTGTATAGACCATAGTGATCCCTGATGAGCAAGCCAAGAGCAACGGCAACAGTGGCAAGGAAAACATCCCTGAGATGGCATTAGGAAGAAACCTTGAGAGGAACCAGACTCAACAGGGAGTCCTCATTTCGTTCTTAACAGATTAGCAGATATTGATCTGCAGTCATACTGTGTTAGACAGCTGGAAGGTCAATATAACAGAAGATGTCTAAATTAACATGGAGTCCAGGTCAGTTCGGCACCAGCATGGGACCAGGATGAGTCAGACAGGTGCAGAGGGCAGAGGGGGTCTGGATTGTGACTGTATCTGAGCCCCGAACATTATCAGTAACGCTATTCCAAAGCTTAGAAGCTAAATATGAAAATGCTTTGCCCCCTTTTGTGGATTTTGATATTCTGGGAACTACCAGAAATCCAGAGTTTTGTGATCTTAAAGAGCATGGCAGATTATAACGTGACAGAAGACTAGCGAGATACGTAGGAGCTAAACCATTTACTGCCTTGTACGTAAGTAATGCTAGTTTGTAATAAATTCTAAACTTAACAGGTAGCCAGTACAGGGATGATATTATTAGGTAATAATATCATCCATTATTAGGTAATAATATCATATTAGGGTTATTTGTTCAACTTTTTTTGATCTGGTAAGGACTCTGGCGGCTGCATTTTGGACTAACTGTAGCTTGTTTATTAAGGATGCAGGACAACCACCTAGCAATAGTCCAGTCCGGAGGTCATAAATGCATGAACTTGCTTTTCTGCATCAGATATGGATAAAATGTTCCTGAGCTTGGCAATATTTCTAAGGTGAAAAAAGGCTGGTTTTTTTAATATTGGAAATATCATTTTCAAGGGACAAGTTGCTGTCTAATATTACTTTTTATTTTGGACACACTCAGTCAATCTGAACAATTAGATATTTTATCTGGTTTTGATGAGATTTATAACTGGGTATCATCAGCATAGCAGTGGAAACTAATCCCATGTCTTCTAATGATGTTACCTAAGGGAAGCATGTATACGGAGAACAGCAGAGGTCCTAAAATTGACCCTTGTGGGATGCCAAATTATACTGGAATTACACTGTACAGTTCTCCATTCAGATCTACAAAATAGTATCGATCAGACAGGTAGGATCAATATAAATAAATTTATTATTAATGTATAAATAAATAGAATACATCTAAAACAGAACAATAGCAAAAGGTCTGTGATGTGGCTCTAGTGAAACACACTCTGAAACTTACTTTTGTGTGTGCTGAAACTCTCTCACTTGCGCTTTTAACCTCATTTTTGTGTATTCGAACTCTTTCTCTTGCATGCACTCAACACTACTAGCTTGCCTGTTTTCAGAGTCTCTGGGTAATACAGTATATTACAATAATAATGTCTGTCTTTGATCAGACAACAAGTTAATATTTTGGTTTTTTGTGTATATGTTTGTCAGACAACCTGAAGTTTTGTTGAAGATGACAGTTGCCAGTCGAAAAATGACAGTTGTCGTTCATCTCCCAGTAAATTCACCCAAAAGTTCAGATTAGGCAATTCTCAGAGAAAAATTATTCAAGGATTACATGTCAGACCCTACAGGCCTGACTGAACATGTTAAATGTTAATATTCATGACAGCACAATTAGAAGAAGACTGAACAAGTATGGTTTGTTTGGAAGGGTTGCCAGGAGAAAGTCTCTTTTGCCTAAAAGAACATGGAAGCACAACTGAGGTTCGCAAAACTGCATCCGAACAAAGCAAAAGCCTTCTGGAATAATGTCCTATGGACAGATGAGACCGAGTAGAAAATGAACTCCAATGTATACCAGATGATTCTAGAGGCTAATGTGAGGCCATCTGTCCAGCAACTAAAGCTTGGTTGAAATTATCATGCAACAATGATTTTGAATACACATACAAGTAAATCTACATCAGAATGACTGAAAAATAAAAGAATCAAAGTTTTGCAATGGCCTTGTCAAAGTCCAGACCTCAACCCAGAAGTGCTGTGGTGGGGCCTTTAAGAGTGCTAAAAATTCAGAAAAACCTCAATGAACAGAAGAAATGTGATAAAGAATGTGCCAAAATTCCTCCACAATGATGTAACAATTATTAAAACAATTAACTCAAGTTATTGCAGCTAAGGTAGATCTACAACCAATTAAATCATGGTTTACTTAGTATTTACTTTTTTGGCTTCATTTTTGTCAACTAAATAACAGCTCAGTGAAAAAAGTTGTCCCTCTGTGTGTGTATTTGCCTATTACAAAGACACACTATGACCCGATGATTTTTATTGTGTTTCAAATACTTAGAATTAAAATAGGGGGTAGTTTTGAACATGACTGTATTACATAACAGACCAGTTTGCCGAGGGAAATAAAAAACCTAATGTAGGCTCCTCGGTTTTGCATGAAAATAGAAAGGAGCAAGTGTGACAAAGTAAATAACAAGGACTCTGTCATATTCTCCACAGACTCAGTAAAACTCTCAGCTGCTTTACAGCTAAAACTGCACAAATCTGTATCTAACACTTCTGATTATTTTCATTGGCAATTGGAGTTTTATTTTATTTTTCTTTAGTGCTGTTAGGTTTCATTTAAGTAGAAATTTTTAAAGGCATCTTTGCTTGTGACATTTGATTTTGCACAGTACTTTAAGCAGAACAGCTGTTAGGTTTTACTGAGAGTGCTGGATAACATGAGTCCTTTAAGTAACTTTGTCACACTTGCTCCTTTTGATTCTCATGCAAAGCCCAGGTGCAAACATTGTTTTTTTTTCTTTGTTGTTGTTTTCATCTAAAAACTGGTGTCATATAATAGATAGCTTTCTTTACAGGCAACCAAATATTTTTCTGTAATGTTGTTTATTTATTACATTTTTCTTCTGTCTCTCTTGCGCTGCGGGATTGTCGGTAATTCTCTCTAATGCTCGGTCTCAGTGTGTATGTATAGTCAATGTCCGTGCGCGTGTACTGTTTAGTATAACATTGTGACCACGTGTGTGTGTGCGCGTAAAGCATTTTTTAATTTTGTGTCCAAAGTGTTGTGACTATTCTTTAGTAACTGAACTGCAACAACGACCCTCGTGAAGAAAAAAAAAGTTAAAAGGGATGTGATGAGCAATGATTCTCTTTAACAACAACGCCATGTCACATTTCTGCAAAAGCCTCAAAAGAAGGCAAAAGTAAGTGTCATTAGATAGGTTCCCTGTTAAAGTCACACAAAAAGAAAAAGATTCCAGTTTTCCGACAAAGACTCTCTGTCAGAGAGCAGTGATTCAGTTAGTGTGTGTGAGTGTGTGTTTGAAAGTCATCCTGCACAGTAGCTCCCCTCCTCCACCTCTCCTCTCTCGTCTCACTCACTCACCCATGATTCTTTTCAAAGGTAAAGTGCATTAATTAGTTTTATTTTTACTTTATATTTTGCATTTATCATTTTTATATGAATATTTTTGGATTGTCAAATTATTCATTGGAGTCTCCATTATTTCCTATAGGGACATTTGCTTTGGATAGTTACTGGATAGTTGTTTTAATAATTATGTATTTAAGTGCATGCTGGTGGTAATCCTAAATAGCTCAGCATTCATTCCTCAATCTCATCTGTGTGATCTCTAAAAGTGTGCATTGGATCAGCAAAGCATTTAAGAGCAATCTGTAAGCCATCCAGAAGCAGAACACACACAAGCATCCAAGAATTTTAAATTTTTTTCACCTAATCTGTTAAAAAAGTTCGAAGTTAGGCGTAGCGTTTTATTTTGGAAAACTGCATATTTAGACATGGCAGACTGGGACACAACGCGAGAGCTAGAGCGATCCAAAACTGGATCAGAAAAACAGTTTAAATCTCCCCCAAAAATTATCAAGTGGGTCTTTAAGCAGGGAAGGCTACTAAGTCATTTATTCGCAAAGTCTGGATTGGTCTGAAATAGTGTGCCTGCAACAATAAGATACCTGCCATTTCTGTCAGCAATTATATGGCTAGGTGAAAACTGTATCTTTTTGTTAACTATTATGGCCACACCCCGTGACTTAGAATTAAAATTAGAATGAAAAAT